>CM024518.1:32460123-32805903 GCA_014182375.1 Eucalyptus virginea
GGTAGTGATAGTTATGCATAACTTTGACCTCATCGTAGGAATGGACTAGCTCCGTAAGCAATGGACTAGGGTGAATGATCTCCTGAGATAGTACTTACACGTGCGCTAAGGATAAAAACGTGAGGCTAAGATGGGATAGGCCAAACCGGACAATATCTCGATAAGTTAGTCCCTATCGAAACGAGACTCTCCAATCGATGTGTAGTTTGGGTTCGATCTAGGTGAAAGCTGGTGTACCTGTAATGACCCGATCCGATGAGGGCGCCGAGGTCAGAGGACCTGAACGAGCGGCTCTTAATAGGCTTCTGGGATAATTTTATCAGAGTGGCGCAGCGGAAGCATGGTTAAGCTTGTAGAACTCTTGTTTGTGAAAAAGAAGGACAGGTAGATGCGTTTGTGCATTGATAATAGGCAATTGAATCATGTAATTGTTAAGAGTAAGTACTCATTACCTAGAATTGATGATTTGTTTGATCGATTGCAAGGAAGTTTAGTCTTTTCTAAAATTGACTTAAGGTCAAGATACCATCAGTTAAGGATTAAGAAAGAAGACATTCCTAGTAAGAAAGAAGATACCATCGATGCGTTTGTGCATTGATAATAGGCAATTGAATCATGTAATTGTTAAGAGTAAGTACTCATTACCTAGTATGTATAGATTGATCTTGGAAGTCATGAGTTTGAGTGGTCATATGAGACATGAAATTATTTGTGGTTTATATGTCAAAATAATAGGTTTAATCGATGGTGGTCAACTTTTAATTTTAGGTGATGATCTCAGTTTGAAAAGGTTTGTTGGAATTAGTGGATATGATCAATTGTGGTTATAGTCTTTACAAGGTGAAAAGGTGAAAGTTCAAGTTGTGGATTTGATGAGTGATTAGTCCAAGTGATGATCCTTTAGGATGAGACATGAGATATACTCGATGGAAACTAGACAAGTTCTTATCTTGGTGGATTGTCGATCTTTGAATTGAATAAGTCTTGGTGGACTATCGATATTTGAATCGAAGGAATGATGCTATATTTAGGCTTGAATCTATGTTGCAGTGAAAGCATAGTGAGTGTCTTAATGGGACTGAACCATATGAGTTATTAATGGTGTCGATTTTGATGGTTCTAGGCTTGAATTGATGGTGACAAAGGTATAGGAATAATTTGGCTAAATGGTGTGTTAGATTGAGACCGTTAGATATACCAGAATGGAAAAGGGACCATGGGACAATAGATTTTGTGCAAAGATTACCAAGGACATTAAGTGGTCACGACTCTATCTAGGCGATAGTAGATCGCTTGACTAAGTCTACCCATTTCTTAGCAGTTCACGTAGATTATTCGATGGATAAATTTGCTGATTTATGTGTAAGCCAAGTGGTACGCTTACATGGTGTTCCTGTAATTGTCACATCGAATTGAGACTCAAGATTTACTTCCAACCTTTGGCGAAGTCTTCAAACTGCCTTAGGGACGAAGCACCCATTTAGTACTGCTTTTCATCTACAGATGGATGGAAAAACGAAAAGAGTGATCCAAGCATTAGAGGACATGTTAAGAGCTTGCATCCCTGACTTTAAAGGAAGTTGGGATGAAAAGTTGTGTATAACAATAGTTTTCAGAAAAGTATAGGCATGGCTGAGGAAGTATCAGCTAGACCCTGGTCACATACTCGATCATGAAGCTATCAAAGTGGATGAGAAAGTGAGATACATTGAAGAGCCTGTGCAAGTACTGGATCGAAAGGAACAAATTCTCAAGACTAAGAGAATTCCATTGGTTAAGATATTATGGCGACATCATGAGGTGGAGGAAGCCACATGGGAAAGTAAAAACGAAATGAGGGAAAGGTACTCTCACTTATTCCAAGAGACATAGGAAATGTCTAATTTCGAGGACGAAATTCTCTAAGGAGGGGAGAATTGTGGCATCCCAAAATTTCATAATAACACCTGGATATACCATGAACCATGAATAGGTGATGGAAGTGTTATTGATTTATGTTATGGCCTTTAAACCAAAGAATTGTAATAGATTAATGCTGAGTATTTTAATGGAGAATTGTTTGGATATAAATATATTTTATGTTAATAGATGATCAAGGTTGGTGCTATAGGACAATTTGATAAGGAGGATTTTGTTCATGACTATGCACCTTATAGATTTGATTCTTATGATTTAATGTTACAAAGTTTTATATAAGTGAGGATTTAAGGTAAATTATTAAAAGTAAACATGGACTTATTTAAGAAAATTTTGGGCCATTTAAGTTTGGACTTTAGGCCCAAGAGTGTTGAGCCTAAAGTGGGCCAAAAGGCCGGCCCATGAAGCCCATTGGGCTGTCGACCGCATGGAAAGGGGGGGAGGAGCCGGATGGCTTCCTCCAAGTGTCTTCAACAAGGGAGACACTTGTCTCCTTCTTAGGGACAAGTGTCCCTCCATGCAAAAATGGAAGCATGCAATGGTTTTATTCAACCCAAAAGGAAAAGGCGAAGGGGCTGGTCGGAGCTAGGTGAGAGAGTGAGAGAGAGAGAGAGAGAGGAAGAAGAAGGCTTGCCCTGCCATGCGTCCGCCTAGCCCCCGCCGTCGAGCCCGCCTCGCCCCGCCGTTGTCTTGCTGTGTTTTCTTTGGATTAGAGGCAAGTGAAGTCCTAAAACCTACCCTTTGCATTGCTGTATGTAATTGTAGTAGATGGTAAGTCTTGGTTGTGGTAGATGGGATGAAATTTCGGAGCTATGAAGAGAGATTCGTTGGCCATGCAAGTTGTTTCTAGAAGGACTAGTTTGACCATTCTTGAGTTTGTTTGTTGCATGTGACTTTTTAGTCAGAATCTTGTTTCGATTTCTTCATAAAAGTGGTAGAGAACATCTTGAAGAACAACATACTAAAATTTGAGGCAAAATGAACAAGATATGGTTAGTGAAATGATTTTCTTTGGAGAGACTAGATCTGGAATTCGTTGTGCTAACTTTCAGTGGTTTCGTGGTCTGTAAAGTAACTTGCTTGTAAAAATCTCACTCTGATCTCTTAATGAAAGTTGTAGTGTACTTCTTAAGGTAGAGCATATGAAAAATTTAGAGGAAATAAACAAAAATAGGTCGGTGAAATCGTTGTCTTTTGAAGAAACTGGATTAGGGAAAAACGCTACTTCAACCTAGTATGATTTCGTGATTTTTATAAAATCATATAGTTAAAATTTCATCGTGTGTTCTGAATGAAAGTTGTAGGTAATATTCTGAGGAATAAGATACTGAAAATTTAGAAGAAACGAACATATGTAGGTCGGTGAAATGAGTTTCTTTTGGAAGATGATAATCTGGGAAAAGATGACACCGAGAATAGGGAGAAAGAATCATCTATATCAATTAACCTAGAATGATTTGGGTTTCGATGTCTACGTGAGATATCTACCTCTAGGACTTATCTAAAACATATCAAAATTTCAGAATTTTTGGAGTTCATTTGGGTATTTAATTTAAATTTCTTCCGAAATATTGAAGTTTTGAAAACTGCGACGGATGGACCGTGCCGTTTTGTGTGAGGTTCTTTTGGCATGAAGTTATTCATGAGATATCTGCATTTAGGTCTCGTCTATAATGCGTCAAATTTTCAGAATTTATTTATACGATTCACTAATTATCCTAGAGTTTTAACTAAAGGAGTATATTATGTTTTTATCTGAAAATTGATGCGTCTTCAAGAATAAATGAATTTTTCCATGTGATGTAATGCTTTGAGTGGTTGATTTTGCTGCATATGTGATGACATATGGCATGTTATATGGCATCAAAAGCTGGTTGAGACCCTTGATATTGTTGCATCAAACGCCCGGTTGTATTATGATACATGCCCGGAGGGTGAGGGGTTGTATTATGATGCATGCCCGGAGGGTAGGGGTAACCATTTTCATGGCGAGCCTCGAAGATTCCTCGTGATGCCAGGTGGGATGCGAGATGCTCGAGTGTGTGTGTCGGATGCCCGGAGGTATATGCCGAAGGTTCCTCGCGACGCCAGGTTGGATGCGAGCAATAAATTGTGGGATGCAAACATTGGTCCTTGGAAAGAAAAACTGATGAGATCCTTGTGAAAAATAAGAATTGAAAATCAATCATGTGGATGGGTGTATGCATATGCATGATGAATTATCTGCTTATGAGAGTAAATTGATGCTATTTGATATTGAAAATGCAATCATGAAGGCATGAATGGATCTCATGGTGATGTATGCTTGATAGCATGGATGATATGAATCATGGTGGTATATGCACGATGGCATGGGGAGATATGCATGACTGTATGGTGGTATATGCACGATGGCATGGCGAGATATGCATGACTGCATGGTGATATATGCTCGATAGCATGGATGATATGAATCATGGTGATATATGCATAAATGCTTGATGATAAGTGCATGGTGGTATATACACATATGGCATGGTGATATATGCATGGCTGCAAGGTAAGGTATGCTTAAATGCATGAATGATATGTGCTTTGTTCATGATACCCTGATTGTTCTGTTTGACGCATTGAGTAGTTTGGTGGATCTTTACAGCTGAGTGGTTGTACTCACCCCGTTTGGGGACTAACATTTTAGACTAGACAAGATACCTCTGCCCCCGTCACTAGCAGATGGACCGAGTGGTTGGATATGGCCGCAAGGAGGAGGATAGCTAAGGAATGAACTTTTGGACGCCGACACTGATCGACGGACTATAAATATATGACTGTTGGAGGAGATGTCGGTCATCTTTTGAAGTATAGCCGAGATAGAAGACTATGGCATTTTGATGTACCGATAAATGATGTCCATCTGGTTTAAGTCAATAAAAGTGTTCGGCTTTTACCTATAAATGTTTAGTTGGTCTGCATCGTTTTCTGATTATAGGGAAGGGAGTTGATGGATGTGCTTCTGCCATATAAATTGCGCAGGGACCGATCTAAAAGATATAAACCCCCAAGATTGATAGACCTTTAGGTCAAGCAAGAGAATGGTAATCGAAATGTGTCAACCCTAACGGTTCGGGGGCCGCCAAGGGGTGCCACATTTTCTTCATTGTTGCTCATATTTCCCTCACCGGCAAACGAACACCACCCACCATCGACGTGCAGCCATGCAAGAAGCTGTCCAACGCACCCAAGGGAGCTTTGGAGGCGTAACCAGCAGTGCCAGTCGCTATCTGGTCTTGCCACTCCTCCCTCGATGCTTTTTAAAGCTAGGACTAGGGCGTGAGTGGCTTTCTAGCCCTTGATTAGGGTTGTTTTGTTGATGTGATAAGTGTGTTTTGTATAATAGGTTATCATAGGGTCCTAATAGGTTATCTCGATAGCTTATCATGTTTTGATCAATAGCTTATCATGTTTTCATGGATAGCTTATCACGTTTTCGTCTATAGCTTATGATGTTTTCATCGATAGGTTATTGTGGTTTATTGATAATAGTTATGCGATAAGCTTTCATGATGATATCTGATATGTGAATTTAATGAATTATGTTGAATTGCAATGACAGTCTTACTTTGACAAGTGACATAATATGAGGCACATGCGTGATATAATGGCATATGGCATAGGTTGATGCATATTGAATGGGCATATGAAGTTGTGTATGGAATTAATCCTCTCACACCTATTGATTCGATTCCAATTCCATCTAACTCTCAAGTAAGCTTTGATGGGCAGATTTGATCCGAGATTGAAAATGCCAACGAATCTTAGAAGAAGAAAGCTAATCAGCATCGCAACAAGTCTCAATTTCAACCGGGCGATCTTGTATGGCTTCACTTGAGGAAGGAGAGATTTCCATCTGGACGAAAGAACAAGCTCATGCTCGGAGCTGATTGTCCCTTTAAAGTTGTTGAGAAAATTGGTGACAATGCTTACAAGATTGACCTTCCCTGGGAATTTGGAGTTTCGGCAACATTCAACGTGGGAGAACTTTTTCCTTACTTTGAGGACAAATCTCCAACAACCCCAGGAGGACGATGCGGGAGCATCCAATATAGCTCCATCAACCAACTCAGAACCATCAATGCTTGTCCAACCCGAGAAAGAAATTGGGAATCATGTGCTTCAATGTATCAATTTGAGTGAATAATGTCAATAAACTAGATGGAGGCCATTTTAGATGTTTTTGCATGACCAAGTGATGAAGTTTCAAGAGGTTATTTTCTGGTCAAGGGAGGGGCATGAATTTGATGAATAAAGTTGTGAGATTTTCTTTATCCTTAGCTAGTGGAAGCTTTAGGCCTTGGTGGTGAATTTCGTAGATTTCGATTCTCATCCTCGGTTGTTGGCGTGGCCTTTACAACTTGGAAGGACATCATTAATCTTTTTCTTTTTACCCTTCGTTTATTCCTCGTGTACACTACTCCATCCAGGTAACCAGAAAAATCCCAAAAGAAAAAAAAAAAAAAAAATTATGTTCTGGAATCACTCGTCCTCATCACGCCTCAAAAATTCTATTCTGGAATCACTCGTCCCCATCACGCCTAGACTTGTGCAGCAATCTTACTCTCCCCCTAGGTCATTCAGCCACCCCTTTTCTCTCTCATTCTCTCATTTGTCTCACTTTCTTTTTCTCTCCAGCCCTTTGGACGAATTTTCACTCACACTCTCTCTCTCTCTCTCTCTCTCTCTCTCTCCATTTCCTTGCACCAGCTTCTCTTATCCTCCTCATCCCTCATCTCACACCCATATGTCACAACCCTTGGCCCGTTAGGGGCGCCATGTGGCATCCCCGATATGGTAAGGTCGCCACAAATACCTATCACTCCACCTAATGAATACTAGTTACATATCTTTATTTCGGGGTTAAAGAAGAACCATAGTTCATAGGCATTTTTTTTTTTTTTTTTAAAATCTGGCGCAGCTCAGAGCGAAGAAACGGACAAGTCAGACCATCCCTCTACTCCCATAACGATGATACAATAGACACCAACTACACATCGAAGGAAATTATAAAGCCGCGCCACTTTTTATTTATATTTTTATGATGGACATCTCGGGTCGGCACAACCAAAAAGCCAAGACTTTTAGCTAAACTTGGCTACAGCTCAAAAGAGAGATCTTGACCCCCTATATCAATCACATATAACCCTCCATCTATAAATGTCGGCTATCCCCAAAAAGTGTCAGCTCCCACTCCTCACGCGGGCCATCACACCCACCATGGTGCATCGGGCGGTGGCGGCGGTAACATCCCCATCATTACTCCGTCACGACAGACGTGGACAGACAAGAACTCCTGGATGACCAGGCCCGCAGCCAAGCCCACCTCATACATCACCAGCACACGAACCCGTATGAACACCAAACCTGGGATGGTGACACAATTATGCTCCATACACTTGACCTCCACGTCAGATGGAAGGCCGTAAAAGGTACCACGCGCGATCGGAGGGAGAGGCATCTTTTCTAATTTGAAATGTTGGTCCGCAAAGGGGTGAGAACAACCACTCAGCAGGTAAAAGATCCATTAAACTACTCAATGCATCAAACGGACCAATCATGACATCATAGTAAAGTGCATATAGTTCATACATGTTAAACATGTCTTACCCTTCAGCCATGCACATTTGATCAAAACAACCATGTATATAAGTCACCATGTCATATGTGCATATACAACCATGCACTTGTACGTGTAACATCAGTCTGCCATGTATACATGTCACCATACTATATGCACATACCACCATGCACTTATACATATTATATTGTACGGCCATGCATACATGTCACCATACCATGCGTGATTCAATTTCAGCTTTTTATCTTTCAATTGGGTCACCACATTTTTCTTTCTCGGGACCAGTATTTGCATCCCACATTTTATCGTTCGCACCCAACCTAGCATCGCGAGGAACCTCCGGCACACACCTCCGGGCATCTCGAAACTCCCGAGGACATCCGGCACACACCCCCAGACATATGGCACTCACTTCCAGGCATCCCGACACTCCCGGGGCATCGTCGGCTCACACCTCCGATGGTATCCTCATTTATTATAATTCATATCCACAATTGTGTCTCAAAATCAGCATGGCACATGATGTGATGGCAACAAGGTCCATTTCAACTTTTGACATTATGTACCATTCTATATGATACCATATATGCAACACAATACATCACATCACATGAAACCAATTCTTTTATTTTTCTGAAAATATATGAATGTTCGGATGAAGCATCATACACAATTCCAAAAATACTTTCAATTTAATGACTAAACGAACTCCAAAATTTATGAAATTTTGATAGATTATAAACAACACCTAAAGGTAGTTATCTCGTAAATACATTATGCCAATAGAACTCTACAAGATTGGGTACGGTCCATGCATCATAGATTTCGAAATTCAAATAATTCTATTTGCACAGTTTCAGAAAACATTTCGATTAAATACCCAAATGAACTTCATAATTTATGAAATTCGAATATGTGAGAGACAAGACCATAAGGTAGATACTTCGTGCAGACATCGAAGTCAAATTCGTCCTAGATAATTAAATATGGATGGTTAAAATCCCTGTTCCTAGTATCGTAATTCCATATCTAACCATCTCCAAAGGACCACGATTTCACCTACCTATCCTTGTTTTTTTTCTCTAAATTTTTTATATGTTAAACCTCATAATGTCCTTTACAACTTTTGTTAAGAAATCGAAGTGAAATTTCACCAAAAAGATTGCCTTACATTCCATGCATTCATCAAGTGTGGGTACCAAAATCTCAGATCCAGTCTTTCCATAGAATAACGATTTCACCCACTTATACTTGTTTGTTTTGTCCGAAATTTGAGTATGTTATACTCCAAGAAGTCCTTTACAACTTTCATTTGGAGGTCAAAGCCAAAATTTAACTGGAACATCACATGCAAGTCACTAGAACATCGAAGGTCGAGCTGTTTTTCTCAAAAAATGTACACTAGACTAGAGCACCACTCTTATTACTTCAATTTTTCACATTCTATACATCCGAAATTGATACCATTCAATCACATACACTAAGCACAGCATGCAAGAGTAGATCAAGGGATCACACTTGCCTCCAAACCGAGCAAACGGCGGCGGGACACGGCGGCGACAGACGGTGGTGAACTGCCCTTCTCCTTCCTCTCGCATGCACGGCCTCCTTGCTTCTTCCTTTCTACCTTTCTCTCTTCCTCTCTGTCTCTCCTTCTCTCTATCCTTCGACACCTCTCTCTCTCTCTCTCTCTCTCTCTCGATTCCCTTTGCTTAATCCACCCACTTTTCCCCTCTAATTTTCCTTCCCTCCATCATTAGCCATCATTAGTTTTGCATGGCTTGACACTTGGCTAACTTCAAGGGTCAAATGGGGATGCATGCAAACCGGTCTCCCCCCTTCTTCATGCGATCAACGGCCCCTCATGGTGATGCGTGATGGGGTGAGTGATTCTAGAATGGATTTTTTATAAGGGGAATTTTGTGGTTAAGTGTATGGAGTAGTGTATACGGGGAAGAAATGGAAAGGAATAAGAACAGATAAAAACACTCTCCTTCCAAGGTATAAAGGCAGTGCCACCAACCAAGGATGCAGACCGAGATCTACGAAGTTCACCACCAAGGCCTAAAGCTTCCACCAGCCAAGGATAAAGGACTTCGGGATAGGAGAAGCTCACCACCAAGGCCTAAAGATTACACCAGCCAAGGATAAAGGGCTTCTTGGCTCACCACCAAGGAGTGATCTACGCTCCAAGGATAAAGAAACCGAAAGGAGTTATCCACTCTCGAAAGGGGTTCACTCAAGCAGAGGAAATCTCACCATTTTCCTTCATGAAATTCGTATCTCCTACATTGGAAAGTTTTCCCCTCTTTATAGGAGGATTTTAACCTTAATACATATTAAAAACAGACCTTAATAGCCTAGAAACTGAAACCTTCGACTCTTGGACTGCATAACAATAAAGACACATAAGAACTTAATAAAAGCCTTTATTAACATGGGAATTAAATGCCTTTAATCTTCGGCCTTCCGCATTCTTGAACCTTCAAATCGGAGCTCCTCCCTTGACCAGAGAATAATCCTTCTGAAACTTCATCAACTGGTCATTCAAGACATTTAGAATGGCCTCCCATTGATACCCATCGATATACCACAAAGTACCGATAAGTAATTAACATTATTCATTCAAAATGATCCATCGAAGCACATGATGCCCAACTTCTTTATTGGCTTGGATAAGCATCGATGGTTCTGAGTTGGTCCATGGAGCTACGTTGGATGCTCCCGCATCACATGGGCTCTATGGGCCGGCCATTTTGGCCCATCTTAGGCCCAACACTCTTGGCCCTAAGACCCAAGCTTTAATGACCCAAGATTAACCCCTTTTAAAAACCAGCTTAATCCCTATTTATACAAAGTACTAAATTACAAATTTAAATGACTATAATACTTTGTAACATAGATCAATAAAGTCGAACTTATAAAATTCATGGCCAAAAACGTAATTTCCTCATCAAATAATTCTGGATCTCACATGGGCATGGAACATGTTTCCAACAAAAATATTCACCCATTAGGTGCTCGGCCATTAATTTTATTACACTTCTTTGGTCTAAAGACCATAACATTGGTCAAAGATGCGTCCATCACCCTTCCAAAAGTTGTAAGGCATCTAGAGGTTGCCACGGAGTTTGAGGATGCCACAATTCTCCCTCCTTAGACAATTTCGTCCTCGAAATTAGACATCACTCATGCCTCTAGAAACAAGTAGGGGTACTTTTCCTTCATCTGATCTTCACTCACCCATGTGGCTTCCTCCATATCGTGACGTCGCCATAATATCTTAACCAATGGGATTGTCTTGGTCCTAAGGACTTGCTCCTTTCTGTCCAGCACTTGCACAAGCTCTTTAATGTATCTTGCCTTCTCATCCACTTTGATGGTTTCGTGATCGAGTATGTGACCAGGATCTGGCTGATATTTCCTTAGCATCGACACATGAAACACATCATGCAAATTCCCCAATTTTGGAGGTAGCGCCAAACGATAAGCTACATCTCCTTTTCTTTCAAGTATTTCAAAAGGACCAACGAATTTGGGGTTTAACTTTCCTTTCATTCCGAATCGAGATATTCCTTTCATCGGAGATACTTTAAGAAATACATGATCTCCTACACTAAACTCCAAAGGTGTGGCACCCCGAAACACCTAAGGTCGCCACAGGTACCTATCGCTCCACCTAATGAACACTAGTTACATCTCTTAGTAAAAGCATCGTAGTTCATAGGCCTTTTTTTTTTTGAAAACGGTCCTGGTGCAACTTATTATCGGAAGCATAAACAAGTCTCACCATTTATTTACATATTTTCATGATGGATTTCTCAGGCTGGTACAACTAAAAAGAAAAGCCAAGATTTTTCAACTACACTTGGTCACAACGCAAAAGAGATCTTGACCGCTGTATCGATCACGTCTCATCCTCCATCTACAAGTGTCGGCTATCCCCAAAAAGTGTCAGCTCTCCACTCCTCACGCGGGCCATCACACCCACCCCGGTGCATCAGGCGATGGCGATGGCAACATCCCCCGAATCACTCCTTCACGGCGGATGTGGACCGACAAGAACTCTTGGATGACCGGGCCCCCATCCAGGCCCACATCAGACATCACCAGCATGCGAACCCATATAAACGTCAGACCAGGGATTGTAACACAATCAATCTCCGATATCCCGCACGACCGGAGGGAGAGGCATCTTTCTAATCTGAAATGTTAGTCCCCAAAAGGGGTGAGTACAACCACTTAGCAGGTAAAGATCCATTAAACTACTCAATGCATCACACAGAACAATCAAGACATCACAAACAAAGCACATAACATTCATGCATCCAGGCATAACTTACCTTGTAGACATGCATATGTCATCATACCATATGTGCATGCACCATCATGCACTCATCATCAAGCATTCATGCATATCGATGCCTCATGTGCATATGTTCCTTGCATTCATACATATCATATCGTACAGCCATTGCATTTCAATTGGGTAACCACATTTCTCTTTCCCGAGACCAGTGATTGCATCCCACATTTTATCGCTCGCACCCCACCTGGCATTGCGAGGAACCTCCGCCACACACCGCCGGGCATCCGGTACCCCCACATCCCGGGCATCTCGCATGCCAACTGGCATCACGAGGTATCCCCTTGGCACACACCTCCGAGGCTTCCGGCACCCCCACATCCCGGGTATCTCGAAACTCCCGAGGACATCCGGCACCCCCACATCCCGGGCATCCGGCACTCCCCTTACCAGGCATCCCGACACTCCCGGGGCATCGTCAGCTCACCCCTCCGACGGTATTCTCATTTATCATACTCATATTCACAATTTATGTCTCAATATCAACATGACACATGATGTGTTGTCAATCAAGTCAATTTCAGCTTTTCATTATATATCTAATGTCAAATATCATCACATGGGCAGCAAGCTTCAATCACTTACAATAATATTATTTATGGGGCTCATGCAAAATAGGAGAGTCAATGCATTACAGCCTTTGAAATTCACACAATCCAGCTTGCACAGTTTCAGAAAATATTTCCATTAAATACCCAAATGACCTTTAAAAATTATGAGATTTGAACATATGATAGTGAAGACATAAAGGCAGATATTTCATGCAGAACATTGCACCAAAAAGTCTTCATATCATGCGATATAGACCGAGCATCACAGCACTATTATTATAACTACTTAACTTGCACAATGTTTTAAACATTTTTAGTTAAATAGGCAAATGAACTTCAAAAATTATGAAATTTGAATATGTTACAGGGAAGACATAAAGAGAGATACTTCATGCAGAACACTTTGCCGAAAGAACCTCATACAAAATGATATAGCCCACGCATTGAAACTGACTAAGTCCGAACGCGTCAAATTACACGGTTTTAGAAATATTTTCGATTAAATACCCTAATGACCTTCAAAAATTATGAAATTCGACGATGTGGTAGTCAAGACCCTAAGGTAGATTTTTCATGAAGGAACCAAAGTCAGATTCGTCCTAGATAATTAAACATAGGCGGCTAACACTTCTGTTCCTTGTACCGAAATCTCCAGATTCAACACCCTCCGAAAAACCACGATTTCACCTACCTATTCTTGTTGCTTTTCTCTAAATTTTTGATATGTTAAACCTCAGGATGTCCTTTACATCTTTTGTTAAGAAATCGAAGTGAAATTTCAACAAAAAGTTGGCCTTACAGTCCATGCATTCATCAAAGGTAGTTGCCGAAATTTCCAGATTTAGTATTTCCAAAGAATAGAGATTTCACCCACTTATACTTGTTTATTTCAAGAAATCCTTAAAAACTTTCATTTAGAAGTCACGGCCAAAATCCAAGTCAAACATCACATGCAAGCCAATAGAACATCCAAGGTCGAACCGGTTTCTCAAGAACAGTTTACTAGCCTCAAACATCCCTTTGAAAACTTCAACTTTTAACAACCTAAACATCCAAACACACATACTAGGCACAACATGCAAGAGCAGATCAAGGATTCTACTTGCCTCTAGACCGAGCAAACAGCGAGCACACGACAACTGGACACGGCGGCGACGGACGACGAACGCACGGCCTCTCCTCCTTTCCTCTTCGCTTCTTCCTTTCTTCCTTTCTTTCTTCTCTTTCTCTCCTCTCTCTCTCTCTCTCTCGGAAGAACCCCCTCTCTCTCTCTCTCTCTCGCTTAAACCGGCATCATCCTCCCTTAATTTTTCTTCCCCTCCATCATTAGCTATCAGGAGGTCATGCATGGAGGACACTTGGCAACTAGGAGGGACAAATGACATTCTTCATGCAAGATGGGCCTCCATTTTCAGCTAGGCTTGGGCTAGCCATGGGCCGACGGCTGCTTCCTTTTGCTTGGCTTCGTGAACCAGCCGAAGATGGGGTGAGGTAATGGGCTGGTTTGGGCTTTTAATTGTCCAGCCCATCCTCATCCTATTCTTTCTGTCTTCTCTGAGCTATTTTAAGTCTTTTGCTAATAATTTCGATAGCTTCAGTGGTAACTTGTACCAGTTTAGGTCCTGTCAATTTCTTTTCACCTACTTCATTCCAACTAACAAGAGTCCTACATCTCCTTCCATATAATGCTTCACAAGGAGCCATGCCTATACTTTTCTGAAAACTATTATTATAAGCAAACTCCGCCAAATGCAGTCTTTCATCCCAATTCCCTTTAAAGTCTATCACACAAGCCCTTAACATATCCTCTAATGTCTGGATTACTCTTTCTGTATGTCCATCTGTTTGAGGGTGAAAAGCAGTACGAAACCGGAGTTTAGTTCCTAAGGCAATTTGAAGACTCCGCCAAAAGTTCGAAGTAAATCTCGAGTCCCGGTCTGAGATAATAGTTACTGGAATACCATGTAAGCGTACTACTTGACTTACATATATATCCGCATATTTGTCCATTTGGTAGTCTATGCAAATTGCTGGGAAATGAGCAGACTTAGTCAAACGGTCCACTATTACCCAGATAGAGTGATGATCACTTGATGTCCTTGGCAATCATTGTACAAAGTCTACAGTTATATGCTCCCATTCCCATTTCCATTCTGGTATCTTTGTACCACCCGGATGAACACTGTAATTACTCCTATGTGCCTCCGACAGAATTTCCTTCTTTACTTCTTCGTTGTCGGGAACACAGAGTGGTCCTTGGCATCTTACCACTCCATCTTCAGAGACTTGAAATTCTGGTCTTTTTCCTAAAGACATTACATCTTTCACTTTCATAATTTCCTAGTCAAACTCTTGCAAGATCTTCACTTTCTGAATAATTTCAGGTTCAATCCTTAATGCACTAAGCATACCGGTAAGAGAATCCACTTTTAATTTAAACTCTGAGTCCGTGACGGACTTTAACAAGCTCCATTCCGTCATTCTTAAAATTGCCAACTCCATAGCTGACTTATGACTAAGAGCATCCGTTACCTTATTCGCCTTCCCTGGATCGTATCGTATTTCATAATCATAATACTTTAACAACTCCATCCACCTCCTTTGTCTCATGTTCAACTCCTTTTGTGAGAACAGATATTTCAAACTCTTATGATCTGTATAAATCTCAAACTTTTCCCCATATAAATAATGCATCCATATCTTCAAAGTGAACACTATAGCTGCTAATTCTAAATCATGCGTTTGGTACTTCAATTCATGGGGTTTCAATTGTCTAGATGCATAGGCTATGACTTTGCCATGCCGCATCATAACACATCCCAATCCTTTGTGAGATGCATCACTATACATTGTAAACCATCAGATCCAGTTGGTATAGTCAGGATTGGAGTCGAGGCCAATTTTCTTTTAAGCTCCTGGAAACTCCTTTTGCGGCATCCTAGAATTTCTTGTCAATCCTTGGAGGTGCTTTAATTCATGTTTTGTATTGAGATTTTGGCCAAGCCTTTCGTGGGTAATTATTAGATAGGAAAATTCTATTTTTGGCCATGTGATTTATGAGTTGGAATTTGTTAAATTAGGTCACAAAGTTTTGTGAATTATAAATTTCAATTAGGTGTTTAAGGTGGATTATTAGGATGAGGGTGGGCTGGACATTTAAAGACAAAACCAGCCCATAGCCCCACCCCTTTCTCGACTGGCCCACGAAGCCCAAGGAAGAGGAGCTGCCGTCGGCCAAGTTGGCCCAAGCCCAGCCGGATCAAGCCCATCATGTGCACAGGAGAATTGACAAGTGTTATTCCCCTAAGTCCAAGTGTCTTGTATGCAATCAAATGATTGCTCATCATTGAGGGGAAGAAAATAGGAGAACCGGCATTCACCGCTGTTGAAAGGGGGGAGTGTCGACCAAGAAGGAGAGAGAGGGGGAGTGAGCGTGCGGGAGAAGAATCAAGGAAGCCGATCGCCGTCTATTCACCGCTGTCGAGTCCGCCTTGCCCTCCGTTCGTGCTTGCTGTGTTTGCTCAGTCTAGAGGCAAGTGGGATCCTTGATCTACTCTTGCATGCTGTGCTTAGTTGTGTGATTGAATGATAACAATTTTGGATGTATAGATTGTGAAAAATAGAAGTTATAAGGGTGGTGTTCTAGGCTAGTGTACTGTTCTTGAGAAAAATAGCTCGACCTTAGATGTTTTAGTGGCTTGCATGTGATGTTCGAGTTGAATTTTGGCTTTGACTTCTTAATGAAAGTTGTAAAGGACTTCTTGGAGTATAACATACTCAAATTTGGGACAAAACAAACAAGTAAAAGTGGGTGAAATCGTTATTCTTTGGAAAAACTGGATCTGGAAATTTCGGTACTAGGAACAGGGGTTTTAACCGTCCATATTTAATTACCTAGGACGAATCTGACCTTGATGTCTTCATAAAGTAGCTACCTTATGGTCTGGACGATCACATAGTCGAATTTCATAATTTTTTAAGGTCATTTGGGTATTTAATCGGAAATGTTTCTAAAACTGTGCAATCTGATTCATTTGTACTTGCAATGCGTGGACTATATCGTTTTGTATGAGGTTCTTTTGGAAGCGTGTTCTGCATGAAATATCTCTATTCTTGACTTCCCTACAACGTATTCAAATTTCGTAATTTTTGAAGTTAATTTGCCTATATAACTAAAAATGTTTCAAAAACTGTGCAAGTTCAATTGTGAGACTAGTAGTGCTGTGATGCATGGTCTATACCGAATTATATGGGGATCTTTCGGTGTAGTGTTTTTCATGGAATATCTGCCTTTATGTCTTGACTATCACATAGTCGAATTTCAGATCCAGCAATAATCCATGAGTTTGCCCCATGATTTATATTGTTTTTAAGTGATTGAATCTTGCTGTACATGTGATGATATTTGGCATTACATATACAATCAAAAGCTGAAATTGACCTTGTTGCCATCACATCATGTGCCATGTTGATATTGAGACACAAATGTGAATATGAATTATGATAAATGAGGATACCGTCGAGGTGTCAGTCGACGATGCCCCGGGAGTGTCGGGATGCCCAAAAGGAAGTGCTGAATGCTTGGAGTGTGTGCGCCGAATGTCCTCGGGAGTTTCGAGATGCCCGGAATGTGGCGGTGCCGGAAGCCTCAGAGGTGTGTGCAGTTGGGGTACGAGATGCCAGGAGGTGTGTGTCGGAGGTTCCTCGCGATGCCAAGTTGGGTGCGAGCGATAAAATAGTGGGATGCAATTACTAGTGCCGGGAAAGAAAATGTAGCGACCCAATTGAAAGATAAAAAGTTGAAATTGAATCATGCATGGTATGGTGACATGTATGCATGGCTGTATGATGTAATATGTATGAGTGCATGGTGGTATGAGCACATAAGGCATGGATATGCATGAATGCTTGATGATGAGTGCATGGTTGTATATGCACATATGGTATGATAACATATGCATGGCTGCAAGGTAAGTTATACTTGGATGCATGAATGATATGTACTCTAGTATGATGTCATGATTGTTTTGTTTGATGCATTGAGTAGTTTAATGGATCTTTTACCTGCTGAGTGGTCGTACTCACCCCTTTTGGGGACTAACATTTCAGGTTAGAAAGATGCCTCTCCCTCTGGACACGCAGGGTACCTTTTACGGCCTTCCATCTGACGTGGAGGTCGATTGTATGGAGCTTGATTGTGTCACCATCCCTGGTTTCACGTTCATACGGGTTCGTTTCTGGTGATGTATGACGTGTGCCTAGCTGGGGGCCCGGTCATCCAGGAGTTCTTGTCTGTCCAAGTTCGTTGTGATGGAGTGATGTGCGGGATGTTGCTGCCGCCACCGCCCGACGCACCGGGGTGGGTGTGATGGCTCGCGTTAGGAGCGGGAGCTAACCCTTTTTGGGGATAGCCAACACTTGTAGATGGAGGGTTATACGTGATTGATATAGGGGGTTGAGATCTCTCTTTTGAGCTGTAGCCAAGTTTAGCTAAAAGTCTTGGCCTTTTTGGTCGTACTGACCCAAGAAGTCCATCATGAAAATATAAATAAAAGTGGCTCGGCTTTATCTTTTCTTATAGTGCGTAGTTGTTGTGCATTGCATTATGGTTATTGGAGCGAGAAATGGTGAGACTTGCTATGCTTCCGCTAATAAGCTCCGCTGGGACTGTTTTAAAAAAAAAAAAAAAATGCCTATGAACTACGGTTCTTCTTTAATCTCGAAACAAAGACATGTAACTAGAATTCATTAGGTGGAGCGATAGGTATCTATGGTGACCTTAGTTGTTTGGGGGTGCCACAGCGGGGTTACTATCAGAGCAATGGTTATAGATTGGAGTGATAAGGAGCCTCATTTGGAAATTGAGGAACATGATGACAATGCACACCATAGGATATTAACTGGAATAGTTGGGTAACTTTGAATAACAGGTGATGAGTATTCACTCGTAGATCCCTAATAGTTATTATGAGTTGCTTTTAGGTACCAGTAACAGGCTTATGTTACTTATTTTCCTTAGTTGCTATTGTTTCTATTGAAGACATTGAGTCACAGATAATTCCTGAGGCAAATGCTTGGAAACTGCAGGAAAATAATGGTACGATATGGAAGTCATCATCCATCGAGGGCTGAAGCCTCTGCAGCAAAGGCTGAACCCCGGATGGAAGATATCCTACAAGCATTGGCCAATATAGGAAATCTATGGAAGGACAAGCGCAACAACAGCCAGAGCAGAATGCCGTACTCAAGGAATAGTGGAGTAATTTTTCAAGTTGAAACCTCTTAAGTTCAGTGGAATGGGAAGTCCTGAGGAGGCGGAGCATTGGATTGATGGGATGGAAAAAATTTTCCTATTGTTGAGAAAATAACTTTGGCGGAGTACCAGTTGGAGGGAAATGCAAAGTTTTGGTGGAGAGCTTTGAGGGACACAATCTTTCCACCAGGTGCTGATGTTAATTGAGATGAGTTTGTCAAAGCTTTCAACAGAAAGCATTTTTCTGACTGTGCTCAGGACAAGAAAATTACAGAATTTGTTCATTTAGAATAAAAGGAGCTGACAGTGGATCAATATGAGGCAAGATTTTCTAAACTGTCTAGATATATGTTCCTAGACTAATTGAGGATCAAGAAGAGAAAGCTAAGAGTTTTCTGAAAGGGTTGAGAACCAATATTAGGAAACAACTAGTGCCTTTGAACATACGAGATTATAATGAGATCTATGAAAGGGCATAGTTGGTGGAGCAGGAGTTAGTAAGAGAACATTCGGAGAATAAGAGACAATCGTCTTTTGGTGATGTGAGACGGGGTAAGAGGCCCTATACAGGTCAAGGTCAGACCTGGGAGCCTAAGAAGAAGGGCAATTTCGGGAATTTTAGAAAAGGCAGCAATGGCCTGAATCTAGGAAGAGCACCTTGCAATGGATGACTGAAATGTTATGGTTCTGGACAAATAGGTCATCTTAAGAGAAACTGCCCACAAGAAAGGTCGCAAATGAATGTTGGCTCGGTGTGACAGGCTCAGTAGAGTGTTGTTAGACCAAACCTACCTAGAAATCCTCAGAGGCCACCAGCACAAGGAAGGGTGTGTGCGATCACCCAAGAGGAAGCGGAAGCTTCTAAAAATGTTATCTCAAGTACGATCCTTATAAATCATAAAAAGGCATATGCATTGTTTGATACGGGTGCCACACATTCATTTGTGTCTAAAAGATATAAACAGTTGAGTAAAATAGAAACTACGTCTCTGGAGACGGCTCTTTGTGTTTCTACGCCTTTAAAGAATATGGTATTGTCCACGCTGGTGTGTGGAAATTGTAAGATAACAATGGAAGGAAAGGATATGGAAATAGATTTGGTCGTAATGGCCATGTACGATTTTGATGTTATCGGAATGGATTGGCTTCATAAGTATCGGGCCAAAATGGATTGTTATAGAAAAGTGATCCAATTTATTTTACTTGATCAATCTAGTTGTGAATTTTTGGGAGGTCAGACCAACCTATCTATAGCACTGAATTCAGCAATAGAAGCCCGTGCGTTACTTGACAAAGGATGTCAAGGGTACCTGGCCATGGTTAAAGATTATACTAAGGAAGAGCCTAAGCCTGATGAAATTCGAGTAGTTAATGAATTTCAAGATGTATTTCCTGAGGAGTTGGCTGGATTACCGCCGGAACGAGAAATTGAGTTTGAAATTGAATTAATGCTTGGAACAGGACCTATATCAAAAGCCCCGTATAGGATGGCTTTAGTCGACTTGAAGGAATTGAAAGTGCAACTACAGGAGTTGTTTGACAAAGGATTCATTAGGCCAAGTGCTTCACCTTGGGGTGCACCAATCTTGTTTGTGAAAAAGAAAGATGGATCGATGCGCTTGTGCATTGACTATAGGGAACTGAATCAAGTGACCGTTAAAAATAAATATCCTTTACCTAGAATTGATGAATTATTTGACCAACTTTAGGGAAGTTCGGTCTTCTCTAAGATTGACTTAAGGTCGGATACCATCAGCTAAGAATTAAGAAAGAAGACATTCCGAAGACTGCGTTTAGGACTCGTTGTGACTACGAGTTCCTTGTCATGCCATTCAGATTGACAAATGCACCGGCTGCATTTATGGGGCACGTTTGTGATTGCTTATTTAGACCAGTTTGTGATTGCTTTTATTGATGATATCCTGATATATTCGAGAGGCCTAAAGAGGATGAACAACACTTGAGGATAGTCTTGCAAACTCTGAGAGATCATAAGCTATATGCCAAATTTAGCAAGTGTGAATTATGGCTGGACTAGATAATATTTTTGGGGCACGTGGTATCAGGAGGAGGAATTGCAGTGGACCCGGCGAAAGTTGAAATGCTAATAAATTGGCCGAGACCGACAACGCTTACTGAAAAAAGGAGTTTCTTAGGACTGGTTGGTTATTATAGAAGGTTTATTGAAGGGTTTTCACGATTGGCAGGTCCTTTAACAAAATTGAAGGGCTTTTGGCTCACCACCAAGGAGAAACTCACCACCAAGGCCGAAAGTTTCCACCAGCCAAGGATAAAGGGCTTTTGGCTCACCACCAAGGAGTGATCTACGCTCCAAGGATAAAGGAAACGAAAGGAGTTATCTACTCTCCGAAGAAGTTCATTAAAGCAGAGGAATCTCACCATTTTCCTTCATAAAATTCGTATCTCCCTACATTGGATAGTTTTTGTGGCACCCCTCGAACGGCCCCCGATCTGTTAGGGTCGCCACAATTCAATTACCATTGTCTTTTGCTTGACCTAAAGGTCTATCAATCATGGGGGTTTACATCTTTTAGATCTTCCCTTGCGCAATTCATCTAACGGAAGCATATCCAACAACTCCCTTCCTTAGATTCAGAAAACAATGCACACCGACTAAACATTTATAGGTAAAAGCCGAACACTTTTATTTACTTATAACCAGATGGACATCATTTATCGGTAGATCAAAATGCCATAGTCTTCTATACTCGGCTATACTTCGAAAGATGACCGACATCTCCTCCAATAGTCGTATACTTAAAGTCCATCGATCAATGTCAGTGTCCAAAAGTTCCTTCCTTTGCTATCCTCCTCCTCGCGGTCATATCTAACCACTTGATCCATTTACTGGTGGCAATGGCAGCAGAGGAATCTTATCTAGTCTGAAATGTTAATCCCCAAAAGGGGTGAGTACAACCACTCAGTAGTAAAGATCCACCAAACTACTCATTGCGTCAAACAGAACAATCAAGGCATCATAACAAAGTACATATCACTCATGCATTCAAGCATAACTTACCTTGCAGCCATGCATATGTCATCATACCATATGTGCATATACCATCATGCACTCATCATCAAGCATTCATGCATATATCACCATGCCATATGTGCATATACCACCATGCAGTCATGCATATCTCACCATGCCATCGTGCATATACCACCATGATTCATATCATCCATGCTATCAAGCATACATCACCATGAGATCCATTCTGCTTATGAAAGTAAATTAATGCTATTTGATATTGAAAATGCGATCATGAGGGCATGAATGGATCTCATGGTGATGTATGCTTGATAGCATGGATGAGCAGATCATGCATCATGCTATATGCATACACCCATGCACATGATTCAGTTTCAATTTTTATCTTTCACAAGGATCTCATTAGTTTTTCTTTCCAGGGACCAATGTTTGCATCCCACAATTTATCGCTCGCACCCAATCTGGCATTGCGATGAACCTCCGGCACACACCTCCGGGCATCTTGTACCCTAACTAGCATCAAGAGGAATCCCCCGACACACACCTCCAGGATTTCCGGATTACGTACCGACATACCACAAGGCATTCCCGCTGGAATTATGTACCGTATACCACGGGGCATCTCGAAACTCCCGAGGACATCCGGGGATGGATCGTAATATAACCGGGCTTCCAAAGGGCATCGACTCATTCGAACCTTTGGGCATCCCGACTCCCGAGGCATCGTCGGCTCAAACCTTTGACGATATTATCATTATCATAATTTATATTCACATTTGTGTCTCAATATCAACATGGCACATGATGAGATGGCAAGAAGGTCAATTTTAAGCTTTTGATTTTATATGTAATGCCAAATATCATCACATGTGCAGCAAGATTAAATCACTTAAAAACAATATAATTCATGGGGTAAACTCATGGATTATTTCTATTATTTTAGAAACGGAATGCGTTCCTTTAATTTACACTTCTTAAAATTTAGTGATTGGCCCTAATAATTTCTAAGAATTTAATACATCATAGACAAGCTCTAGAGGCATTTATCTCATGAAGAACACAACACCACCAGAATTTCATACAAAACAGAATACCTAAATGACCTTAAAAAATTATGAAATTTGAACATGTGATAGTCAAGACATAAATATAGATACTTCATGAACAACACTACACCAAAAGATTCCCATATAATTCAGTATAGACCGTGCATCACAGCACTACTATTCTAACAGTTCAATAGGCATATGAACTTCAAAAATTACGAAATTTGAATATGTTGTAAGAAATACATGAAGAGAGATATTTTATGCAGAACACGTATCCAAAAGAACCTCATACAAAACGATATAGTCCACGCATTGCAACTTAAAAAGTTCGAACACATCAGATTGCACAGTTTTAGAAACATTTCCAATTAAATACCCAAATGAGCCTCAAAATTCGAATATGTGAGAGACAAGACCATAAGGTAGATACATGAAGACATCAAATTCATCCTAGATACCACGATTTCACCTACCTATTCTTGTGTGGTTTCTCTAAATTTTTGATATGTTAAACCTCAGGATGTCCTTTACGATTTTTGTTAAGAAATCAAAGTGAAATTTCAACAAGAAGGTTACTTTACAGACCACGAAACCACTAATGGTCATCACGACGAATTCCAGATCTAGTCTCTCCAAAGA
This sequence comes from Eucalyptus virginea, assembly GCA_014182375.1. NCBI lineage: Eukaryota > Viridiplantae > Streptophyta > Magnoliopsida > Myrtales > Myrtaceae > Eucalyptus > Eucalyptus virginea. Next base: position 32,483,523 of record CM024518.1, read on the forward strand.
AAAATCATTTTACTAACCATTTCTTGTTCGTTTTGCCTCAAATTTTAGTATTGTTGTTCTTCAAGGTGTTCTCTACAACTTTCATGAAGAAATCGAAACAAGATTCCAACTAAAAAGTCACATGCAACACACAAACTCAAAGATGGTCAAACTGGTCTTTCCAGAAACAGCATGCATGACCAACGAATCTCTCTCCATAGCTCCGAAATTTCATCTCATCTACTACAACCAAGACTTACCATCTACTACACATACACACAGCAATGCAAAGAGTAGGTTTTAGGACTTCACTTGCCTCTAATCCAAAGAAAACACAGCAAGACAATGGCGGGAGACGGCCTTCCTCTTCCCCCTTGCAACCCGCACTCGCCCCTCTCTCTCTCGCTTGAACTCTCCTCCTCTCTCTCTCGATCTCACTCTCTCTTTCTCTCGGTTGCTCCGCCCCCTTCCCCTTTCCTTTCATTCTCTTATTTGCTTGTAATCATTAGGTTTTGCATGCATGAGACACTTCGCTCCAAGAGGAGGACAAGTGGCTTCAACAAGGACAAATGGAGGAGGTGGCGTGGCCTCCATCCGGTTCTCCTCCATGGGCCGATGGTTTGTGCCTGTTGGCTTGCTTTGGGCCCGAAAATTTTGGGCCAAGTTGTCCCAAGTCCAATTTGAATAGCCCATAAAAAATATCAATAATAAGCCCATAATACCTACACCACTTTAGGGCATTTGATTTTTTTTATTATAAAAATCAATTAACATTCCCATAATCAATTAACATTTTCATAGGGGGTTTGGTCCAAGAGATAAAATATCGGGGCCGATGATGTAATTGTCCCTATGGTCATTCAAAGACAAATATCGTTTCCCTCAAAATTAATACTTCTCATGGTCCACGCATGTATCCTTAATTTTTGCCACCATCACTTTCATCTATTCGAGCGATTACGTCAACTTCAAAATCTCTTGTATTTTCTTGTTGTAATTCATCTTTAACATAGGAAGCTCCTGTTTTGGCAAATCAATTTGTAGAAAGTTTTTGAATTTTTAATTAAGAAAGTCAGAAGGACATCCCTTTTAGATTATTCTTCTGAAGTTTTCATGCATCTGGCGAAATCTATGGTTCATTGTTGTTGAGAGACTCCACACTTCTTGCCCTACGTTTATGAGTAGTGAAAGTGATGAATACTGATATGATTGTTTGCTTTCATTTGTCAATATAAGGTTGCCGGAGTTGCAGCTTGCAGCTGGGCTCTCACTTAAGGATGTTGCAGCAGAGTCGAAGTATGCATCAGAAATGCAACTGGGCTCTCACTTAAGGGTGTTGCAGTATCCGTTTGTACTCTACCAGGTCAAGCTTTTCACGACTATGTAAGCAATGTTCCCTCTATTTGGATATCTTTGTTTCTCATAAGATTTCCTTTTATTAATTTTTATGCCCATATGCACATTCTACTTCATGGCAAGATTCAAGATTGTTGGGCGAACTACATGTTGCTCTTTTGAAGTAAATAATCAAAGACATCGGAGATGTTGCAAGGACACCTACTACTGGTTTGGGTGTAAATAAAATAATGCTGCCAATCCTGAAGGCGCACATCCACATATTGTTGAAGGGGTAAACTATGCTTTTCTAAACTTTGGTTAAATATTGGGTGGTGGCGTCCATATTCTCAAAGCGGAAGAAATCACTCTCCATGTAATTCTTTTACATGAATAGCCCTGAAAATCGAATCCGTGTCTTTTAGTTTGTTTTTCACATTTGTTCGCCATTAAAGTGATAGCGGCAAGGGAAAGGAAAGGTGGACGGTACTATTGAAATACATTGCCGTACTATGGGGACTGGGTAGGTGTACCTGGGCACCTAGTTTGGCGGTTGGCTTTTCTCCGAGCTTCCCTGCGATCCCTCTATATAACGCGCGGGGCCGCTTCCTCATTTGGATATCAGAGTGATCTCTCATCTCCCCCTCTTCCGACCATCGCCTTTTTCTTCATCTTCAGCACAGCTTTGGTATGGCCGCCAGCTCAAGCACTTCTGGGATCGTGGGAATCGAAGAGACAGAGCAAAGTTTTGTTGCCTATAATTTAATGAACTATCATTACTTTCATAGCTCACCTAAAATGTACTTGGTTTGCTATTATCTTCTTTGCTAAATGATTATTATTCCTGATCTTATATTATGTGTTTCTTTTCTTTTAGAATCGATGCTCTAAGTCTTCGTCTTGCTCTAATATTCCAAACACTCTCTTTCAATATCATTTTCTGAAGATGTGCTGCAAATTTATGTAGGATGACGAAGAGGACAATTTTGCCATAGTATTTGCAGCCATGGGAGGGAACATGAAAATTGCACAATTTTTTGAACGTGACTTTGAGGAAAATGGGTCAATGGAGAGAGTGACCCTTTTCCTTAATTTGGTGGGGGTAATATACCATTTTAGAGAGTAACAGGTTTCCACTGATGCTGTGGAAACCTGTTACTCCTATGTATCCAAGGTTGATTAAAAAATGGCGGAAGCAGAGACGTTCACGTTTTAGGCGGAGATAAACCAGCTCCTGAGCCTGATCATCAACACCTTCTACAGCAACAAGGAGATCTTCCTCCGCGAGCTCATCAGCAACTCCTCCGATGTACGTCCCCTCAACCTCGCTTTGAAGTACTAGGTTGCCTTGCCCAATGTCTTTTGTCTGTTCGGTGTTCGTAATGGCTTGTAGACTTGAAGTAGTGTCATTTTTAGTTGATTGGCTGAATCTGCCTTAGGCATTGTTGAGAAATAATCGTGATCGAAATGCGATATTGTGATATTGAAGGTGATATATTGATTCTAATCTGTGATCAGTTTGTGTGTGCTTTAGGCGTTGGATAAGATTACATACGAGAGCCTCATGGACAAGAGCATGTTCGATGCGCAGCCCGAGCTATTCATTAGGCTGGTGCTCGACAAGGCCAATAAGACCCTTTTGATCATTGACAGCAGCGTTGGCATGACTAAAGCAGGTAATGTAATTGGCTGATAGAGACTGATAAATTTTCTTGCTCATGTCTTTGGGCTATGCCTATGTTCCTACACAACAACGATTACTGTTACGCTGAGTTCATTTAAGTTGTGAGTCTGTTGGTAGATATTAATGTTTGAGATGATTGGACAGATCTTGTGAACAATCTGGGTACGATTGCGAGGTCAGGGATGAAAGAATTCATGGAGGCATTGCGAGCGGGAGCTGCTGTGAGCATGATCGGTCATTTGGTGTTGGTTTCTACATCTGGGTGTCCCAAGCCGGTCGTTCCTTCGCCGTTACGAGAGATGTGAGGGGGGAGCAAGTCGGCAGAGGGACCAAATCACCCTAAGTTCATTTTTTACCCCATCTATCTATGGATTGAGAAGACAACCGAGATAGAGATTAGCGATGATGAGGACATCAATGAGGAGAAGGAAGAAAAGAAGTCCAAGAAGAAGAATATTAAGGAGGTTTCTCATGAGTGGCAGCTCATGAACAAACTAAAACCCATCATAGGAGATCACCAAGGAGGAGTATGCTTCCTTCCACAAGAGCTTGACCAATGATTGCGAGGACCATCTTGCCGTGAAGCACTTCTCTGTTGAGGGTCAACTTGAATTCAAGGCTATTTTGTTAGTCCCAAAACGTGCTCCGTTCGACCTCTTCAATTACTCGCAAGAAGATGAACAACATCAAGCTCCATGTTAGGAGGGTTTTCATTATTGACAATTGCTAGGAGCTCATTCCAGAGTATCTTAGATTCATGAAAGGAGTTGTTGATTCTGATGACTTGCCCCTCAACATTTCTCGTGAAATGCTGCAACAGAACAAGATTCTGAACGTCATTAGGAAAAATCTTGTCAAGAAGTGCATTGAGATGTTCAATGAGATTACAGAGAACAAGGAGGACTACAACAAGTTCTATGAGGCCTTCTTGAAGAACTTGAAATTGGGTATCCATGAAGGCAGCCAGAATAGAGCTAAAGTTGTAGACCTCCTCCGGTACCACTCGACAAAGAGTGGGGACGAAATGACAAGTCTGAAAGATTATGTCACGAGGATGAAGGAGGGTCAGAAGGATATCTACTATATCACTGGTGAAAGCAAGAAGGCCCTAGAGAACTCTCCGTTCTTGGAGCGGCTCAAGAAAAAGGCTATGAGGTGCTTTTCAAGGTGGACGCAATTGACGAGTATGCTGTAGGACAATTGAAGGAGTATGATGGAAAGAAGTTGGTCTCTGCAGCCAAAGAGGGCCTGAAACTTGATGATGAAAGCAAGAGAAGAAGGAAAAGGAGGAGAAAAAGAAGTCCTTTGAGAACTTGTGCAAGACAATGAAGGACATTTTGGGAGACAAAATTGAAAAAGTTGTGGTATCGGACAAAATTGTGGATGGTCTATAAATATGGAAAGGATTAAGAAGGCTCAGCCTATGAGGGAAAACAACATGAGCTCTTACATGTCAAGCAAGAAGACAATGGAGATCAACCCTGATAATGGCATCATGGAGGAGCTGAGGCTGATAAGAAGGGCAAGTCCGTGAAGGACTTGGTGATGTTGCTGTTTGAGACTGCCTTAATAGTTTACATCGTTCTGTCCGTTGGCTTTAATCATGTTTGGATTGCCTCAATAGAAATGTGATTGGCAATCTCTACTGATTCCATATATCCAGGACTACTAAGTGAGCAAAATATAAGTATGTATTACATCTAATCTCTGGAAGAAACTCCTGAGAGTCACTCGTGCATACATGTAATGTAAATTGAAACCCATATCTTCATGGGCTTTCCAGTTCAGCATAAGCTCGTACATAGCTCGATGGTGTTGCCTTCCGACTGAGAGAACGGAAGTATAGTACAAGAACACGAGATTCCGAAATAGGTGTAATGTATTCCATGTGGATTATCTACCTCCAAACGATGGATTTTATGTGTGTAATCAAGCCATCTTTAGTAAAAACCAGAAGCACGTAGCCAGGCATTCCGGTGATATGCATCGTGCAGAAGAGAGATTCTAGTTATAGCATCCTTGCAAAATGAGTGCCCTGTCCTGCTTTGAGCATTGTCGCAGAAGTCTCTCTTTGGTTGTCATCATTCTGCATAAGACAAGACGATCGAGAATCAGATCACTTAGTTTATGAATCAAATTGATTCAGAAGCAGAATCATCAAGAACGTGCATCTTCTTCTAACTATCCTTCGATTATTAAGAATAACGAGGCATTACTTCAACAGTTATCGAGTAACTTTACAAATAGTCATTCATAGGATCCACAATTAACTTTGTTGTCTAAGAAAGAATAACATGAAAACGTCCGTTGCTTTCCAAAGGGGAAAAAACATAACATGTGCAGCCAAGATCAAATTCTTCGGTTTAGGGCCCTAAATCTCCCAATAATTATTAAATTCCCACCATATAATCTTCAAGAAAAAGTAGTTGAATGAAAAATGACATAAACAATCAAAAAGACGTGGAAATCACGTTGACCATTTAGTAGTAGCCCATATATTACGGGCATATGCTTATCTTATATTAACAATAGCAGAGCCAAAGTTCCTAGCATCAAGCCAAAACAAAAATTTTCTTGATCTTTTATCAAGGTCCAGATGTTGGAAGATCTTGCTTCTTCACAGGGACCTCGTGCATCAAGTTCATAAACAAGTAGCTGGCAGTCTTACATTTTAAAACTTCAATTGTAACAAAAATAAAGAGTTACAACACCAGTAGATGATAAAAAGGACAAGAAAATCTTCCAGTCCACTTATTGTTTTATTTTATTACACTCATGGGATGATACAAAATAGAAAATCAAAGATGTGGCATCCTAAATTTCGTAACGATCCTTAGATACACGGTGGTCCAGGATTAAATGATGAGAGTATTGCTGGATTATGATATTGGCGTTATATACGAACATTAGTTTGTATCATTGTGGGACAAGTGCATTATGTTTATCAATGAATCCGATTTTCATATAAGTTATAGTCTCATCGGAAATATTTCATGTGAGACCAAGACTCATTCCAAATGATTTTCAGCCCTACCAACTCGGGTACGCTAATGAAGAAACATCCGAGGATCGGCCATTGGAAGCTGTCCATTTACTTATAGGCGGCTAACAAAAGAAAATTCGATGATGCATGAGGATGGTTCAAAAGCATGTGGGCGGATGTGAAGAATTATAACCCCAAACGTGCGATGACCATGACTAACGGATAGGAGTACCGTTGGAGGATGCCAATAGTGTCCTGTGTGGACATTACTTTATAATCACCATCGGACCAATGGATCACATATGGGAATGATCTAATCATCGAATGAAATTATAGTCTCGACAAGGATTTGCCTATGTACCATTACTGGCGAGACTAAGATTTGCTCCATGAGAAAGAATAGACAAGATATTTGGCCGTCTAGTTGTGTGCCCTATAAATTGGACCTCCCTTGATTATTGTTGCGACATCACATGGCCATGTAAGTAGACCACATTTAATTCACCCATACGCGGAGACTAAGGCCAATAATTAGAGAAGATATTGGGCCGTGTAATTAGAGTAGTAAGTGGCAAAACCACCGGCCCAAAGCCACTCCACATTGTCGACACTTGAGTCAACAAATGAGGAGAAATGCTGACCGAAACATGGCCAGCAACGGCCACGTTGCTCCTGGAGTGGTGGCCAACGCATGAATGAGGTGAAGCATGGTGGACACTTGTCTCCTCCACAATTACACTTGTCCTTGTTGTACCTACACCTGTCCTCCATGCATGCATCCACCGAAAATCCCCCTCTTTGTTGGCTGGTTTTTAGCAAAACCAGCAGCTAATCTGCTCGTGTAAGTGAGCTAAAGGGAGTGACCGAGCAGAACCGAGAGAGAGATCGAGCGAGGAAATTCGCGAGTGAGCAGCAGGTGGGTGAACGGCGAAGAGGAAGAAGGGACCACCTTCTGCCGTGCTCGAGCTGCCACCGCCTTGCCACCGGTTCCCGTCGCCGACCGGCCAAGCCGCGACCCCCGAACCTCCATTTTCAAAGAGCTACCGAGTGAGAGAGTTTAAGACAAGCAATTGTTCTTCAATCTATGTTGTTGCAAGCTGTTTTGCCTAGAAAAGAAGTGAAATAGGTGAGGAGAATGGAGTACTTGAGCTGCATGTGGAGTCTTTGATATGTAGGAGGGTGTTAGATCAAGAAAACTGGTTGCGGATGAGGTGCATGTGCTGGATTTCGAATTGCATGAAGTGTGAGTGCTGGATTTTTGAACTTGCAAGTGAAACCAAATGAATTTGAGATTCTGACGATGAGGAATCTTAGTGATAATCATGCTGTGGTAAGGTGTATTGTGTGTATGGACAAAGAGTATAATGACGGGAGTTCGAAATCTAATATATAGGGGGAGTTTTGTGAACTTGTGAACTGTTTTTGTGAAAATCAGTGTGACCTCAGGCGACATTTTAAATTTTCTGTAATTATCTGACCACAATTTGATTTCGAACCCTTGATGAAAGTTTTAGAGCACATCTTCATGAATAACATATCCAAAATTCAGAGAAAATGAACAAAGTATGACCCTCGAAATAATTTTCCTACAAAAATATGAAATCTGGAATTTTACAGAATGTTGGGTAGGAAGAAAATCGAAGCTTTACCCTCGGTGCCTATGGAATATGACTTAGTGTACTTCTTGACATTTGTTCATCTAGGTCTTATCGATAACGTGTCAAAATTTCGTAATTTTCTGAGCCCGTTTAGTAATTAATTCGGAATTGTTGCTAAAACTGCACAATTGTAGAAATTAAGTTACTGTTTTGAGATTTCTATAGAATTGTCCTATATGAAGTATAGTTCTCGAATTGCCATGTGACTTAGTGATGCTGATGGTGGGAGGTTTGTGACTTGATGATGCTGATGGTGGGATATTGTGATTGATAAAAAGTTTGTGAGATATCTTGTTTGACATATGATGATGCATTTGTGAATTAAAATGCAATTTGTTTGATAAAAAGGGTTCATGAGATATCTTGTTTGACATATGATGATGCATTTGTGAAATTAAAATGTGATTTGTTACCCATTGAACCCTCGGATTAATGATGCCCCGGGAGTCGGGATGCCCAAAGGATCGAGTGAGTCGATGCCTTGTGGATGCTCGGTGGCCTTAAATGGCTGAATGCCGGAGGTTATTCCCCGGGAGTTTCGGGATGCCCGGTAGTATGCTAGTTGGTACGTAAATCCGGATGGCCAGGGTAACCATTTTCATGGGAGGCCCTCGAGGTTCCTTGTGATGCCAGGTGGGGTACGAGATGCCTGGAGGCGTGATTCGCTCCAGATGCCCGGTGGCCTTAAATGGCTGAATGCCGGAGGCTTTCGCGATGCCTGGAAGGATGCGAATGCCGGAGGGACACAAACATTGGTCCTCCGGGGATGAAACCTTTTGAAAAATAAAATGAATGATTTGACTATAAATGCGTGGGGTCTGAATATGTTGTCATCACATTGAAGGGTTTCATGATTGTGATCTGATTATGTGGCATATGATTCTTATAGAATTCGCAATTGCTTTAGTATTGAAGAATTCCATGATATTGATATCCATTTATCTCTTGTCTCCTTGCCTTGTCTATCTTGTATGAAATTAGATGCTGAATGTTATGCTCGATATAGCTTGTTGAATCTCTTGCTGCTGAGTGGTTGTACTCACCCCATTTGGGGACTAACATTTCAGACTAGACAAGATACCTCTGCCGCCACCGCCACCAGCAGATGGACCGACGGGTTGGATATGGCCGCGAGGAGGAGGATAGCAAAGGAGGGAACTTTTGGACGCCGACACTGATCGATGGACTTTAAGTATATGACTGTTGGAAGAGATGTCGGTCATCTTTTGAAATATAGCCGAGTATAGAAAACCTTGGCATTTTGATGTACCGACGAATGATGTCCATCAAGTTATGTAAATAAAAGTGTACGGCTTTAACTTTCATAAAATGTTTAGTTGGTGTGCACTGTTTTCTGAATATAGGAAAGGAGTTGTTGGATACGCTTCCGCCATATAAATTGCGTAGGGACCGACCTAAAAGATATAAACCCCTAGGATTGATAGACCTTCAGATCACGCAAGAGAAAGGTAAGCGAACTGTGGCGACCCTGACAGATCAGGGGCTATTCGAGGGGTGCCACAAAAGAATAAGCCAAAACAGAAAGCCAATTCAAAAGCATAACCTGTGCACATCAACAAGGTCAGATTCCGATGTAAATTTTGCATATTCAAGAGAATTTCAAAGAACAATAAACTAATAGGAATAGGAAAAAAAAGGATGAGACATTGGCATTTGAAGTGTATAACAATCACAAGCCTTGCAAAAACATGAATGCCCTGCACCCGAAAGAGTTTGACCTACCCACAAAAAGAAGAAAAATTTGATTTAGTAATTCTCCTACGCTCTTGAACACCTATGAAAATCATTAGATCTACCGCATGCTTCTTAGTATTCAGATTTCCCATTGGGCACGAACGAGACACGAGTATAGTTCTTTGATGGAAAAGATATAATTGCTGAATTCAGACAGAAATCACCAAATTCAAGCATCAAAACATCTCAGTTTCTCAACCATTTGCCAGGTGATGAAAGGGGCAGCTTTGCAACTTAACGCTTAAGTCATCATAAATCCGTATCAATAAAAAACAAACCCTCAATTCATCTGCCCCAAAAGGGCTCAATGACAAGAACCAAGACCTCATAAACTTATGACTTCCAGCTATTCTTACCTTATAAGCAGGAAGGGCTTCATACTCAGACCAATCTTAGGTAGTAAAGATCTCTCCTCATCACTTATGGTTTCCAGATCAACTAGAAGGTCTGCTGGTCTAAGATTCTCTTGCACTTTTGACCTTCCTTTTAGCTTGGAAAGAAGAGGAAAAAATAAATGGAAAATGTGATAAATAATTAAGGAAATCGAGCAGAATTTTATAGCATAAGTTTGTTCAATCTCGTACCTTACAAGAGCAAGTTTCTTCTCAAGATATTTCAAGAGTGTAGTGTGCTTATTGAGTGATTCATCTCTACACATTTGCTCAACATCTTTGCTACTTATTTCATTCCCCCACCGAGAGGTGGCAGCTAGAGTTTCAGTAAGAGTGATTCATCTCTAGACTTTTAGAAACTTTTAGTTTTGATTCAATTGTAGCTAAGGCCCTCTGACGTGCTTGGTCGTCCTCATTTGCCTACACATCTGTTAGGTTTTCTCTCTTTCAGTGCTTGTACCACCACAGGAGGCAAGAAGTCATTGCCCCTGTAAAACACAATATAATCTTTGTTCCTACAAAGTAGTGTTCCCCCAGTTAAATTCTGCAATCAAAATGACAAAATCAAAAACAAAAGCACCAAATTTTCCTTACTTAAAGAAAAAGGATGGAATATGCAACACTAAACAGAAGTTGATATTATCATAATGCCAGAACATTAGGATTGGAACAAAATGCTCGGAGAGATAAGAACTTGCATAACCAATCCTTTACCACACTACACATGTAGGTCCCAGAATGGTGACACGCTAACCTTGGCTGAGTTTTACCATTATCATAAACATTTTAAATTCCATGGTCCAAGATGAAATAGAAAATTCAGCATTGTAGTGTGGGCTTGAAGGATTATGATTTAGTCAAACTACCACTCTATGGCAAATTGTTGGTAATTCTTTATGTCAGGCAAATCAGATAAAGTACAGACTCTGAAAGGTTCTATGCTCGATGAAAGCAACAAAACACCGATTTTCAATAATATAATTAGCTCATACATATGCAGATTGTCCAACCTTTAGTTCCTTAGCCATTCTATCATTCCAAGTATTAAGCACGCCACGTTTAATTGCTATTTTTGCAATAGCACTGCTCTCCCACAACTCTAGCATGGCCTCAGCAAGACCTTGCGGCTTTTTGTTTCTTCCTAAAAAAAAAGTAGGATTAGTTGAGAACGATTTTGAGACATAGTATAAACAAACCAGTTCGTCAGCCATTGATGCACACATACACAGGGCAAAATGTGGAGGCATCGTTCTTGCAAGTCTACAAAACCTGACATCTCTTTGTTTCTCAAACAATGTCTAACCCCATAAGGAAGAAGCCTAAATGGAGGTTTATATCCAGGAACCTCTGAAGGGAGCAAGTCAGCATCAACTGGAACTGGCTCACAGCCTGACCAATCCTTGAATTTTGGACCCAACTCATCTAATAAACTGTTAGGATCATTCATATCCATGCATTTTTCCTTAGATAGATCCTTCATATATTCTGCAGAACCACATAAAATCCAGCCTCCTTCGCTATGAAAAACATCACTAGCTGTGTCCTCATTATTCAGAGAATTTACACTGGTTTGTATTTTTTCATTGTATGATTGGACACAAGGAAGCGTATAGGCCATCCCTCGGTACAACACCACTGAACTTCCAAATCTCCATGTAAGAAAGCCTCCAGTCCTACTCTGACAAGGCAAGTGTATTAGAGGCTCATTATCTTAGTGCATCAATGATTCATGATTAAAATAAAGACTCAAGTCTCCAATGCGAACCGAGATTCATTCAAGTGATTACATCTTTGAAGTCAGGATTTTATATCCATTCCAGATGTCAAATACGGCACTTAAATGCACGCAAGCAATCAGCAAACTCATGAAAATTCCAGGCTCATCAAGATTCAACCTTCATTTACTTACTTATCCATAAGCAAAGAAGAGACCAGCACTAACCTCCAAAGTACATCTAGATCACAATTGAAAATGTTGATTTGAACTATTTCATTAACAGCACAAAAAATTCATCACTCTAAATGAAATATTGTAACAAATGGAACCAAAAGGGACAATAGCAAGATGCAATACAAATACGGGCATCTCCATGCTATTTATGTTGCGACCGTGCATTATCTGTGCTTTCATAGGGGCCTCCGGATTCATTCATATCAAGATGTTGAAAAAAGTTTGATGACCCCTGTATAAGAAAATGACAAATACATTAATATTTAACTAAATAATATGCTTAGATAAATGTCTCAAATAAACCCATATAAAAAAAAAGTACAATTGTACTTGACTCAGAATGGTTCCATGAGCTCTATTATTATTATTATTATTTTTTTTTTTTTTTTTTTTTTTTTTGGAACCGGCTTGCAACCGACAGCCGCGCCGTAAACCCCCAGGTGACACTTAAGCAGGAGGACCCACCACCCCTGAGTCACACTTAATACACCTAGCGCCTCCCCTGGGTTTTGAACCCTTCACCTCTTCGTTGAGGATCAGCAGAGCATTATGGTTATTGGAGGGAGGAATGGTGAGACTTGTTTATGCTTCCGCTAATATGTTGCGTCGGAACCGTTATTGGAGGGAGGAATGGTGAGACTTGTTTCCACTAATAAGCCTATGAACTACGATCCTTTTACTAAGAGATGCAACTAATGTTCATTAGGTGGAGCGATAGGTACCTGTGGCGACCTTAGGTGTTTCGGGATGCCACAGCCCCCTTTTTGGTATCAGAGCAATGGTTATAGATTGGAGTGACAAGGAGCCTCATTTGGAAATTGAGGAACATGATGACAATGCACACCATAGGATATTAGCTAGAATAGTTAGGTAACTTTGAATAACGGGTGATGAGTAATCACTCGTAAATCCCCAGTAGTTATTATGAGTTGCTTTTAGGTACCAGTAACATGGTTATGTTACTTATTTTTCGTTAGTTGCTGTTGTTTTTAATGAAGACATTGAGTCATAGATATTTCCTTAGGCAAATGCTTGGAAACTGCAGGAAAATCATGGTACGATATGGAAGTCATCATCCGTCAAGGGTTGAGGCCTCTGCATCAAGGCCTAAACCCTGGATGGAAGATATCCTGCAGGCATTGGCCAATATAGGAAATCTGATGGAAAGGCGAGCGTAGCAACAACCTGGAGCAGAACGCCGTACTCAAGGACTGGTGGAGCAATTTTTGAAGTTGAAACCACCTAAGTTCAGTGGAATGGGAAGTCCTAAGGAGGCGGAGCATTGGATTGATGGAATGGAACGAATTTTCCGGTTGTTGGACTGTAATGAAGCTGAGAAAATAACTTTGCAGAGTACTAGCTGGAGGGAAATGCAAAGTTTTGGTAGAGAGCTTCGACGGATACAATCTTCCCACCAGTTACTGATGTTAACTGAGAGGAGTTTGTGAGAGCTTTCAATAGGAAGCATTTTTCTGATTGTCCAAAGTAAAGGGCTAAAAAAGTTCGATTCCTTTTACCAAACCCAAGCCTGAAGACATATTAATTGTAAGCATGCACTGCAAATTCTTCATTGAACTCCATCTAAAAAAAGCTTCAACAACAAATGAAATATATCATCTTGCATTGTCATAGAAGTAGATTGAAATCGTGCAATCACCAGTTCCTTATACAGCATTTTTGGAGTGTCAGCTTTCAGTTTCATGCAATTTTGAGTCAATTTTCCAACATGTATAAAATCAACGTCCATTTCCTCCAATGAAAACTTGTCAGTGAAAATTGGAAAGTACTACCAACAAACACATCCGGTACCATGTTTTAGTTTTTCTTATTCCTAGAAGTTTGTCAATGAGACATGAAACTGCATTACCTGAACATTATTGGGCTTAAGTATATATCGTTATGTAATAAAACACTCGCAGCTTTCTTCTATGGTGTCGCAGGCAACCAGCGGAGGAGAGAGAGCATAGGAAGGGGAAGAGCATTCGGAGAGAAGTACCTGTGACTTTTGTTCTCCCGCAAAACGGAACGGAGAATGGGGAAAGAGACAAAGAGAGAGAGCGAGAGAGAGAGAGAGAGTGTCAGAGTGGTGGGCCCCAGGCGTGGCGCGCAAAAATTTTAAACCTCTGACGCCGTCGTCTACTTGAAACAACAAGTCGATCGCTGAATGGTCTTGCCCTACGCCTACGTGGAGTGTAAGACCTAGCCAACATTTTATCGTATTCTTCTTCGTGAGTTCACCTTCGCCACTGCTGTCCACCGCTGCGCTGGTCCTCGCGTCGGCTACTGCTTCTCGTCCCCCTGCGACACTTGCTCGCTGGCCATCGCCGCAAGCACCACTGTGCCTGGTGTCTGACAGCCGCATCTCTGCAGCTCGCCACCACGCCTTTGTTTCACCGGTTGTTGCACCTTCACCTGCGACCTGCAGTGGCCCAGCTTCACTCACCGTCTCCGAGCACCATCGTTGCTGTAACCAGACGCCAGAAGTCGTCACACCTGTGCCAGTGCGACTGCAGTTGCCTGAGCCCACCTCTGCCACGAGCTTTGCCACTGCTCCGCGCCTCTGCCCGAGTTCGAGTCAGTCATTGCACCTTCGAAACCCAAGATCTGCAAATCCTGCAAGCGCCATCGAGCCGGCCCTCTACTGCCTCGTTGCGACACCCAACGCCCCCGTCTCTATGCCGCCAGCAGCAACACCGTCGCCGAGCGCCAACCTCCGCCTACGCGTCCGCTCCTCATCCGTCATGTCTGCAGCCACACCAGAACCTCTGATGCCGTCGCTGCACCACTACCGCGAACCAACTGTGGCAGCTCGCCGTGCCAACCAAAGCATGTCCCTCAGCCCGCGTTGAACGCCGATCCCCTCACCGGACCTCCGATAGTTGCTGCCACCAGCAGCCCGTCGCCGCCCACCTGCCCTACGCCGTTGCTCTCCCTTTTTTATGTTATTTTTGTTTTAAAGTTTGGTTATTATTGTAGAAATTTCACATTGGAAGGTGACTTTCATTTTATGAATATTGTAGGCATTATTGGCAGGATTTTGTCCAAAATTATTATAAGTATTAATTTGATTCGTGGGATATTGGATCATTTTTTAATTATATTAATTTTTTGGGCAATTTGATAATGTTTCAGTTGTTAAATCATTATAATTATTAATTTGACCCGGAAGGTTTCGGATCAAATTTTTAATTATTTTGAACTTTCTCTTATGTCGTGATGTTTGGGTTAAAATAATCGTTAATTTAATTCGTGAGACAGCATATCATTTTTTCGATTGTTCTAATACATTATTTGATGAATATCTTGATTGTTTAGATATATTGTTTATCTGATAATTGCTTGTCATGAAAAACACTAAAAAGAAAATTAAAAAAAAAAAGTCAAAAATCAAATCTTGTATCGGAGTTGTTGGTTTAGTAAATTAGGATTGCATTTTTTAAGATTGCACTTTTAGATAATTTTTTGGAATAGATTAGGATTAATTTTGTTAGATAGGCTTAGATAATCTTTGCACATTTAAATAAAGTCATTTCTAAAAGAAATAGTTTTCTAAGATAGGATAGGGTTTATCAAATTAACCGCCAAAATAATTTAGAAAATTATTCATTTTAGATAGTTCAATTAGGATTTTTATTAATTCCGAATTTCAATAAAGAAAACATAAAAATATTAGGCGCATGACATTTAGTTTGCATGTTAGGAATAGTTGTAAGTAAAATTAGCTCATGTAGTTCTTTTTTTAATTGGTACCCAAAATTAGGTCAAATAGTATAAATGTGGAATTCGTTTAGTGCAATTTATTTTAGGGAAAATTCCAAATAAAGACCCGAAGTTGATCGTTTTCTCAAATAAGGATCCGAAATGAACTTTGTGTCAAATAAATACCTAAAGTAGACCAATTATCTCAAATAAGGACCCGAAGTGGTTTAATAAATTCCAAATAAGGACCTGAGCTTGCTGGTCAGCCAAATATTCGGCAAATATCAAGCATGCAACATTTCTGATGATCAGAGTTTGGGCAATTTTGTCCAAAAAAAATCTAGGGAAAATTAACAAATCTTAAAATAGAAACAAAAAACCCTAGGTTTTCTACAGTTTTCCCATTCCTTGTACCCATCCTCCGCAAATTTGAAGACCCAAATTCTCTGCTAGTTGAGGCATGAATTCAAAAACAAAAAGAAAACCATATGCTTTTTTGTTTGTTTGTGGAGACCCAAATTCTCCGCTAGTTGAGCAAGGCGAGGAGTGACGTGAATCGAGTCACGACGATGACCAGGTAGCGATTTGGTTGAGGAGCAACGGAGGAGAAGAAAGAAGAAAACGTAAACATTTAAATGAATAACCTAAATTTAATTAATTTAGAATTTTCTCTTTTTTTCCAATTACAAAATTTTGACAAAATTGCCCTTATTTTAATCACTGGAAAATGTTTGCCGGCGAGCTAAGGTCCTCAATAGAGATTAACTTGATCATTTCAGATTCTTATTTAACACGAAATTCACTTCTGGTTCTTATTTAAAACAATTGGTCCACTTCGGGCCCTTATTTAACACAAAGTTCATTTTGAGTCCTTATTTAAGAAAATAAATTCACTTCAGGTCTTTATTTGGAATTTTCCCTTTATTTTATTCAATGTTTAATAATGATTGAGCATCTGTGTGATCACCCCATTGCATGATAGTAATTTAGGTTAAAAATAAATCCAAAATGCTAGCAAAATATTTTTGAAAATTAAAAAGAAATGGTACCGAATGGGTATTAGATAAATCTAGTGTAACCATGTCCCCATAGCCTTAGTCCCTGGTTTGTAGGAGTAAAATAATCCTCAAATTATTTTACTTAGGTATATAATCGACCTACCGTAAACCGATTAGCGGCAACTCCTTGATAATAATCATTTGCATGCTAAACATTTGAACCTTAAGTCACAAATTGGTATGAGCTAAAGAGAGCCCGAGCTAAGTTTAAAGACTTAGTAGTCCATTATCCTAAATCTAGGTGATGCACCTGAAATTTAGGTCACAACAATAACCATATCAGAACATACCGCAACAGCCTGTCTTGGGAATCATCAACCCCAAGCTCTTTTCCAATCTCATCGAACGGATGTATGGCCCTCGATTGCAAAGAGTTACCTTGCCTTTGTATAGGAAGCCGTATCTTGAGTACATGGATAGGGCCTTGGCAAATGTTGAATGGAGAATACAATTTCTTGAAGCTCTGGTTTTACACCATCCCAGAACACACTTGGACCACCATCCTTTGTTGATTCTCCTTGAAGGTTTGACCTCTACGCCATAATGCAAACCTTTTCGTTTTGAATTAGCTAGGACTACACACCCACACACAGGGGGTGGGTCGATGTGATCTATGCGAGGTGAGGTTGGTTCCAAATCAATAGGAAAATGATAATCGTCTGATTCCGTTGTGATTGTATGATTTGGTTCCGAACCGAGATTCGTTCTGTTGCTACTAATGGTCATGGACGAGACCAAGGTTTGGTATTCAATCCAAGGAAGTTAACCATTGGAAAAGCCAATTGGGTACTCTTCTTAAAACATAGGATTCGGCACAAATGTGGTATGTTCTCAATTTGATAGAAATTGACTGAACCACCCTCCTTTCCCTTTTCCTTCTGGGTGAATAATGGGTAAATGGCAGTGTAGTTCACCATGGTGCTATATGGCTTTATATTGTGCTTTATACTTGTTCACTATTCAAGTCAAGGTCTAATTCCTTTGGAGCTCAAAGGCCTGTGATCTGTTTGAGTTAGTCCTTCGTTTAGATTTCAGATTTGGTGGGGTGAAGGGCGCGGTCTGACAAAAGGATCTCATCAATAAGGACTAGTTACTACCCCGTGGGTCCTATTCAAAGCATTGAGCAGTACAGGAAACATCTGAACTTGAAGGGGAATAAGTAGCACTCTTGTTTGCCATAGTTGTACGAGTAATAGGAGGTTTAATTAGAAGAGGACAAGGAAGTGACATCTAATCTAATAGTAGAGGAAAGGGCAACTGCAAGAGTAAGAGTTGCTATTGTACCAGCGCGTGCGCAAGAAGTTGGCTTTCAAATAGACTTGTAGTTGGAAATCGTCTGCTTCCTCAACTATCGATATCTTATCTTCTCCCAATTTCAAACGGGTCAAAAGCATCAAAAGAGTTCGGCAGAAATGCAGTTCTTATCAAGGAGGATTTGGAATTCGTTTCTTTATGCATCTGCACCCGACACTAGTAGTTGATTGTATTCTATCTCTCCTCTTAACTAGTAGTTGATTGTATTCTATCTCTCCTCTTAACTGGGCATATTCCTTCTATTCATTTCCTGCGAGTCCTTCCTTGGATGTCCATTCCGATAAGAAATAGCTAGATTCGAGAGCACTAAAAGCTTCTTCACCAACTGTAGCATAGGGCACAATGTCACTTCTTATCCTAGTATCAGTTTTAGAGCAAGAAGTTCCTCTATCAATGAGCAGTTACGCATTCAGAAAGAGCTGTTATTAACAAAACCAGTAATTCCTTATCCGTAAAGCAATCAATGCAGGAAATCTAGTGACAAAAGGCAAATTAGTCCATGGGTTTTTGAGATTTGATGCCTTTAAATAGCCGAACTTTTTCTTCCTTATTCGGACATTGAATAGTGTCAGTTTATGTGATGTCAGTTCCTACCTTAAATCCCCTCAGATGAAGCTTCGGCTAAGTTCAAATAGCCCTAGCTAGATTCAATAGTACTGGATTTTATACCAACCGTCTAGGCATACAACTTTTTCTTCCTTATTCGGACATGGAATAGTGTCAGTTTATGTCGTGTCGGTTCCTTCCTCAAATCCCCTCAGATGAAGCTTTGGCTTAGTTCAAATAGCCCTAGCTAGATTCAATAGTACTAGATTTTATAGCAACAGACTAGGCATACTTCTCAAGAAAGGCGCCAGGAAGAAAGAAATACACCCCCACACGATCGAAAGCCATGAAGGCTAAAAGCGGATTCAACCTCCCTTGAGTCGCCCATTAACCTTGGAAGATAGGGGAATCAATTCCCTCCTTTCCGTACCTTTTTAGGACAGTAAGAATTGAATTGCCTTAAAACATCAGGCATCTTCTAGCTCATTCCCTTCCTTCTAGCTTTCCCCTCTCTTTGGGAAAAGTACAATACTAAAGATTGTAGTGTGTCTACCATCTGAATCATTCTCTCTATTTTGTTAAGATTAATGGATTAGGAATTCGCAGTGTTGTGTTCTTTTCATGGATCCTTCCATGGAACATCCAGGCAGAGGAAGGGACAAGGAAACAATAGACGCTACTTGCTTCATGATGGAAGGGCTTGGCCGGGCAGTGAGATTGACTTTCTATCAATGGTGCCTAGCTACTTCAATGAGCTAGCCTGGTTGTTCAGGTAGAGGGTGTTTAAGAAGGATGCCGAGATCATAAAGAAGTGCCGTACATAAAATGAGCTAGCCTGGTTGCCCAAAGGGCACGCACAAGTGGATATCAGAGAAGGAGGGGAACACAAAATCCAAAGCCAATTGGCTCCACTCTTGATTTAATGGACTCCCTTTTTGAGGCACTCGACCTAGACTCTAAGGCGAGACTTCCTTCGTGGGTCTTATCCCGATTCTCTTTCTTAGCACTTTGACAAATGAAGGCTGGAAGACCATTAGTTCTCTCTTTTGGTGAGTTGAGATTCCAAGATTAAGGCACGCACTAAATAATCAAATTAACACAAATCGTGTAGAAAGGCAAGACTAGAGACAGAGAGCAAGACATGGACTTATTGGCTCATCTTGGTTGATCCCTACTACTGCAGAATGGATCCATTGATCAGCCTCCTTATTGAGCTTTAGCAGTGGTTTAGGAAGGTAGGACCCAAGGGCTAGTTGCTTCTTCATTTAATGGGTACCCGGTCTCTTTTAACCAATGAAGTCCAACCCAATCCATGCCCATTTCCCTTCGATGGAGCACAAGAGGGTGGCCTTGTTTAATCCTTGCGATGCTAACCCCAAGATTTGTTTAGAAGGAGATGCTATTGAATCAGACGAAGAGGGTAAACAAATGAATGAATGATTGAATTCGTTAGTTTGTTGTTCCTAGGCTCAAGCATGAAAGAAGACAGTTTTCACTGCCTGCCTAAAAGAAGAGATGAAGGGCAAGAGGTTGACTTCAATCGTTTAGAAGCCTAAAGAGGCTTGTTGTAGCCTCTTGTAGGAAAATGGGGTCAAGCACTGGCATTGTAGAGAGATTGAACAGTATTGCGAGGAGAAGCCTTCTCATCCCAGGTTGCATTACATAGTATAGAATGTTATTTATCTTCTTTTTAGCGGTCATGTGGTCTGATACTTGAATGAAAGGTAAGAGCTACTGAGAGAGTTCCCCTTTCTTATATTCTCCATGGATAGGTAAATTGTTGTCTTAATCCAGGTTCCCCTTTTGTGAATTAGTTTGTGGTGAGGTCTTTTGATGATCTTGGCTTATGATCTCATTACCATGTATTTAAGTTAAACTGACAGATCTCAATCTACAAGAGCCCATCTCAATTCTCTGATTCAGATAAGATGGAGCTCATCAAGTCATACAAGTGTTCAACCCCTCTTTCAGAACAATGGGTTTGACCCCCTTCGACCTATATGGTGAATTAAGGCCTCTACACTTAATCGGAAGGAAGGGATATCCTCCTTCCTTCATGCCCCCAATCCCTTGGTTTTTGGTGAACCTAAACCTAGTAAGGATCATGTGCTCAACTCGAACTAGTGCATGTCCTATTTTTTAGAATGCCATCCCTTCTAATTCTATCTGTCTTATTTTATGTTTGATGCCGAGAGCTTCAGAGGCGAGAAAGCATGAACTGAATGCACGAAAGGATCTTACAAGCAATATGCTGACATGATAGTAGGGTCAGGCGAAGCTTGGCAAAGTCAAAAGAGAATGGAAGGAGCATCAATCCATGAGTTGAGATGAATGAGGAAGGTGCTCCCCGCCTTCTTTACTTTAAGAAAGCAGAAAGAATTTTACAGGCAGCAATAAAATGAAATCTTTCTTTTCTTTTTTAATGGAATTGGGTGAGTAGTTGTGTTAAGACCCTGAATAATGAATTAATGAAAGAATTCTTCTCTCGTCAAAGGCCAACTAAAGATTCTTAGAAAAAGTCCAAAATTTGTGAGATAAAGTCTAAACTCACCTTTCTTCTCTCTTATCCGGGCCCTTTATGAATCCTCGTGAATCAGCATAAAGCAAAGCTCTAGACTCTATTGAATTGAGAAGGATTCCGACTAGTCCAAAAGGGGTACTGATCCCGGCGTTGCTTGCTGGTGGAGGTTGGGAGTATCTCAACGAGAAAGAAAAAGCTTAAGAATTAAAGACTCCCTAGATCTGCCTCTTACGTACTCACCTTCCTGGACTAGCTAGTTTGGTTGGTATCCACGCATACCCGCTTTTCAGCTCATGCATAAAGTCCATCCTTGAGTTCGCTGCTAAACAAAGACGATAAGGGATAGCTGAGGGCGCTAAAAAGATTGATTCGGTTTTTTCGCTCATCTCGGAAAGCCGATAAGGCTGACAAAGACCGTTTCTGATGCGTGATGGGGTGAGTGATTAAAGAACGGAAAGGGGATTTTTATGGTGCAGAAATAAAGGGGAATAAGAAAATATAGAACGATCTCCTTCCAAGTTATAAAGGCCACGCCACCAACCGAGGATGAGGATCAAGATCTACAAGGCTCACTACCAAGGCCTAAAGCTTCCACCAGCCCAGGATAAAGGACTTCCGGATAGGAGAAGCTCACCACCAAGGCCTAAAGATTCCACCAGCCAAGGATAAAGGGCTTCTTGGCTCACGATCAAGGAGTGATCTACGCTCCATGGAGTTATCCACTCTTCGAAGGAGTTTACTCAAGCAAAGGAAATCTCACCGCTTTCATTCATAAAATTTGTATCCCCCTACATTGGATAGTTTCCCCTATTTATAGGAGGATTTTAACCTTAGGAAATATGAAAAACAAACTTTAATGACCAATGAACTTAAACGTTCGACTCTTGAACTACTTAAAAATAAAAAAAGAAAAACACCTATGAACTTAATAAAAAACCTTCATTAACACGGGAACTAAATGCCTTTAATCTTCGGCCTTCCGCATTCTCAAACCGTTAGCTTTCCGTTTTCTTGAACCTTTGGCTTTCCATATTCTTGAACTACATTTGTGAACCTTTAGCCTTCCTAAAATTCAAGCTCTTCCCTTGACCAAAAAATAATTCACCCGAAACTTCATCAGTTTGTCATACAAGACATCTAAAATGGCCTCCGATTAATAGTTATCGATATACCTCAAAGTACCGATAAGTAATTAACATTATTTATTCAAAATGATCCATCGAAGCACATAATGCCCAACTTCTTTATTGGCTTGGATAAGCATCGATGGTTCTGAGTTCGTCGATGGAGCTACGTTGGATGCTCCCGCATCATCCTCCATGGGTTGTTTGAGATTTGTCCTCAAATCTAGAAGGTTTTCATCCTCCAAGTAAGGAGAAAGGTCTCCCACGTTGAATGTTGCTGAAACTCCAAACTCTCCCGAAGGCTCAATCTTGTAGGCATTGTCACCAATTTGCTCAATAACTTTAAAGGGACCATCAGCTCTAGGCATGAGCTCGTTCTTTCGTCGAAATGGAAATCTCTCATTTCTCAAGTGAAGCGACACGAGATTGGCCAGTTGAAATTGAGTCTTCTTGCGATGTTGATTAGGTTTCTTCTTGTAAGATTCATTGGCCTTTTCAATCTTGGATCGAATCTGCTCACGGAGCTTCTTCCTTGATTCAGCTCTTTTCTTGCCATCAAAGCTCACTTAAAAGTTAGACGGAATTGCAATCAAATCAATGGGTGTGAGAGGATTAATTCCATACACAACTTTAAATGGTGATCGACCAGTAGTATAACTTCGTGATCGATTTTAAGCAAATTCAGCATGCGCAAGCTTTAAATCCCAATCTTTCAAAGAATTACTCACCATACCACGAAGAAGAGTGGTTAGAGAACGATTTGTCACTTCTGTTTGGCCATCGGTTTGTGGATGACAAGCTGTGCTGAATAAGAGTCTTGTACCAAGCATTCTCCAGAGAGTCCTCCAAAAGTGGCTTAAAAACTTGGAATCACGATCTGACACAATGGTCTTTGGTACTCCATGAATGTGAATAATCTGTTTGAACTATAATTTAGTAATATGAGATGCATGATTGGTCTTGTGACATGGCACGAAATGAGGCATTTTAGAGAACCGATCGATGACCACCATGACAGCATATTTCTCTCTTTGAGTTCTTGGTAGAGCCAGAACGAAATCCATGCTAACATCTTCCCAGGGCTGCAATGGTACCGGAAGTGGACTATACAACCCTTGATGGAAATGGCTTTTTGATCTTTGACAAGTTGCACACCTTGAGATGATAGCATGCACATCTCCACTCATCTTTGGCCAATAGAAATGCTCTTGAAGAACCTCAAGAGTTTTGTTAATACCAAAATGACCAGTCAATCCTCCACCGTGCGCCTCTTGATAAGCAATTCACGTAAAGTACTCTTCGGGATACATAATTGATTTCCTTTAAAAGAAACCCATCTTGCAAAGAATATATACCTTGAACACCCCACTTGCAATTGTTGATGATGGATGAGAACTCTGCATCTTCAGAAATAAAGTTCTTTCATTGATTGAAATCCAAGAATCCTGGAGTCCAGAAGAGCAAGCATAGAATATCTTCTCCATAACACATTTGCAACAACACTAGTGCGCCCAAGTTTATATTTTGAGACATAAGAAAATGACTTAAGAAATTCTACCGATTTTGCATGTCTAGAATTAAAGCTTGCGTTGGATGCTAATAAACTTAAGTGCCTCATGATCAGAATGAAGGACAAATTGTTTTGTCCTCAAATAATAACTCCAATGATTAAGAGCTCGGGCAATGGCATAGAACTCTTTGTCATAAGTTGAATAATTCCTCTTGGAATCGGTTAACTTCTCACTAAAATATGCCAATGGTTTTTGTGCTTGGACAAGAACAGCGCCAATACCAACTCTACTTGCATCACACTCAACTTCAAATACTTTATCAAAATCAGGAAGTGCAAGAATATGGGACTCACAAAGTTTTTGCTTGATTACCTCAAAGGCGTTTTGAGCTGCCTTTGTCCATTCAAAAGCACCCTTCTTCATGCATTCAGCTATGGGAGCCATGACGGTACTAAAGTTTTTGACAAAACGTCGATAGAAAGAAACAAGTCCATGAAAAGTTCTTACATCAGAAAGGGACTTCGGAATCGGCCAAGTCTTCATAGCTTCCACCTTGGCTTGATCAATAGAGATTCCGTCTTTGGAAACAACATACCCAAGAAACATAATGCTTGGAGGGAAGAACTCACAATTCTCCATTTTAGCATATAGTTTTCGTTCTCTCAAGACATTAAAGGCCTTTTTTAAATGAGAGACATGCTCCTCCTCGTTCTTGCTATAAACAAGAATATCGTCGAAATAAACAATGACAAATTGACCAATAAAAGAACGAATAACCTCGTTCATAAGTGTCATGAAAGCCATCTTCCATTGAACACCTTCTCGCATTCTGATTTGATGATAACCACTCCGCAAATCTATCTTTAAAAACACAAAAGAACCATATAATTCATCAAGCATATTATGAAGTCTACGTATAGGGTACCTATACTTATTAGTGATCTTATTGATGGCCCGACTATCAACACACATTCGATATGTACCATCCTTCTTAGGTACAAGTAGAGCCAGAACAGAATTGAGTATGTGTTTTTCCTCTGGATTGCATCGATAAGATGGCTTGTTTGGTAGTGGAGCACCGGGGATCAAATCAATTTGATGCTCAATACCTCTTATGGGAGGTAATCCAAAGGCAAATCCTTCGGAAACACGTTTGCAAATTCTTTCAACAAGCAATGCATTTTTGGATGTATGGGTCGGTCTATCTCACTTTGTTTCTCAACCACAAGCAAAGCAAATACATTCTTTTGTCTGCTAATGGCTCTCTCAACCCGTGTCTCACTCAATAATAGATTTTCCTTACGAGTGTTTCCCTCCCCAGGTTGATTATTAAGTATCGAGGAAGGACTCAATGGTAAAAGAGTAATGCATGTTTGTTCCTTATGAAAAGAGTATGTGTTTTTCCGACCATCATGCATAGCATTTATATCAAATTGCCACGGTCTACCCAATAACAAGTGGAATGCCTCTATAGGAATCATATCACATACAAGCTAGTCTCGATAGTTCTTCCCAATCGAAAATGATATAAGAACGTGTTTGGTTACCTTAAGTTCATTCCCTTGATTGAGCCATTGGAGTTTGTATGGTTGAGGATGTTTTGTTGGTGGAAGCATCAGCTTGTCAACAAGAGTTGTCAAAGCAACATTGGTGCAGCTCCCACCATCGATGATCACCGAAAATACCTTTCCGTTAATAGTGCAACAAGTGTGAAATATATTCTCCCTTTGCTCTTTATTAGGAGAAACTTCAACATGCAATACTCTTCGGATGATCAATAGCTCGTCATCATTGGCTTTCACCACAACTTCTTCTCCCCATCTAATTTTGCAATATTTTGGTCTTGATTGCTCTCAGCCTCTTGATTGCTCTCCGATTTTGACAATTTGCTTGTAAATGTGCAAAACCATGGCACTTAAAGCATTTCCTTGCATCACCTTTAGACATCTTTCGGACTTCTTTGGAAGGCTCTGCGATTCTTCCCTTGCCTTTGTCTTTTGTCGACGTACTCTCGCCCTTGTTGAGGTTCTGGAGGAAAACTTCTTGCTCTTCAATTGTTTTGCGACTTTTATGGCTAACTTGCATACGTCTTCAAAGGACCAATATGGTTCAAGTTCAACCATATCAGCAATTTCTCGTTTCAGGCCGCCAAGGAAATGAGCAATGGTTTGCTCAGGAACTTCTGGAGCTTCACTCCTCATTTTTAGTTGTTCAACACTCATCCCTTGTTGTCATAGGGAATTCAGTTTGAGGAAGAGATCTTGCTTATAGTTGTCAGGTAACAACATCTTCTCCATCAACTTCTTGAGTTTTTCCCAAGACTTGATTCGGCCTTTTCCTTCGCTTGCTCGTTCAGTTGTGTGTAGCCAATCAACAAAGTCGTCGGGATTGAGATTACCGTCAAACTCAAGGCTATCCACTTTAATGTCTCTTTAACGCTCCTTATGCCTCCCTCTTTGTCTTCATCTTCGAATTGGAGATTCATAATCACTAGAGCGCAGAATCATTCGGTTGTCTCTAGTGGACTCGGAATCGCCATCAGAATTTTGATAAGATTCGGAATCGTCACGCTGATGCCGTTCGTTGGGACGCCTTGCGGGTTATCCTTCTCTCGCCAGATTTTATAGAAGATTGAGGACTCGCTCCATTTATTGTTCAAAATTTTGGATTGCACGATCTCACCTTTCGTTGTGCACTTGCTCCAGAGTCAAGCCTCTAGGAACTTAATTATCCATAAGGAATTTGTAACAAAAGAAAGAAAGGAATCACCCAAATGGGTTGAACCTTGAGCTCTGATACCATTCTTTTTATGCGTGATGGGGTGAGTGATTCAAGAACGGAAATTTTTCAGAGGGGACTTTTCTGGTTATGTGTATGGAGTAGTGTATATGGTGAAGAAACAAAGGGCAATAAGAAAAGATAGAATAATCTCCTTCCAAGGTATAAAGGCCACGCCATCAACTGAGGATGAGGATCGAGATCTACGAAGCTCACCACCAAGGCCTAAAGCTTCCACTAGCCAAGGATAAAGGACTTCGGGATAAGAGAAGTTCACCACCAAGGCCTGAAGATTTCACTAGGCAAGGATAAAGGGCTTCTTGGCTCACCACGAAGGAGTGATCTACGCTCCAAGGATAAAGAAACCAAAATGAGTTTCTCTACATTGGATTTTAGCCTTACGAAATATTAAAAAGAAACTTTAATGACCTAGGAACTTAAACGTTTGACTCTTGAGCTACATAGAATAAAAACACCTAGGAACTTAATAAAAAGCCTTTATTAACACGAGAACTAAATGCCTTTAATCTTCGGCCTTTTGCATTCCTGAACCGTTAGCTTTTCGTGTTCTTGAACCTTTACCTTTACCGATCTGTTCTAGTCATCCGTTCTCCAAACGTTGTCCATATAAGAATAACCTAGTGAACATGATGCCTAATTCATTATTTTGATTTTGTATTTTTGATTCGAATTAGGACGTCTCTTTTCCTCCGGTATGCTGCTCCATCATCTTCTATCCTGCGCCTAAGTAGTTGAAGGGGCCAAGTTGCATAATCGTTTTGGCTTATTATACTTCGCTTGCTTGCGCGACCGCCACTCCACTCCTCTTTGCTTTCAAAAGAAAATATTACTTCGCTACCTTTCTCTGAGCTCCTAGGCAACAGATTCTACTCCCTAAGAAGAGTCATTAAGAGAGAGGGATTCTTTTTGATAATTCATGGAATGATCTATGATTTCATTGATAGAGAAAATGAGACAAGAGTGACTCACTCTATTTCTAGTATACAAGAAGCAGGAGGCCAAAGACTTAGAACCAATGTGGGACTACTACAAACACGACTACTATAAACGAACACTATATACAATATACATTAACATCCCACCTCAAACTTAAGATGGTAATTTTGAGACCAACTTGAGTTTGGAAGCTAAGTCACTGAAACGCCCAGGTGGATGTGCTTTAGTGAAAATATCAGCTAGTTGATCCGCAGAGGAGATGGAAAGAAGATTGATAGTACCACTATGGATATGCTGACGAATAAAATGACAGTCAGTCTCAATGTGTTTGGTGCCCTCATGAAACACAGAATTCTGGGCTATCTGAATAGCACTGCGATTCTCACAAAAGAGCGGAGTAGCACCATAATGGGTAATTCCTAGATCCGTGAGTAAGCACCTTAGCCAAAGAAGTGAAGAAGTAGTTAAAGCAATGGCTCGGTATTCTGCTTATGTACTTGATCGGGACACTACGGTTTGTTTCTTACTGCGCCAAGAGATAGGTGAGTCACCTAAAAAAAAAAGTAAGCAGTTGTAGAGCGACGATCAGTGGGATCTCAAGCCCAGTCTGCATCGGAATCGACCTCTGAATTGATTTACCTAGTAGCGACACGAACAGTCCTTTCCAACTCGAGAGAAGTAGGATTAAAGGTGTAGTGTCTTTTACATAAGAATAGTCCGAGTTGTTTCAAGGTAGTGAGTGGTCAATTTAGAGCAAAGAAAACTAGCCAGCAAGCTAGCGAAGCTAACTAGCAAGGAAAAAAACAATGCCTTGGCGCGCTAGAAGCATCCGTTGATTGCCTTGCCAAAGATAGCAGTTTAGTTAGCGTGTCCAGGTCCGGTATCGACACATCGGATCTCACTTTATTCCCTGCGTTACTAGTGTGATTACCGAGCACAGGATAAGATCAAGGAATCAATCGGCTAACAACAATAAAAAGAAAGACATGATGATTCCTAAACCTGAACAGCAGTTCTTGACGGCAAGGTCAAAGATCAATTCCATCTTCAACATTTCAATTCTTTTTGTGTTCAGTCATAAGCCCAGCCCTTTTCTTTTGAAGCTTGTTTCCTCCTCCCTTTGTTCGTAACGTTGGGATTCAATAATCACATAGACGGGAAGCTGTGTTTGATGCTCGCTCTTCTTTATCATTTGCCTTTCCTTGCTTGAATGCTTTCGAATCAAAGAAAGAAAAAAAAAATAGCGTAGTCTAAGATCCTAGTCTAGATCCTTTCATGATTGCTTTTCAAAGTAAGATACGATTTTTCAAGCATTCCAAGTCAGTGAAAGAAGAGGATTTCAAAAATCGAGCACGGTTCCTTTTACAAATGTAGTGAAATCAATAAAGTTGAGGCAGTGTTAACTGTCTTTCAAACTGCCTACAAGGCTTCTAAAAAGCGCTTTAACGAGATCGCTTTTGATCTTAAAGAGAAGGCTTACTCCTTGCTCAAGGGAATTCCTTTGGCTTTTTTAGTCCACCCATTCGTGGATCTCTTATTTACTATGGAAAGAACCTCCTCGGACATTAACATTGATCCAGTTTAGGCAGCTTTCAGTCCTGGGAAAGGAAGGTAAGGCGGAATCCGTTCCAAAGCGATTCGTCTTATTAAGCATCCTTTCCTAGCTAGATTCTCCGTATCCTGGAACCTATCCCTTCCTTATTAAACCTTGGGTCTATTCTGATTCAAGAAAGCTGGCTTGAATTAAAATAGCAAAATGTCCCCTTTCTCTCTCCTCTTAGTCTTGTGATTGAAAGGACTCCTTCCTTCTTTAGGGTAAGATATTCGAACGAAGCTGGAGTTCCTTTTCCCAAACTTTTCCTCGAAACCACAATTGCCATCTCATTGTTTAACCTAAAATTCAAGGGCAGGATAAAAAGGAAAAAGGTCCCATTTAGAGCCTTACAAAAAAAGTTATGGGGCAAAATTGATCTTTTCCTACCTAGCAATCATGCCCCCGTCTTTCTGTTCACTTTTAGATGTTCTAAGTTAAAAAGGATTCAAGGCCTTCATGAAGCATCCTTTACGCATGCTGCCTTGTGGGGACTTTTCACAATCCACTGTCCTTTTCAATGCCCGTGGGATAGGGGTCAACTTTCCATTTAGACCTTATTATCCCGCCCTCAACACTTGTGATCTCTAGAACATAATTCCTGCGCCTGAGTGTGAAGACACGGCTTTCACGACCTAGTGAAGCCCGAAAGGCACTCTACTCCTCGTTGACTCTAATGGCTTCAATCTAGTGGAATTAGTGGACGACTTTCAATGCGGAGTAAGAAACTACGGGTTTGTATGATTGACAACTTGCTAGTTGACAGAAGCATTTTCAAACTTGATAGCTTTCTGGTGGAAGATGGGCTCTTAAGATATTCCATTTTTTGATTAGAAAACCAGCTTCTAGCAAGATAGTGGGGGGGGCATCTATTGTTTCTACTAACTAAGAGTTAGATGCCTTTAAAGTAGGTTTCACTTTACTTACCACTCCAAACTCATTGCACTTTGGAAGGATAGCTTGCGTTTCCTATGCGTACTTAATAAAAGAATTCACCATGCGTAATGCCAAACATGACACTGAGAGTTCGATCCCTTATTCTCAGCTTGCACTTTCTTCCATGCAAACACCTTAATAGCTCCTTCTATAACTATTATATCTAACAGTAGATTTAGTTGTGTAAACTCCCCCAGGACGAAGGGAAGGCTTTCAGTCACCTTGCGTACTTTCAGAGCTAACTAGTTTCTTTCTTACCTTGCTTACCTTTTGGACAACGGGAACTATCAAATTGACTTAGTGAATATTCTCGCTTACTCCTACCCTTACTGACGGGAAATCAGATACTTGCTTGACTGATTCGTTCCAAAAGGTCACTCTATTGGTCCTATCTAATGTCATGTCAAACCTGAAAAAAGAATATCGCATTCCACCTTACTCCCAACAGTTTCTCAAGCAAGGGATTTGTCGAAAACAACCTATCTGTCCACTTGCTTCAAGCTCTTGCCCTATGCTTGCGCAAACCAAGTTCAATGCTTGAATCTAGGAGTCAAATAACCCGCTATGAGTAGATCGGACTCTAACTTAAGCTGGAGTTGTGGTGATTTCAGCTTTCAATGGGTTAATCTCGGTCTCCATCTCTGAACTTTGAGGTAATGACCACCAATCGCCCATGGCCAGATTTTTAAAGCGAGCTTAGCTGTCCCAACGTTTTCCATTCCGAGAAAGTAGAATCTTGATCCTAAATCAGTTAGGTCAAGTTCTCCCTGTGGTTTCCCCGAACTTGAAATGAGTATCTCCATAGTGTTTGAACCTATTTACTTAACCACAAGCTTTTTAATGAGAGAACTCCTCCATGGTCTCTCGAGAAGTCCCTTTCATTTATGATCCCCTTCATCCAGTATGGCTGCTCGTTATTTGGGCGCAGGAGTTCGATCATCTCAAGATTAAACAAAGTAGCCTTGTAGGTAGCTTGTAACATCTGTTTCTCTAGTAAATCCATTTCTTTTTCTTCACTCCTTATCATGATCTTTTTGTGCTTGTTCTTGCCTTTCTTGGCTTATCTCTATCCCTTCCATCAGATTCTCTTCAGAGCTCATCTTTTTCCTCTCTCTTGATATGGTGTATTTTTGTCCTTTTGGTTTGCACTCAAATACCTTGTGTACTTTTCCTAGCACTTGTTGACTTAAGCTTTTCAAACTCGGATATACACTCGGCTCACTTCTGTTCTTTGTCTAAGTCTCCTACTAGTTACTAGCGAGCACCCTAAATGAATCAATCATCGTGGTTGAGCCTCGCCCCTTTTTGGGTATCCTAGGCCCTCTAATTGACTTTGCCTTTACTTGAGTTCGTTTCCCCGCTCACCCTAAGGAATTCTATTTCTTTCTTTTCTTGGGAAGACCTAGAAACCTTTTCCCGCTCAAAGGTTTTGATGGCGAAGAGCAAGAGAGTATACTTGGACATAAGAACTAGAGTAAATCCCTACAACTTGAAGCCTTTTCTTTCCGAGGAAATCCCTCAACACTTAAACTGTATGGGTTTCCATAAGCAAAGAAAGGGCCAGGTGATTGATAGTTGAACCTGGCCGAAGTCAGTGTTGTGTTCAACTCCACGAGTTGGCTGGTTTGAAGGATTGCTTTAGGCCATATGTATTTCCCTCTCTTCTCTTAGCAAAGTAGGAAAAAGTTACAGCCAGCCGCTTCCCTTGTAGTCGTTAGCTCGTTCTTGACAAATCCGATCGGGTGTTCATAATCTGGAGTAAAAGGATTTGAACCTCTACATGCCAGTAACAAAAACCAATGCCTTACCTCTTGGCTATACTCCGTATGGCTTGGTTTGAACGGTAGAACGGGGAGAGGGGGATGGGAGAAGAAGGGCACAAAGAACGAGCTGAGCCATGCAAGAACGAGGTGATATAGAAAGTAAGCAACATGGTTCTCCCTTTAGGACCGACTACAACAAGCTCGCGACTCTAATAGAAATAAAGGGTAAGCTCTCTCCTCTATTTGCTTGCAGTGCTATACCCGTGCAAGTTGGTGAATGCTTCCGTAACCTTAGACCCCTTACGCTGATGAATGAATGATTGTTGCCCCTCCCACTCACATGGGTGCTTCTATTGAATGAAGAGGTTCCCCCTCTTCTATGTGTGGTGGGCCCTACGTAGGAGCGGAACCTAGATAGAACGCAGAACGCCGGCCTCGGACAACGAGTACAGTTACCATGCTTACTAGCTCTTACCTTTGCCGCCTTTTGATATATAGATGGGTGGTAGGCGAGGGTAACTTACTTCTCTTCTCCGAGGCTACCTGTACATGTTATTCGCCGATAAAAGGCAACAAGCGATTCATCCTAATCGACTGTTGACCGCGGACTAACTCTAGCACCAAGACCTACTGTACTCTTCTTTGTCCCTCTCGGGATGTAAAGTGACCAATAGCTTTTATCATCTCTTTGATAGCAGCTATCTTTCTAAGCAAATAGAAAGATGATAGCCCTAAACAAAGTTGAAACGAAAGAAGCCCTCATCCCCACTCTTGCCATTTCATTTCCATTCGCCCAACTCAACATTTGAGGTACCTTATATAAATATATCTTGAAGGTTTTCAAATAGGGGTGAAAAAAAGGGCCTAGATCAGATTTAACCAAAATCAAAATGAGAAACCAACATAGTATTGGAGAAGCGATACGAGTCATTATTGCCACTAGTTTACTAGTTGGGATGAGGGGTGCTGTCGGAGACGGAATGCCACAGAAAGGGTGGTTTGGAGATAACTTCACAGATCCAAGATTAGAAGTAATCCTACATTCGTGTTGTATCATTCCCCTTTTTTCTTCCCAAATAAGATCTTTCAATCCGCCTTTTGACAAAGTCTCGTTGGCTAGCTTGATCCCTTCCCCATGAATAATATGATAAAGGCACAGTACTGCTAGCTAGATAGGCGCTTATTGAAATTTTTTTCTCAAGTTAAGTCTTTTGCTCTTTTTTCCTTAGACAACTATTAGGGGTCCGTTGGATTCTTATCAAGCTAAAAATGGGACCATAAATGGTGAAGGTACTAATTATATTGCATAATCCGAAAGGCATAACCAACCATTTGTAAAATTCATCCTTTGTTTTAAATGTCATCTTCCACTCATCGTCCAAACAAATACGAATTTGATGATTTGAGATGACATCACTTGTATACCTTTTAAAGGCCATCTTCCACTCAACTTCCGAACAAATCATTCCGCGGTTGGAAAGATAGAACCAAGTATTCTTGGTCAATGGCTGGACCAAGATAATCCACTTTTCAAAATCCTTTTATTGCACCGCTCCCCTCTCTAACCAGTTGAGTTACTTGCGTACCTTTCAGCATTCAAACCTCTCCTCCAAGAAAATGCTTGAGCTCTGCAAGTTCCTTTATTTGGAAGTGTACTGATAGATTTTCCCTCGTTCATCGAATTTCCTGCTTGTTATCTCCCGTGATGATAAGATCATCCACGTATACGAACACTATGTCAAGCTTGCCTTCTTTAGCCTAACAAATAGGCTGAAATCTGCAGGCGCCATTAAATATCTACTTTGACTTCAAAATCCAAATTCCGCATTCTTACCGCCCTTGGTGCTTGCTTTAACCCGTACAGAGCTTTTATCAAATTACACACGTAATCAGGGTGAGCTTTACTCTCGACCCCTTGTGGCTACTCCATGTAAATTTCTCGATCAAATTATGCATGTAAGAAAGCATTCCTCACGTTCATCCGCCACAACTTCGAGGACTTGCTGTTGTAAGCGTTAGTAGGACACGTACAGTTGTAATCTTTGCCATTGGACTGAAAGTTTCATCATAGTCCTGATCGTACTGCTGTGAGAACCCTCGTGCCACTTGGCGAGCCTTATCCCTTCCGGTCGAACCATCTAACCTGTCTTTACCTTATAAAGCCATTTGCAAGATATCGCTTTTACCTCCTTGGGCTTAGCCACAAGGGTATACTTCTTCCATCACCTTCTGCCAGTTGACACTCTATGACGCTTCTACATATGTTGACAGCTCCATCGCTTGATGCTCTTCGCCTAACGCGGGAGAAACATTCTTAGGATTTTGCTTTCGTCGCTTGATTGAGCTCACAGCTGCGGTTGTGGCCTAGCTTCTTCTCTAGATACTTGTTGTTGAACAACATTAGAAGTTCTTCGATGCAAAACTTCAGAACAGTTGGAAAATCTTGTGTACATTTAGCTATTTGTAAAGCGGAAAACTTTAGATCTTAGACGACTCTCTTCTTTATTCCTATTACTACGGTTAGTTTTACAGATGCTGGAGCAACTATTATTTTGGTCCCAGAATCGCCACTTTTGCAACTAGACTCTCCAATTCTAATCGATCCAAAGTCTACGAAAGCAAATTTGAGACTTTTGAAACTCGCTATTGACATTAACATTCACCTTTCGTCATAGGCTAACGCGTACACTGATAGATGTGCTAGAAAAGAAAGAGCTAAAGAGAGTTGTTCACTACGAAAAGCAAGGTCATTTTCATTCTCATAGTCAACTTACAAATAGGTCCTCACGAATAGCTTCTGTTCTTTCTTCATTCCCATTGCGTTCATGATGCGGGTAG
This sequence comes from Eucalyptus virginea, assembly GCA_014182375.1. Lineage (NCBI taxonomy): Eukaryota > Viridiplantae > Streptophyta > Magnoliopsida > Myrtales > Myrtaceae > Eucalyptus > Eucalyptus virginea. Next base: position 32,517,896 of record CM024518.1, read on the forward strand.
CCAAGTGTGAAGCAGACTCAATCATCTCATCTCTTCGCACTTTCTCAACTGCGAGCTTATTCTTCTTTCGCTCCAGTTCCCAACTTGCTTCTGCTAGTTAGTCAATCAGCTGCGGTATCTTCTCTTTAAGATTCACGATATAAACTGGAAGCTGATCCATGCTTGTTGTCCTTTACGTCTAGATGATAGACCTCAAAACAAAAGAAGAGCCCCGCACTCACACCTTAGTCTCACTCTCAAACAAAAGGAAATGACGATTCAACGAAAGGGACCTTAGACGATTGGACTAGATCGAAAGCCTGGAATGATTCTGGACTGCTTACCGGCTTCCAAGGCATTGCACTTTCACCATACGACAATGGTTCTAGACCCGTAACCCCATACCCTCGACTCATCGGGTCTTAGTCTTTCATTTCAATCAAGGAAAAAATGAAACAAATTTTTTGAGCTGGGAAAGCTCTTAGAAGAAATACGCAAATCGAACTTACCACCAGGAAGAACAATTTTATTACCTTGATGTAGGAAAGCATTAGGGGCCAAAAAGATTGTTATCAATCAAATGCTTGCTTGAAGCTCCATGTCTATGCCCACCCTGTTCATTGGGAAGTGGAAAAGTTTTTGAAGTGTTTCACACGGCTTGGCATTCTGCATCTCCGGAATCTTGTCAAGGCGATTCATGAGAATCCTCATGGTATTGGAAGGATCGCGAATTCCATTTTCAGAATAAACAAAGCCTGCTTGCTGGGCCGGAAGGGATCCAACGTAAATGATTGTTTAGTTTAGTTTCTCTAGCTTTCTTCTTGAGCTAGAAGATAAGTTGTTGCAGATGGAGGAGATTTTTTGCTTTCAAAACGGGTCATGTGGCTTAGACATAGTGGATTGGAAGACAACATTCTTTCACACTGCAACTTTAGTAAGACGTAACATAAAGAAAAGGGACGCCCTGAAGATTCGTGGTGGCCTTTAGGTGCAAGACCAAGATCGCATCAAGGAACATGTTTTATAGTTCTACAAATAACTTTAAATAAAATATGGTGTAAGAACATCCTATCAAGCTTTTGTGCACCTAGGTTTTAGTGATGCGGTAGCAATATCTTCGACATTTTTAACTAAATAGGCAAATGAACTTCAAATTGAGATTTTGGCCAAGCTTTTGGTGGATAATTATTAGATAGGAAAATTCTATTTTTGGCCATGTGATTTATGGGTTGGAATTTGTTAAATTAGGTCACAAAATTTTGTGAATTATAAATTTCAATTAAATGTTTATAAAATTAAGGTTTAAGGTGGATTATTAGGATGAGGGTGGGTTGGACATTTAAAGACCAAACCAGCCCATAGCCCCACCCCTTTCTCCACCGGCCCACGAAGCCCAAGGAGCTGCCGTCAGCCCAGCCGGATGAAGCCAATCATGTGCATGGGAGAATTGACAAATGTTATGCCCCTAAGTCCAAGTGTCTTGCATGCAATCAAATGATTGCTCATCTTTGAGGGGAAGAAAATAGGAGAACCGGCTTGATGATGAAAGGGGGGAGTGTCGACCGAGAAGGACAGAGAGAGAGGGTTACTGAGAGAGAGAGAAATTGAGAGGGAGGGAGAGTGAGCGTGCTGGAGAAGAAGGAAGGAAGCCGATCACCGTCCGTTTGCCGCCGTCGAGTCCGCCTCGTCCTCCGTTCGTTCTTGCTGTGTTTGCTCGGTCTAGAGGGAAGTGGGATCCTTGATCTACTCTTGCATGCTGTGCTTAGTGTGTGTGATTGAATAGTAACAATTTCGGATCTATAGATTGTGAAAAGTTGAAGTTATATGGGTGGTGTTCTAGGCTAGTGTGCTGCTCTTGAGACAAACAGCTCGACCTTGGATGTTCTAGTGACTTGCATGTGATGTTTGAGTTGAATTTTGTCTTTTGGCTTTGACTTCTAAATGAAAGCTGTAAAGGACTTCTTGGAATATAGCATACTCGACTTTGGGACAAACCAAACAAGTATAAGTGGGTGAAATCGTTATTCTTTGGAAAGACTGGTTCTGGAAATTTCGGTACTAGGAACAGGGGTTTTAACCGTCCATAGTTAATTACCTCGGGCAAATCTGACTTTGATGTCTTGATTATGGTCTTGACTATCACATAGTCGAAGTTCATAACTTTTGAAGGTCATTTGTGTATTTAATCGGAAATGTTTCTAAAACTGTGCAATCTGATGCGTGGACTATATGTTTTTGTATGAGGTTCTTTTGGAAACGTATTCTGCATGAAATATAGCATGTCTTCCCTACAACATATTCAAATTTCGTAATTTTTGAACTTCATTTGCCTATTTAACTAAAAATGTTTCAAAAACTGTGCAAGTTGAATTGTTACAATAGTAGTGCTGTGATGTGATGGAGGGTCTATACCGAATTATATGGGGATCTTTTGGTGTAGTGTTCTTCATGAAATATCTGCCTTTATGTCTTGACTATCACATAGTCGAATTTCATAATTTTTTAAGGTCATTTGGGTAGTTAATTAAAATGTTTTCTAAAACTGTGTAAGCTGGATTATGCGAATTTCAAAAGCTGTAATGGATGACTATTCTGCTTTGTATGAAATTCTGGTGGTGTTGTGTTCTTCATAAGAAAAATGCCTCTAGAGCTTGTCTATGATGTATTAAATTCTTAGAAATTATGAGGGTCAATCACTAAATTTTAAGAAGTGTAAATTAAAAGAACGCATTCCGTTTCTAAAATTACAGCAATAATCCATGAGTTTCCCCCATGATTTATATTGTTTTTAAGTGATTGAATCTTGCTGCACATGTGATGATATTGTTGCCATCACATCATGTGCCATGTTGATATTGAGACACAAATGTGAATATGAATTATGATAAATGAGGATAATGTCGGAGGTGTGAGACGACAATGCCCCAGGGGTGGTAGGATGCCCGGAGTGTGTGTGCCAAATATCCTCGGGAGTTTCGAGGTGCCCAGAGTTTATAAAAGTGGGGGTGCCGAGAAGCCTCGGCTCGGTGTGAGCATTGCATTATGGTTATTGATTGTGACCTAGTGATGCTAGTTGAATCCTGGATATACGAGATGCCTGGAGGTGTGTTTTAAGCCTTCCATATTCTTAAACTACATTCTTGAACCTTTAGCCAGGTTACTCGCGATGCCTTCCAAAATCCATGCTCTTCCCTTGGTTGGGTGCGGCGAACATGAAAATAGTGGGATGCAATTCATTCAAAATGGTCCATTGGGAAAGAAAATGTGGTGACCCAATTGAAGAATAAAAAGTTGAAATTGTCGTGCTTGTGCTATCAAGCCGACAAATGACTGCTATTTTAAATAACTTCTTTCGAGCGGCATTCACGGAAATTCAAAATATTGAATGGTTGTAAACAGATTCGCTAGTTGGGTCCATTTTCACTCTTTCACTAGTGATTGTAAGCTAGGTGCCCTTAAATGACAAGAGGGGAAGAAGCTCTAACGGAAGCATCCAATCAACCGGGAATCCCACCTTTCAGATTCTACATCTGCTCCTGCTGGAGTGGATAATGCCTCTACTACCTGTGCCAGCAAACAAACACAAATACTATAAATAAGAAAAGGCTAGGTGTCCATGCCACCAAGCAACTCCTGAAAGAAAAACAAGAGCTTCTCCGGCAAACCAGTAGAAGTACCCATCGAGTCGAGCAATGATCCAATTGGAGAAGCAAGCTGCTCTTTGTCACCCCATTTCCCTTGGGACCAAGAACAAGCTCCAAAGAAGAAGACGGACTTATCGCAATCTCAGGTACAATGGCTAGTTGGATTGGAAAGCCTTTCAATCAAGCCAATCTCTTGATTCACATTCATGTGAAACCGTTGCAACCGATCCTGCATACCAATCATCCGCCGCTTACAGTAATGGTACTAAGCCAAGGTTTCTATGGATTCAGTCCTGTGGAAAAATACATATATTAGGTCAATTAAGTTAGTAGTGTCACCGGTCAATCCCTAGGACACTAGCGAGTCCGCCCTTAAAAGCCCTAAAAATTGGGTCCATGAAGCCTTAGATACTCCAAGCCTCAATCTGTATTGTCCTTGAACCTAGACCATGGAAGTATGGTTATAGTCCCATTCCATTAGTGGGATCCATAGCCTACGGGTCTTTCCCAACCCAGTAAAAGAAGAAGGTTGTCGAGGACTACCCTAAGCCTACAAGTGGGCAGGACTTTCAGTTACAATGTCTAGGTTGGGAAAGCCTTTCTAAAGCCAATCGATTATCGGATTTCACCAACCCAACTACCACTACCAGGGGATTCCTAGATCCGCTATCAGATCGCATTAAGATTCCAGTCTTCAATCAAACGGAATGAAAGCAGGAAATTGATTAGCTATAGTAGCTGCAAACAAATCTCGTGACGGTGATCAAACAGCATTAGCTACGTCTCGTCTCTTGACGAGTCCTGACCCCCTATAAACAGATCGAAAGGTTACGATTCACTCCGGTGCTGCTTGCTGGTGGAGGTTGGGAGTATCTCAACGAGAAATAATAAGTTTAAGAAGTAAAGACTCCCTAGATCCGCCTCTTACTTACCCACCTTCCCTGACTAGCTAGTTTGGTTGGTATCTATGGATACCCCCTTTTCGGCTCATACATAAAGGCCATCCTTGAGTTCGCTGCTAAACGAAGACGGGAAGGGATAGCTGAGGGGGGCAAAAAGATCGATTCGGTTTTTTCGCTCATCTCGGAAAGCTGGTAAGGCTGACAGAGACCGTTTCCTAGTCAGAAAATTGGGAACTACGATCACGAGGTTGAGAGAATTCAAGGGATTCGGCTCTCAGGTCCGTGGTCTAGCGATCCAGAGGGGAAGTGGTATCCGAAGCCAGGTAGACCCATTCCGCGTGGTGTGTTCATTCCAAAAGAACTATGGAGTTCAGGGTTCCACCTGACATCAACTCGTATAGGGATAGGGATGAATTGAATAGAGAATCGGGTCAAGGAACTCACTTTTTTCGCTTATCCTTCATAGAATGGCTCTATTTAGATAGCTTACGCTTACGAAATGAAGCCCGAGATACCCTACCTAGGATAGGAGGAATAGAGGCCAAAAGCTAATTGGAGGTGAGATATACTTCATTCCACCAAAAGGAGAATGGAAGTATAGGGAACACCAATCAAAAGAGAAAGGACGGTTGGGTGAACACTATCCGAATACTAACCGAGACCGAGGGAGGGATGAAGGAGGAATTGCATTAATTAAGGAAGCAAAAAAGCATCCATCTCTTGTTGGATGGGATTCGCGAACTACCAGCTAAAGAAGTGGAAGATAGTCCCTAGCTTCAAATAAAGGGCCTTTTTCGCACGTTTAGGGACCCCTCCTACCCTTCGGAGTGAGGAATTGTGTTAAGAAAATAAAGGATTAAGCCTGAGTCTTTTTTTCTAGGTATTTCCATCTTTTCTTTCCTTTCATCTCTCCTCTCGGGTATGTCAGAGAGTGTTTCAAGTTCTTTTTCAAGTATGAAGTAAGCCTTTCGTTCCTAAATTTCCTTAAAACAAGCAATAGAGAATAAAGTAATCTAGCTAGGACAAGTTAGTTTGAAAGAAGTGAAGTGCTTAATCTATTAAGTAATCTTTATGCGAGAAGAAGTTCTATCCCAGTGAGGTCTTTCCCTAGGAAGTCAAAGTTTCCTGGGTAGGTCTAACTATGGCCATAAAGTACTTAATTATGCCCGAGGGCTATCTTTCTGTTCTAGAGATTGTGAGTGGAGGCCCTATCCTCTTGTGTGCTAAATTTATTCTGAGTCTGAGTTCCAGTATCGCATAGAGGTATGAGTCTTTCTCCAGGCCCCTTTAGAAGGAGTATAGAAAGGAAGCTCATTTGGAAGCCTTTACATAAGTGCTCTAGTCAAAGTCTGAAATAGGGGCGAGTGATCAAAGCTAATGTAAGATGTATAAAGACTCTATCGATTATTCACTTCCTAAAAAACGTAAGATTGGAAATATCTACTAGAGCAGGGCTATCATAGAAGATGGATTTTTTCCCTTATTTAGGGCTGTATTTTCTTGGAGCAGTCTTCGTACCAACCTTTGTGGGAGTGCCATATAAGCATGAGTTCCCCTCAGATACAAGCCATAGAAGCTAATGTTGAATCCCTATTTATAGTTGGATCTTATCAAGCTTTTCTGTAGCAAGAAAGTAGGCTAGACTCTAAACGCCCACGGGGGTCTAAGGCAAGCTAGCTAGCAAGTGAGAGAGAAAGTGAGTGAAGCTGCTTTGGTCTACCCTTTACCCAAGTACCCAAGGAGGTATGGTAAGGAAGTGCTGCACAATTATAGCTATGCTATGGTCAGAGCTTATTTTACCTAGTACCAGTCATCTTAAAGGCCAGCAAATAAGACAGCAAGCGAGTTGTAATCAGTAGGATTAAAATGTTCAGTTCCATTATTCTCGCAAGCAATCTATTAGGCTAGTCTCTTATCCTTTCAAAAAGGAATCATCAAGCCATCTAGTACTTGGATGCTCTCCAATGTTGAAGGCCAGGATAGAAGGAAAAGAAGTTTCGAGCTATCCGATACAATAGCCCGACTACAAGTTATTCGATTTCGTTCCCCTAGAACGCTCGAACGCCTGGAACAAGGAGGAGCTCCGTAGATGTGTCGAAGGAATTACCAGTCTTATCTTGATGCAGAATAAACCCTGAATGCCATTATCGAAATGGAAAAATGCTGTTCTTGTGCTATCGAATAAAACAGATTTGTTTCTAGAATGACTTTTAGTTTGTAGGTTGCTTCCGGACCACCTTTTCCAGCCAGATAGCGAGCGATCACTCAGCAATGAACACTAACTGAAAGCGGCCGGGAATGAGTACCTATCCCTTACGGGAATCGAACCCGTGTCTTCGACATGAAAAGACGATGTCCTAACCACTGGACGAAAGGGACCAAAAAGCCATTCTTCATATACCTCAGCTCCGAGAATAGAAGTGGTTCGTTTTCTTTCTATACGCAATTCAAGATTTCGTTTGTGTTCATGTTGGCGATTTCTGATGTGAATTCGGCGGGTCGTCCCCCCTTCCTACGGGTTCTCCCACCGCCCCAGTGACACACCAACCACGCCCCTTCCCTTTCTCCGATCATCAAGCCCCCTGATCCCTTTCTTTGTCTTTCATCCCCCCTGAACAGAATAGCCCCGTTCTTTCGAATTCAAAAAAGAAAATAGGTGAACATGTTTCCCCTTTGAAGTGGCGAAGGCCTATGCCTAAAGTAAGAAAAAAAGTAGGTTAAGGTTACGAAGTAAGGTCAGCTGGTTAAGGAAAGCTCAGGTTATGAAATCGCTTAGCCGTTAATTAATGAAATTCATTAAGTAGTAGTGAGGCGTCGGTACGGAGTTGCGTCAGCTGTAGATATAGACTAGGCTAAGGGACAGACTTCATCTCTTCTATTCACTTACACCAACCGCTTCCGCTGAGTGTTACGAGGCTCAGGTGCGGGGCCTTCCACTGTAGAAATAAAAACTTCGCTAACTTTCTCAAAAACTTTGATTTCGCTATACTCAATAAGAACCCAAAATAGCGGAAATCGGTTCATGTTCCGCTTCCAAAGTCCTCTTTGCCCAAGTTTGAACTGCAAACGACTATCCAATGGTTCCATTCCTTCTTACTTGACTTCTGGGTTAACCCAACCCGAATGGGAAGATCCACTATGTACATTTTCTAAGAAAGACCAATCAGGCATTTTAGGACAGGGAAGGGAACTTATCATCGAAGGAGGCAGTAAGAATGAAGGAGGTGGGAAGCTACTGCTGCAAGCTTATCCTTGACTTTTTTTTTTTAAGAGCGAATTGCCATTCTAAAGGTAACCTATCATCGAAGGAGGCAGTAAAAATAAGGTTGTTCGATGAAATAATCGAAGTAACAAATGGTTACGATTCTGGAAACTGGATAATGTCGGGGACCGTCGGTTACCTTTTGATTCAAATTAGCGACGAGCCTAGTACTACGACTACAGGGGAGGAAGCTACCGCTTCATAGACAGCTTTGCTTCCTCGTTGCTTCTTTTTTTGTGACTAGCTTCTCAAGTGGAGGAAGCTACCTTTAGAATTACTTAAATGCCTACCAATAATAGGCTGGAATGGTGGGTTTGGAACCCTACTTCATTGGAAAGGGGAATCACCCTTTCACAGCCGCTCTTCTACAACTACCTTTCGCCCAACATGATCACGAACAAAGACATAGAATTGTGTATATATAGGAGAAGGAAACAAATCAACGCACTAGTCCTAATCAAAACGATTGAAGAAAGAGAATGGTGGCTCCTTTCGCTCAAGGGATCTTTCATTGGTTACGCCCTGTTGTGTTGGTTCTTTCATATTTAGATATGGAGATAGATCCAGATAGAGATCTATGAAGAAGAGAGATCCCTAAATATCCTTTGGAAAAAAGAGATGAGGAGAGTTGATAGGACAAAGCCAGTGCAAAAAAGGTCGCTAATCCGAACCTGCAATCTTTCTAGAGCAACAAGGGAGAAAGTTGATTTTGAGAAAGAAGGTGCTTAGTAGTCGCTCGCTGTCTATTAAACAAGCCTTAAATGCTTGCCTAGCCCCTGCTTATTGATTAGGGCGAGTCACTCAAGTCCCTTGTCATTCGTCCTTCTTTTACAAAAATCTTGGGGTTTATGCGCTTTTTACAAACTCAAGTCGCTCATCAAGCTACAAAAGGTCTCCCATGGATGGACGAGTTCCCAAACTATGAAAGATATGGAGCGGATGGCATACTGATAGATCTCCTATTAGTTCTGGATCCAGCTGGAAAAGCCCTTTTTTATTTTATTTTATTAGTAAAGTTGCTTAAGACTGGAGAATTTTAATACTATCTAGAAGATCTGGTGAAATGGTAGAAGAATCTACGGGTTCGTTAGGAATCGATACTTGTTGTCTGGACATACGAGTCACAGCTGGCTGGAAACAGGAGAGATCAATCACAAAGCTACTAGTTGGAAAGGACAGCACAAGACCACCTTTTGTTTTTTGGTAGAGGTAAAGAATGCACAAGACCACCTTTCGTACATTTCTACTGGTTTAAAATTTGAACAGCGAACGAAAGACCAGGAGATTGGATTTAGAAAGCACTTCCAGCAGGGAATACTTCTTCTGTGTGGCCCTCACTCAGCTGGAAGTTGGAAAAAAATCCCCGCACGACTGATGATTTCTGCGGTTCAACTCAACCACCTACCTATATTCTTAGAAAAGATCCAATAGATAGCAGCTACGTAAGGCACTTTTAAGCCTTTCACCAACCACGGCTTGTTTATGTAGTAAGTCTTAGTACTATGTTCTCCAAGCTCAACTTATAGAATAGGCAGGCCTTTTAGAGAATAGTAGAATGTTGGGTTAGCTTCGCCTTTAAGTGATAGGGGGCTGAGGGGTGACCGATCCAGTCAGTTCCTCTTCTGTCTTCTTTCTCTTGACCAATGTTCTGGCTTGCATAACTCAAAAGATCAGCTGTTGTGCCACAAGTGTATCGAAATAGGCCGTGGATTGAATAGAGAAAGAAGGGCTCCTATTGTAGCACCCCCGAACGACCCCCGATCCGTTGGGGACACCACACCACATATCACTTGCCTTTCTCTTGACTTGATAATATATTACTCTGATACCAAAGAGTTATAATCAGTTATAAGTCCTGGTGGTTAATATCTTTTAGATCGGTCCCTGCGTAGTTTACAAAGTGGAAGCACATCCGTCAACTCCCCTTTCACAAATTAAAACGATGCACACTTACTAAACATTTTATAAGTTAAAGTCGAACGCCTTTATTTACATAAAGCAGATGGACATCTTTAGTCGGTACATCGAAAATGCCGTGGTTTTCTATGCTTGGCTGCTTTCCAAAAGATACCTGACCATTACAACAACTATAAACATAAGTCCATCAAACGGAGAGTTTTTGAGGGGATTTTTGTGGTTAAGTGTATGGAGTAGTGTATACGGTAAAGAAACAAAGAGGAATAAGAAAAGATAGAACGATCTCCTCCCAAGGTATAAAGGCCACGCCACCAACCGAGGATGAGGATCGAGATCTACGAAGCTCACCACCAAGGCCTAAAGCTTCCACCAGCCAAGGATAAAGGACTTTGGGATAGGAGAAGCTCACCACCAAGGCCTAAAGATTCCACCAGCCAAGGATAAAGGGCTTCTTGGCTCACCACAAAGGAGTGATCTACGCTCCAAGGATAAAGAAACCGAAAGGAGTTATCCACTCTCCAAAGGAGTTCACTCAAGCAGAGGAAATCTCACCATTTTCATTCATGAAATTCGTATATCCTACATTGGATAGTTTCCCCTATTTATAGGAGGATTTTGGCATTAGGAAATATTAAAAACAAACTTTAATGACCTAGGAACTTCAACGTTCGACTCTTGAGCTACATAAAAATAAAAACAGCTAGGAACTTAATAAAAAGCCTTTATTAACACGAGAACTAAATGCCTTTAATCTTCAGCCTTCCGCATTCCCAAACCGTTAGTTTTCCGTATTGTTGAACTTTTGGCTTTCCATATTCTTGAACCGCATTCGTGAACCTTTAGCCTTCCCAGAATTCGAGCTCCTCCCTTGACCAGAAAATAATCCTCCTGAAACTTCATCAATTGGTCATACAAGACATCTAAAATGGCCTCCCATTGATACCTATCGATATACCACAAAGTACCGATAAGTAATTAACATTATTCATTCAAAATGATCCATTGAAGAACATAATGCCCAACTTCTTTATTGGCTTGGATAAGCATCGATGGTTCTAAGTTGGTTGATGGAGCTATGTTGGATGCACCCGCATCATCCTCCCGGGGTTGTTTGAGATTTGTCCTCAAATCTAGAAGGTTTTCATCCTCTAAGTAAGGAGAAAGGTCTCCCACGTTGAATGTTGCTGAAACTCCAAACTCTCCCGAAAGGTCAATCTTGTAAGCATTGTCGCCAATTCGCTGAATAACTTTAAAGGGACTGTCAGATCTAGGCATGAGCTTGTTCTTTCGACGAAATGGAAATCTCTCCTTCCTCAAGTGAAGCCATACAAGATCGCCCGGTTGAAATTGAGTCTTCTTGCGATGTTGATTAGCTTTCTTCTTGTTAGATTCGTTGGCCTTTTGAATGTTGGATCAAATCTGCTCATGGAGCTTCTTCATTGATTCAGCTCTTTTCTTGCCATCAAAGTTCACTTGAGAGTTAGACGGAATTGGAATCAAATCAACAGGTGTGAGAGGATTAATTCCATAGACATCTTCAAATGGCGATCGACCAGTAGTATAACTTGGTGATTGATTGTAGGCAAATTCAGCATGCGCGCAAGCTTTAAATCCCAATCTTTTAACGATTTACTCACCATACCACGAAGAAGAGTGGTTAGAGTACGATTTGTTACCTCCGTTTGGCCATCCGTTTGGGGATGACAAGCTTTAAATCCCAATCTTTTAACGATTTACTCACCATACCACGAAGAAGAGTGGTTAGAGTACGATTTGTTACCTCCGTTTGGCCATCCGTTTGGGGATGACAAGCTTTAAATCCAAATCTTTTAACGATTTACTCACCATACCACGAAGAAGAGTGGTTAAAGTACGATTTGTTACCTCCGTTTGGCCATCCGTTTGGGGATGACAAGCTGTGCTGAATAAGAGTCTTGTACCAAGCATTCTCCGTAGAGTCCACCATAAGTGGCTTAAGAACTTGGAATCACGATCCGACACAATGGTCTTTGGTACTCCATGAATGCGAATAATCTCTTTGAAATATAATTCAGCAATATGAGATGCATCATTAGTCTTGTGACATGGCACGAAATGAGCCATTTTAGAAAACCGATCGACGACCACCATGATAGCATCTTTTCCTCTTTGAGTTCTTGGTAGAGACACAATGAAATCCATGCTAACATCCTCCCAGGGCTGCAATGGTACCGGAAGTGGAGTATACAAACCTTGATGGAAATGGCTTTTTTGATCTTTGACAAGTTGCACACCTTGAGATGATAGCATGCACATCTCCACTCATCTTTGGCCAATAGAAATGCTCTTGAAGAACCTCAAGAGTTTTGTTAATACCAAAATGACCGGCCAATCCTCCACCATGCGCTTCTCGAATTAGCAATTCGCGAAAAGAACTCTTCGGCACACATAATTGATTTCCTTTAAAAAGAAACCCATCTTGCATAGAATATATACGGTGAACTCCCCGCTTGCAATTGTTGATGATGGAAGAGAACTCCGCATCTTCAGAATAAAGTTCTTTCATTGATTGAAATCCAAGAATCCTAGAGTCCAGAACCGCAAGCATAGAATATCTTATTCATAAAGCATCTGCTTCAACATTAGTGTGCCCCGGTTTATATTTTGAGACGAAAGAAAAGGATTGAAGAAATTCTACCCATTTTGCATGTCTCGAATTAAGCTTGCATTGGCCGCTAATAAACTTAAGTGCCTCATGATCAGAATGAAGGACAAATTGCTTTGGCCTCAAATAATGACTCCAATGATCAAGAGCTCGGACAATGGCATAGAACTCTTTGTCATAAGTCGAATAATTCCTCTTGGAATCGGATAGCTTCTCGCTAAAATATGCCAATGGTTTTCGTGCTTGCACCAGAACAGCACCAATACCAACTCCACTTGCATCACACTCAACTTCAAATACTTTATCAAAATCAGGAAGTGCAAGAATAGGGGACTCAGAAAGTTTCTGCTTGATTATGTCAAAAGCGTTTTGAGCAGCCTTTGTCCATTCAAAAGCACCATTCTTCATGCATTCAATTATAGGAGCCATGACGGTACTAAAGTTTTTGACAAAACGTCGATAGAAAGAAATAAGTCCATGAAAACTTCTTACATCAAAAATGGGCTTCGGAACCGGCCAAGTCTTCATAGCTTCCACCTTGGTTTGATCAACAGAGATTCCATCTTTGGAAACCACATAACCAAGAAACACAATGCTTGGAGAGAAGAACTCACATTTCTCCATTTTAGCATATAGTTTTCGTTCTCTCAAGACATTAAAGACCTGTTTTAAATGAGAGATATGCTCCTCCTCGTTCCTGCTATAAACAAGAATATCATCGAAATAAACAACGACAAATCGACCAATAAAAGAACGAAGAACCTCGTTTATAAGTCTCATGAAGGTACTCGGAGCATTAGATAATCCGAATGGCATAACCAACCACTCATAAAGGCCTCCCTTGGTCTTGAAAGCCGTCTTCCATTCATCTCCTTCTCGCATTCTGATTTGATCATAACCACTCCGCAAATCTATCTTTGAAAATACAGAAGAACCATATAATTCGTCAAGCATATCATCAAGTCTAGGTATAGGGTAACTATACATGCGATATGTACCATCCTTGGTGATGTTGTTGATGGCCCGACTATCAACACACATGCGATATGTACCATCCTTCTTAGGCACAAGTAGAGCCAGAACAGAACAGGGACTCATGCTTTCTCAAACGTATCCTTTGACGATAAGTTCATCGACTTGTCTTTGCAACTCCTTTGTCTCCTTTGGATTGCATCGATAAGCTGGCTTGTTTGGTAATGGGGCACCGAGGGTTAAATCAATTTGATACTCAATACCTCTTATGGGAGGTAATCCAGGTGGCAAATCCTCCGGAAACACATCTGCAAATTCTTTCAACAAGCAATGCATTTTTGGATGTATGGGTCGCTCTATCTCACTCTTTTTCTCGACCACAAGCAAAGCAAATACATTCTTTTGTTTGCTAATGGCTCTCTCAACCCGTGTCTCACTCAAGAACAGATTTTCCTTACAAGTGTTTCCCTCCCCAGGTTGATTATTATGTATCGAATAAGGACTCAATGGTAAAAGAGTAATGCATTTTTGTTCCTTATGAAAAGAGTATGTGTTTTTCCGACCATCATGCATAGCATTTATATCAAATTGCCACGGTCTACCCAGTAACAAGTGGCATGCCTCCATAGGAATCACATCACATACAACCTCATCTCGATAGTTCTTCCCAATCGAAAATGATATAAGAATGTGTTTGGTTACCTTGAGTTCATTCCCTTGATTGAGCCATTGGAGCTTGTATGGTTGTGGATGTTTCGTTGTTGGAAGCTTCAATTTGTCGACAAGAGTTGCCGAAGCAACATTGGTGGAGCTCCCACCATCGATGATCACCGAACACACCTTTTCGTTAATAGTGCAAACGCGTGTGAAATATATTCTCCCTTTGCTCTTTATTAGGAGAAACTTCAACATGCAATGCTCTTCGGATGATCAACAGCTCACCATCATCGGCTTTCTCCACAACTTCTTCTTCCCGATCAGATTCGGAAATATTTTGGTCTTCATTGTCAGCCTCTTGAAGTGCCGAATTAATCTCCTCAATTTCTTGAAGAGTCATAACTCTCCGATTTGGACAATTTGCTTGTAAATGCCCAAAACCATGGCACTTAAAGCATTTCCTCGCATCACCTTCAAACTTCTTTTGGACTTCTTTGGAAGGCTCTGCATTCTTTCCCTTGCCTTTGACTTTTGTCGACGTACTCTCGCCCTTGCTTGAGGAAGCACCCTTAAAATAGGATGTCGCCTTTGTTGAGGTTCTGGAGGAAAATCTCTTGCTCTTCAATTGTTTTTTGACTTTTATAGCTAACTTGCATACGTCCTCAAAGGACCAATACGGTTGAAGTTCAACCATATCAGCAATTTCTCGATTCATGCCGCCAAGGAAACGAGTGATGGTTTGCTCGGGAACTTCTGGAACTTCACTCCTCATTTTGAGTTGTTCAAACTCACGAATGTATTCTTCAACACTCATCCCATGTTGTCTTAGGGAGTTCAGCTTGAGGAAGAGATCTTGCTTATAGTTGTCGGGCAAGAACCTCTTCTTCATCAACTTCTTGAGTTTTTCCCAAGATTTGATTCGGCCTTTTCCTTCCCTTGCTCGTTGATGCTTTAGATTCTCCCACCATAGAGAAGCATATTTGGTCAACTTTAGGACAGCAACCTTACATTTCTTCTCATCCGAATAGGATTTGAAGTCAAAAATTCGTTCGGTTTTGTGTAGCCAATCCACAAAGTCGTCGGGATTAAGATTACCGTCAAACTCAGGGACCTCCACTTTAATGTCTCTTTCATCCTCCTTATGCCTCCCTCTCCGTCTTCGTCTTCGAATTGGAGATTCAGAATCACTAAAGTGCATAATCGTTCGGTTGTCTCCAGTGGACTCGGAATCGCCATCAGAATTTCGACGAGATTCAGAATTGTCACGCCGATTTCGTTCATTGGGACGCCTTGCTGGTTGTCCTTGTCTCGCCGGATTCTCTAGAAGATTGAGGACTTGCTCCATTTGTTGTTGAAGATTTTGGATTGCACGATCTCGCCTTTCGTTGTGCGCTTGCTCTAGAATCACTCAAATGAGTTGAACCTTGAGCTCTGATACCAATATTTTGATGCGTGATGGGGTGAGTGATTCAAGAACGGAGATTTTTTTTAGGGGATTTTTGTGGTTAAGTGTATGGAGTAGTGTATACGGTAAAGAAACAAAGAGGAATAAGAAAAGTTAGAACGATCTCCTCCCAAGGTATAAAGGCCACGCCACCAACCGAGGATGAGGATCGAGATCTACGAAGCTCACCACCAAGGCCTAAAGCTTCCACCAGCCAAGGACAAAGCACTTCGGGATAGGAGAAGCTCACCACCAAGGCCTAAAGATTCCACCAGCCAAGGATAAAGGGCTTCTTGACTCACCACCAAGGAGTGATCTACGCTCCAAGGATAAAGAAACCGAAAGGAGTTATCCAGTCTCCAAAGGAGTTCACTCAAAAAGAGGAAATCTCACCATTTTCATTCATGAAATTCGTATCTCCTACATTGGATAGTTTCCCCTATTTATAGGAGGATTTTGGCATTAGGAAATATTAAAAAGAAACTTTAATGACCTAGGAACTTAAACGTTCAACTCTTGAGCTACATAAAAATAAAAACAGCTAGGAACTTAATAAAAAGCCTTTATTAACACGAGAACTAAAAGCCTTTAATCTTCGGCCTTCCGCATTCCCGAACCATTAGCTTTCCGTATTGTTGAACTTTTGGCTTTCCATATTCTTGAACCGCATTCGTGAACCTTTAGCCGTCCCAGAATTCGAGCTCCTCCCTTGACCAGAAAATAATCCTCCTGAAACTTCATCAATTGGTCATACAAGACATCTAAAATGGCCTCCCATTGATACCTATCGATATACCACAAAGTACCGATAAGTAATTAACATTATTCATTCAAAATGATCCATCGAAGAACATAATGCCCAACTTCTTTATTGGCTTGGATAAGCATCGATGGTTCTAAGTTGGTCGATGGAGCTACGTTGGATGCGAAGCCGAGCAAAACCGATCTCATCCGATACTCCGACGGGGCCAACAGCAATGACGAGCAGGGGCGAGGTTAAAGTGCTCCGGAGACTGCGATCTACGTCGACTGATTGTGGATCCCAGACTTGGTGTGGAGCTTCAATGGCGATCGACCCTTCTCTCCTTGCAGGAGAAGAACACGCCGTTTTTGAATGACCAGCCAAGCCCCTTTTTCTTCTGCCCTTCCTGTCCTTCTTTCTGTTCCTCTCCAGTTCTCACTCTCTGGTTCTCCCCTCTCTTCCCCCTCCCTCTCTCCAGAACAAGCTTCCTCCTCTGTATCATGAGTTTTCTTTTTTTGTTATAGCGTTAGCGTAACCAACCTTGCTAGCTCACATGATTCTAGAATGTCTTGGATTCGCTTCAATCACTCGCTCGTCTCCCCTCCCGCACTCATGGACGTTCGCTCCAGACTTCGTTCCGTTACTACTCCGCATCACGTGCGCGTCCTTACACTCACAGGCGTGAGCGTGTGAGGAGAGAAGGTGGCCCGGCCCTTGCCGCTTCCGATGGGCCAGTGGTGATAAAAATAAAATTTAAGGGAATGGGCTGGGTTTGAGAAAAAGGAAAGAATTGGGTCCAAAAGGAAATAAATAATTGGATTGAGAGAATTAAAGCCTGGGCTGGACGCAAGTGCTTATCCGGCCCAAAACTTGCTGAAAAAATTGGGCTAGCTAAAACCAGGTCCCCACCGATTTGTTATTATCTTTTGTTATCTTTTTCTTTTTATTATATATTTGTTGTTTTTACGTTTTTTTTATTTTTACATTTTTGGAAAAAAAAAAATTGACACCTAAATGGTCTACAAAATTTTCAGGATAAAGGGCTTCTTGCCACAATTCTCCCCTACTTAGAGAATTTCGTCCTCGAAAATAGACAATCACTCATGCCTTTTGAAACAAGTAGGGGTACTTTTCCTTCATCTGATCTTCACTTTCCCATGTGGCTTCTTCCATGTCATGATGTCACCATAATACCTTAACTAGTTGGATTGTCTTGCTCCTAAGGACTTGCTCTTTTCGATCCAATATTTGCACAGGCTCTTCGATGTACCTCACTTTCTCATCTACTTCAATGACTTCATGATCGAGTATATGACCATGATCCGGCTGGTACTTTCTCAGCATCGACACATGAAACACTTCATGCAAACTTCCCAATTTAGGAGGCAGCGCCAAACGAAAAGCTACATCTCCCATTCTTTCAAGTATCTCAAAAGGTCCGACAATTCTAGGGCTTAACTTACCCTTTATTCCAAATTGAGATATTCCTTTCATTGGAGATACTTTAAGAAATACATGATCTCCCACACTAAATCCCAAAGGCCTTCTACGCCTATCGGCGTAGTCTTTCTGTCTACTATGAGCTGTTTTAATTCTTTTCCTAATAATTTCAACAGCTTCAGTGGTAACTTGTACCAGTTCGGGTCTTGTCAATTTCTTTTCACCTACTTGATTCCCACAAACAGGAGTCCTACATCTCCTTCCATATAATGCTTCATAAGGAGCCATGCCTATACTTTTTGAAAACTATTATTATAAGCAAACTCCACCAAATGCAATCTTTCATCCCAATTCCCTTTAAAGTCAATTACACATGCCCTTAACATATCCTCTAACGTCTGGATTACTCTCTCTGTTTGACCATCTGTTTGAGAATGAAAAGCAGTACTAAATTCTAGTTTAGTTCCTAAGGCAATTTGAAGGCTCCGCCAAAAATTCGAAGTAAATCTCGAATCTCGACCTGAGGTAATAGTTACTGGAACACCATGTAAGCGCACCACTTGACTTACATATATATCCGCATATTTGTCCATTGGGTAGTCTATGCGAACTGCTAGAAAATGAGCAGACTTAGTCAAATGGTCTACTATTACCCAGATAGAGTCATAACCACTTGATGTCCTTGGCAATCCTTGTACAAAGTCCATTCTGGTATGTCTAACGGTCTCAAGAGTCCTGCAAGTTTGCGATGTTCCGCTTTTACCTATTGGCATGTCAAACATTGAGAAACGTGCTTAGCCGTATCTGCTTTCATACCATTCCACCAAAATTGCTGACGCAAATTCCTATATATCTTTGTACTATCCAGATGAACACTGTAATTACTCCTATGTACCTCCGACGGAATTTCCTTCTTTAATTCTTCGTTGTTGGGAAAATAGAGTCGTCCTTGACATCTTACCATTCCATCTTCAGAGAATCGAAATTCAAGTCTCTTTCCTAAAGACACTGCATCTTTCACTTTCAAAATCTCCGGGTCCGACTCTTGTAAGATCTTAACTTTCTGAATAATTTCAGGTTCAATCCTTAATGCACTAAGCACACCGGTAAGACAATCCACTTTTAATTTAAACTCTGAATCAGTTACAGACTTTAACAAGCTCCATTCCGCCATTCTTAAACTGCCCATCTCCATGGCTGACTTACAACTAAGAGCATCCGCTACCTTATTCGCCTTCCCTGAGTGGTATCGTATCTCACAATCATAATCCTTTAACAATTCCATCCACCTCCTTTGTCTCATGTTCAACTCCTTTTGTGATAATAGATATTTCAAGCTCTTATGGTCCGTATAAATCTCAAACTTTTCCCCATATAAATAATGCCTCCATATCTTCAAAGCGAACACTATAGTTGCTAGTTCTAAATCATGTGTTGGGTAGTTCAATTCATGGGGTTTTAATTGTCTAGACGCATAGGCTATGACCTTGCCATGCTGCATCAAACACATCCCAGTCCTTTGTAAGATGCATCACTATATACCGTAAAACCATCCGATCCTGTGGGTATAGTCAGGACTGGAGCCGAGGTCAATTTTCTTTTAAGCTCCTGGAAACTCCTTTTGGATTCCCCATTCCATTCAAACTTCACATTCTTTCGAGTCAATTTAGTTAAAGGACCCGCCAATCGTGAAAATCCTTCAATAAACCTTATATAATAACCAGCCAGTCCTAAGAGACTCCGTATTTCTGTAGGTGTTGTCGGTCTTGGCCAATTTATTACCATCTCAACCTTCGCTGGGTCCACTGCAATTCCTCCTCCATATACTACATGTCCTAAAAATATTATCTGGTCCAACCAGAATTCACACTTACTAAATTTGGTATACAGCTCTCAGAGTTTGCAAAACTATCCTCAAGTGTTGTTCATGCTCCTTAGGCCCTCTCGAATATATCAAGATGTCATCAATAAAAACAATCACAAACTGATCTTAATAAGGCTTAAATACCCTATTCATTAGATCCATAAATGCAGCCGGTGCATTGGGTAATCCAAATGGCATAACAAGGAACTCATAGTGTCCATAACGAGTCCTAAACGCAGTCTTAGGAATGTCTTATTTCTTAATTCTTTGCTGATGTTATCCCAACCTTAAGTCAATCTTAGAGAAGACCGAACTTCCCTAGAGTTGGTCAAATAAATCATCAATGCTAGGCAAAGGATATTTACTTTTAATGGTTACTTGATTCAGTTGCCTATAGTCAATGCATAGGCGCATCGACCCATCTTTCTTTTGCACAAACAAGACTGGTGCACCCCAAGGTGAAGCACTTGGCCTAATGAATCCTTTATCGAGCAACTCCTGTAGTTGCACTTTCAATTCCTTCAACTCTACTAAGGCCATTCTATACAGGGCTCTCGATATAGATCCTGTTCCAGGCATTAATTCAATTTCAAATTCAATTTCTTGTTCCGGCGGTAATCCAAGCAACTCCTCAAGAAATACATCTTGAAATTCATTAACTACCCAAATTTCATCAAGCTTAGGTTCTTTCTTAGTATAATCTTTAACCATGGCTAGGTACCCTTGACATCCTTTGTCAAGTAACGCACGGGTTTCTATTGCTGAAATAAGTGCTATAGATAGGTTGGTTTGACCTCCCAAAAATTCACAACTAGACTGATCAGGTAAAATAAATTGAATCACTTTTCTATAGCAATCAATTTTGGCCCGATATTTATGAAGCCAATCCATTCCTATGATAATATCAAAATCATACATAGCCATTACAACCAAGTCTATTTCCATATCCTTTCCTCCCATTGTTATCTTACAGCTTCCACACACCAACATAGATAATACCACATTCTTTAAAGGCGTAGAAACACAAAGAGGCGTTTGATGCGTGATGGGGTGAGTGATTCGAGAACGGAAATTTTTATAAGGGGATTTTTGTGGTTAAGTGTATGGAGTAGTGTATATGATAAACACACAAAAAGGAATAAGAAAAGATAAAAGCAATCTCCTTCCAAGGTATAAAGGCAGCGCCACCAACCAAGGATGCAGATCGAGATCTACGAAGTTCACCACCAAGGCCTAAAGCTTCCACCAGCCAATGATAAAGGACTTTGGGATAGGAGAAGCTCACCACCAAGGCCTAAAGATTCCACCAGCCACGGATAAAGGGCTTCTTGGCTCACCACCAAGGAGTGATCTACGCTCCAAGGATAAAGAAACCGAAAGGAGTTATCCACTCTCCAAAGGAGTTCACTCAAGTTGAGGAAATCTCACCATTCTCATTCATCAAATTCGTATCTCCCTTACATTGGATAGTTTCCCCTATTTATAGGAGGATTTTAGCCTTAGGAAATATTAAAAACAAACTTTAATAACCTAGGAATTAAACGTTCGACTCTTGAGCTACATAAAAATAAAAACAGCTAGGAACTAAATAAAAAGCCTTTATTAACACAGGAACTAAATGCCTTTAATCGTCGGCCTTCCGCATTCTCGAACCGTTAGCTTTCCATGTTCTTGAACCTTTGGCTTTCCATATTCTTGAACCGCATTCGTGAACTTTAGCCTTCCCAAAATTCGAGCTCCTCCCTTGACCAGAAAATAATCCTCCTGAAACTTCATCAATTAGTCATACAAGACATCTAAAATGGCCTCTCATTGATAGTTATCGATATACCACAAAGTATCGATAAGTAATTAACATTCATTCAAAATGATCCATCGAAGTACATAATTCCCAACTTCTTTATTTGCCTGGATAAGCATCGATGGTTCTGAGTTGGTTGATGGAGTTACGTTGGATGCTCCGCATCAGCGTCTCAAGAGACTTAGTTTCTATTTTACTCAACTGTCTATACATTTCAGACATAAATGAATGCATAGCACCCGTATCAAACAATGCATATCCCTTTTTACCATTTATAAGGGTCGTACTTGAAATAACATTCTTGGAAGCTTCCGCTTCCTCTTGGGTGATCGCATATATTGTTCCTTGTGCTGGTAGCCTTTGAGGATTCCTTGGTAGGTTTGGTCTAGCAACACTCTGCTGTGTCTGTCGCACCGAGCCAACACTCACTTGCGACCTTTCTTGTGGGCAGTTTCTCTTAACATGACCTGTTTGTCCACAACCATAACATCTCATTCGTCCATTGCAGGGTCCTGGGCCATGTCGCCCATCACACTTACAACATTCTTCATTTCGATAAGATACTCTTCCTAGATTCAGGTCATCCCTGCCTCTTCCGAAATTCCCGAAATTGCCCTTCTTCTTAGACTCCCAAGTCTGACTTTGACCTGTATAGGGTCTCTTACCCCGTCTCACATCACTAAAAGACGATTGTCTCTTATTTTCCGACTGTTCCCTTACTAACTCTTACTCCACCAACTATGCTCTTTCATAAATCTCATTATAATCTCTTATATTCAAAGGCACCAATTGTTTCCTGATATCAGTCCTCGACCCCTTCAGAAACCTCTTAGCTTTCTCTTCTTGATCCTCAATTAGTCTAAGAGCATATCTAGATATTCAGAATATCTTGCCTCATATTGATCCACTGTCAGCTCCTTTTGTTCTAACTAAACGAATTCTATGATCTTCTTATCCTTAGCACAATCAGAAAAATGCTTTCTATTGAAAGCTCTCACAAACTCTTCCCAATTAACATCAGTACCTGGTGGGAAAATTGTATCCCTCGAAGCTCTCCACCAAAACTTTGCATTTCTCTCCAGCTGGTACTCTGCCAAAGTTATTTTCTCAGCATCATTGCAGTCTAACAATCGGAAAATTCATTCCATTCCATCAATCCAATGCTCCGCCTCCTCAGGACTTCCCATTCCACTAAACTTAAGTGGTTTCAACTTCAGAAATTGCTCCACCAGTCCTTTAGTACGGCGTTTTGCTCCAGGTTGTTGCTGCGCTTGTCTTTCCATCAGATTTCCTATATTGGCCAATGCCTGCAGGATATCTTCCATCCGGGTTCAACCCTTGATGTTGAGGCTTCAGCCCTTAACGGATTATGACTTCCATATCGTACCATGATTTTCCTGCAATTTCCAAGCATTTGCCTCAGGAAATATCCGTGACTCAATGTCTTCATTAAAAACAACAGGAACTAAGGAAAAAAAAGTAACATAACCATGTTACTGATACCTAAAAGCAACTCATAATAACTACTGGGGATCTACGAGTGAGTACTCCTCACCCGTTATTCAAAGTTACCTCACTATTCCAGCTAATATTCTATGGTGTGCATTGTCATCATGTACCTCAATTTCCAAATGAGGCTCCTTGTCACTCCAATCTATAACCATTGCTCTGATACCAAAAAGGGGGCTGTGGCACCCCGAAACACCTAAGGTTGCCACAGGTACCTATCGCTCCACCTAATGAACACTAGTTACATCTCTTAGTAGAAGCATCGCAGTTCATAGGCCATTTTTTTTTTTTTTTTTGAAAATGGTCCCGGCGTAACTTATTAGCGGAAGCGTAAACAAGTCTCACCATTCCTCCTTCTAATAACCATAATGCAATGCACACCAACTACACATCATATGAAAAGATGAAGCCAAGCCACTTTTATTTACATATTTTCATGATGGATTTCTCGAGTCGGTACAACCAAAAAGAAAAGCCAAGATTTTTCAACTAAACTTGGCCACAACCCAAAAGAGATCTCGACCCCTATATTGATCACGTGTTATCCTCCATCTACGAGTGTCGGCTATCCTCAAAAAGTGTCAACTCTCCACTCCTCACGCGGGCCATCACACCCACCCCGGTGCGTTAGGCGATGGCGGCGGCAACATCCCCTACATCACTCCGTCACGGCGGACGTGGACCGACAAGAACTCCTGGATAACCGGGCCCCCAGCCAGGCCCACATCATACATCACCAGCACGCGAACCCGTATAAATGTTAGACCAGGGATGGTAACATAATCACTCTCCGCACACTCGACCTCCACATCAGATGGAAGGCCGTAAAAGGTACACCGCGTGACCGGAGGGAGAGGCATCTTTCTAATCTGAAATGTTAGTCCCCGAAAGGGGTGAGTACAACCACTCAGCAGATAAAGGATCCATTAAACTACTCAATGCATCACACAAAACAATCAAAACATCACAAACAAAGCATATATCATTCATGCATCCATGCATAACTTATATCATTCATGCATCCATGCATAACTTACCTTGCAGACATGCATATGTCACCATACCATATGTGCATACACCATCATGCACTCATCATCAAGCATTCATGCATGTCCCATCACGCCATAGGTGCATACACAAACATGCACTCATCATCAAACAATCATGCATATCCATGCCTCATGTGCCTATGTTCCTTGCATTCATGCATATCATATCATACAGCCATGCATACATGTCACCATACCATGCATGATTCGAAGTCAACTTTTTATCTTTTAATTGGGTCACCACATTTCTCTTTCCCGGGACCAATGATGGCATCCCTCATTTTATCGCTCGCACCCCACCTGGCATCGCGAGGAACCTCCGGCACACACCGCCGGGCATCCGGCACCCCCACATCCTGGGCATCTCACATCCCAACTGGCATCACGAGATATCCCCTCAGCACATACCTCCGAGGCTTCTGGCACCCCCACATTTCGGGCATCTCGAAACTCCCGAGGACATCCGGCACCCCCACATCCCGAGCATCCGGCACTCCCCTTACCGAGCATCCCGACACTCCCGGGCATCGTCCGCTCACCCCTCCGACGATATTCTCATTTATCATACTCATATTCACAATATAAACATGGCACATGATGTGATGGCAATCAAGTAATTTCAACTTTTCATTATATATCTAATGTCAAATATCATCACATGTGCAGCAAGGTTCAATCACTTACAACAATACAATTTATGGGGCTTATGCAAAACAAGATAATCAATGCATTACAGCCTTTGAAATTCGCACAATCCAGCTTGCACAATTTTAGAAAATATTTCCATTAAACACACATAAACATCCGAAATTTATCACCATGCAAACACACATACTAGGCACAACATGCAAGAGCAGATCAAGGATCCCACTTGCCTCTAGACCGAGTAAACAGTGAGCACACGGCGACTGTACACGGCGGCGACAGACGACGGACGCACGGCTTCTCCTCCTTCTTTCTTCTCTTTCTCTCCTCTCTCTCTCTCTCTCTCTCTCTCTCTCTCTCTCTCTCTTGGACGATGCCCCCTCTCTCTCTCCCTCTCTCTCGCTTAAACCGGTATCATTTCCCCTTAGTTTCTTCCCCTCCATCATTAGCTATCATTAGGTGTGCATGGAGGACACTTGGCAACACTCTTGGGACAAATGCAGGAGCAATGCAACCGGACTCCCCCTTCCTTCATGCGACCGACGGCCCCCTTCATGGGCTTATGGGCCGGCCATTAAGGCCCATCTTAGGCCCAACACTCTTGGGCCTAAGTCCCAAGCTTAAATGAATCACAATTTGACCCCTTTTTAAAACTAATTAAATCCCTATTTAATCGAAGTACTAAATTGCAAAATAAATGGCTATACACTTGCAAATCACAAATCCATAAGTTCCCAAAATTTATCCATTAAAAGCTTGGCCAAAATCTCAATGCAAAAATATGAATTAGAGCACCCCTAAAGATTTGGCAAGAAATTCTAAGATGCCACACCTTCCTCTTCCTTCTTCATCCACCCCTAAAGATTTGGATTTGGTTTTGATTAACGGCTTGTCTTCTTCAATTTCGTTGAGAAGGATCTGTTGTGTGCAATTGCGATTCCTCTCGTTTTGTTTGCTTGAGCTGTTCAAAGGTTTTGTCATTCTCCTCGCTCATCATTATCGCTGTTCCCCGTGGACGTGATTGTCATAGGCACGCTTTTGTCTGCTTATCCTAAGGAAGCTTTGTAGACGCTGAATGCCGAATCTCAGTATGAGGATGAGGAAGGGTGAAGCTATTGCATCGCCGCTTTTGATGCTCGCACCGTGGGTGACGCAGCTCTTCTCTCTCTGGGTTGGTTTTCGCGTCTTACTGACCTTCTGATGATTAGGAACCTATTTAGAGCAACATTTGCATCGAATTTGTTCTTTTTAATCTTTGGCGAAATCTATTCCATTAGAACTAATGCAGATTTTAGATGTGACTAGCATTGTATTGAATGGTTCTTTTCTCTATGTTGCTCAACTGAATCTCAATCAAGTGAGGTTTCTAGGTCTAACTGTACTGGAGGATGGGTTTCGTTTTTTGCTCAATAGGGTGCTTAATGGTTGATTTGGGGATTCTCCAATGATCTAAGAACTTGGGAGAGGTGGAATTTTTGGCTATGGTTCAAAGGTCCTAAGTTGTCGATGTTGATAATTAGGTTGTTTTATGCTAAGACAGGTCTTAAGAGGACTAAATGCGTGGTTTTCAGATGATTGCCTTACTCCCTAGATATAATCGATATAGCAGTATGTTTTCGATGAGAAATCAGCTGTTTTCCTCTATGCCTACTAGTTTTCTTCTTCATGTCGCTCAACTGAATTTTGATCAAGTGAGGTTTCTGGGTGTTTACTTGTATGGGTGGATGGGTTATGTTCTCTGCTCAATAGGGTTCTGAATGCTTGAGTTGTGTTCTCCAATGATCTAAGAACTTGGGGGAGGTTAAATTTGGACTATGGTTGAAAGTCCTAAGTTGTCATCGTTGATAATTAGGATGTCTTTGTATTGAGACAGAACTGAAGAGGACTAAATGTGTGGTTTCTAGATGCTCACCTTGCTCCCTGGATTATGATCAGTATAGCAGTGTGTTTTCGTTGAAATATATGTTGTTTTCCGTTATGCCTACTAGTTTTGTAAGGGTATAGTTTGACTCTTGTGGGGGAGTCCACTATGTGGTGATGATATGGGAAGTTGATCAAATAGCTACGCATTTGTTGTCTTCAGCATTGGATGCGTATGCTCTTGAGATATACTATTGAATGTTTAACCTCTCCAAGCAGACACAAACTCCTATTCCAATATGTATGCACTTGGAATTCTTGCATACCGTATTGGAATTTCTTTTTCTCAAGATATTGCTTATTTCTTCATCTCGCTATAAACCGATTCTTTTTTGGATCGCTAATGCTTTAGATAGTTGTCTGTTGTGGAGTCGTGAAACTAATCCATACATTTTTACACAGGAACTCAATGAAGTCCAAAGGATGCTGATGTATCAACTGACGGACAGGCAAAGTGGTCAGAGGGGAGCTTGTATAGATGATCTAGTTAATAGCTAGTGAAAGGCAGCGTAGTTTCTTCGAGACTGCCCACCGCCCAAGCAAAATGTATTGCTCTTATTCGTAATGCTATATAGTCATGTAAGATGTTTTTTTTTTTCACAAGGTTTGGGCCCGTTTGATTCAGCTTTGGGGAAATGCCCTTGGGAGAATGCAAATACCTTTAAGGTAAAGGGGTTTTCCGAAATGTTAGACTGTTTGGTAAACTATAACAGAAAAGTGTTTTAGAGAAATGCAAGACTGTTTGGTAAACATATATTTGAAAAGCCCTTTAGTGTGACCAAATTAAGTTTTTTAGTTTTAGTATTTTTAAAATTGCAAAAGAGAAACAATGACTATATAACCTTTTACATTTTCATATTGAGAGTAATGTAAAATATATATATTAGTAAATTTATTCAAAAATTATATTAAAAGAATTTGATTATAGATTAGATGCAAAGCTCAAAAAATTAAGTTTTTTATTTTTAGTATTTTTAAAATTGCAAAAAAGACTTTACAAAAAAAAATTGAAAAAAGAAACAATAACTATATAACCTTTTACAATTTCATATTGAGAGCAATGTAAAAGATATATATTAGTAAATTTATTTAAAAATTATATTAAAATAATTTGATTATAGATTAGATGCAAAGCTCAACTTTCGGCCTATGGTTCTTTTAGGTTTGTTTTCAACTTTGAATATATTTTTTTAATTATTGTAGTATTAATCATCTTCGTTAATTAATGATCATGCTAGTGTATTGATAAAAAGTTGGGCTATTGATTGTCAAAAGATAAAAATGACAAAAAAAAAAAAAAAAAAAGAACCCAACATTTGCAAAGGGTTTTTATTATTTTTTTAAAAAATAAAAATAAAATCCGATGAAACTCCGTCGCCGATCAACGGCAGTTGGGGTGTGGGGAAGATGATCGGTTTAAAAAAAAAAAAAAAAAAGTCAACGGATGAATAGTAGAGGTGGACTTGCATTTCAAATGCCTGCATTTGGCCAAGGACACCTCCAAATGTTGAACCAAACACCTAAATTTTTTCCCAAGGGGCTTTCAACCTTGAAAGCCCCTTGGGAATGCTGAATCAAACGGGGCCTTGTACATAACGTTAAATATTTTCTTCCAGTGTGAACCAATAAGTCTAATTTGTACGCAATGTTGATGTTTATGTGGGTTTAGCTCGTTCCATTGTTGGTTTTCCTATGAAATATGACGCAACATGGAAAGATTGATGCAGCATTACGGCATGTATTTGCTTCTCTCTAGTCTCCCGAGGCAAAAGTCATTTGCTGGGGCCTATTTGTTTGAAGTTAGAATATTTTCAGTTTCTATTTACCTGAAAATGGAATGGGAAAAAACCATATGTCTTCCGAATGTGTCCTTCGGTTCGTGAAGATAAAGATTCTCGACAGAAATTATGGAAACGTATTCGGTCCTGTCATTTTCCAAGTTTTTCGGCATATTTTCATGTTTAAACCCGGGTGTCATCAGCATCGTGTTCGAGATGAAAATCATGTGGGTGGTAGCAAATTTTCTTTTTTTGCCAATTAATTCATGTGCCATAGAGAAGTAAAAATAATGATGTTAAACGGGTGAAAAGAAAAACAAAAGTAGATAGTTTCCATTACAACCTGAACCCCAGAGAAAAGAAAGGTGAAAAGGAAAAAAGAGAGGAAACCCAGCAACCCGACCCGATCTGAATTTCCAATGTGGGTCTAATGTGTTTCAGGTCAGTTCAGGTCAGGTCATAGTGATGCAAGCCAAGGGTAGGCTTTCTCAAACAATAGGATCGGGAGAGTGACTCGCACACAGGAAAACAAGGCAAACAGAAATTTCAGCACTGTGCAAGCTCAGGAGAACAGTCATATCTTTGTCGATCCAAATCGGATCGACCTGATTCCAAAGCCAAATGAACAAAGACTTCTGGATCTACAATTTCTATGTTTTGGGTTTTCTGAAATAAGCACTGTAGGATGGTCGAAATTGGGTTGGAAATAACGAACAGCATATGAAAAGATAGAAACTCCGTTGATTGCTCTTCTAGGCCTCCAAGGAAGTTGAGGGGGCACCGATTCTTCTAGATTGATGACTGCAACTCTTCAAGGATGCAGATTTCAAAAGCTCCAACTCTTCAAGGACGGAGTGAAAACTCTTCTAGGTTTTCAAAGGGATGAACTCTACAAGGTTCACGATACTTGCTTCAAAGCAAAGTTTTTTTTTTTTTTCATTCATCAAAAGTCATTCATCTTCTACAAGAAATTGGGCTTATATCATTAAAGAAATAAAGACGGAGCATTGAAACTAGGAGAAATAAAGACAGAACATTAAAACTAAGAGAAATAAAGACAGAACATTAAAATTAGCATAAATAGTAAAAGCATAACGTCTTCATGGCAAGGTGTCTTTCCAACTTCTGAGATGGACTCAAGATGTCGATACGGCTTTTTGGTTTCGTCGAGCTTGAATGCGGGCCGATCTTCTTGGTCGAGAGAGCTGGTCTTCAATGCGGGCTGCATCACATAGTGTGTGATCCTTGTGATTTGGGTCAGGTCGGGTAACAACAAAACCCGACCCGACCCGACCCATTGACACCCCTACCCATCAGTCATGTCCAGAGAGGCTCCCAAAATGAGCCAAAGCCATTATAATCATCCAAGCATGAGTTTATTTGGTAGTCGTATGGATTATTAAGGAGGCCCTTAACGGACAGCTGCGGCAATGACTCCTGAGACTTGGTCATGTGCAATTGTTCCGTGAGATTAGCCCGTTGGATTTGCATGCTTATGAGTTCAGCTTGTGACTTGGCTAGCTGTGCGTGGAGTTGGCTGATTTGCATTTGGAGTTGGCTAATGGCCCCGGCACAACCGTAGACAGGGTCTCGAATCCTTGTACTGGCCTCGTAAATCATGCTGGTCACTGCATCATCTCTTTGCGATTCGGGAAGTGTCTGAAAATTCCGAAATGTCATGCCTCCATCAATTAATTGCTCCTCATGTAGATAGTGACTACCAAAATGGCAATTCAATGCATGTCCAGACAGCCATATATACAATAAATAAAGATTTCTGATATCTAAATTATTTAGAAAAAGAAATATCGGGATATTATAAATGTGTGTGTGTGTATGTGTGTGCAATTGCCTCATCAATCAATGAGATGTGCTTGGAGACTGCAAATAGGCCCGATAAGTGACCTAAGGCCAGATCTGACCAACTTTATTTTGTAGAGGATTAACATGGGCAAGCAATTCTTCTCTTTGAAGCGAGCCCAATCGATCTTCATGTAAAGTTCAATAAGTTATTAATCGTTTGGGCAATGGTTTTCGGCCCTACATGGGCTCTTTCATGTTATTGCCCCGTTTCAGGTAAAAGTGCATCAATGGTGAAAAATGAAAGCTCGATACATTCATCAATTCAGATCAAAACTTAGTGACCTGATAGTAAAATCTACTAGAGAGTTCGGCAATTTTCCCCAAAAAATCGTTATGTCGTCACCCTTTAGGTGCACATTCGGAATAGAACAAGAATTTCCTCAACCAAACAACAACAATTACTAGAGAACGACAATTTAAAAAAAAAAAAAAAAAAAACCATTCTTGCCCTATTCTGGGATTTATCCGATGGCTCACGGCACTCACAATTAATTAAAACCCTCCACCATCTGCACATGAAAAACAACTATTGACATAGTAGAAAAGTGGGTATTGGTGGCTTTCTACGATCCCAGGGGATAGATCATCGCCGTTATGCAAAGTGTACAATAAAAGAGAGATTACGGAAAAATATACGTAACGACATCGGTCCAGCCTCAAGGTGTGAGAGTAAATAAAAGAGAACCATGTCGATATTGACTTCAAGTCCAACAAATCCCATTTAAAACTTCACTTTAATTGGATTTTCTAATGAAAGGGAGGGAGTCTTCAAGTTTTACTGGGAAACTAAAATTCTCGACATCGAGTTGAAAGATCAGATAATGATAGGGTATTAATTAATGTCGCACCAGCAAGAACTTGACAATGTTGCTAGCGCCGAACACGCGGTGGGCGATGGCAAACTTGGCGGGCTCTGAGGGAGGGAAGTACGGGGCCAAGACACAGCTTTCTGAGCACCTCCTCCTTAATGTCTTACACGCCGCGCAGGGGCTGGCCACAACCACCGGAAGCGGAAGAGCAGGAGTCGGAGACGACCAAGACGGAGGAACTAGAGATGAAGGAGGAGACGATTCGAAAGCACCTGTATCTGATGACTCCATTTTGTGGTCTTGGAGCTCAAAACTAGCTCACAATGAGCGTGAGTGAAGGGTGTAGGCGTGTGTGCCTGAGGTGGGTAGAGATGTATATATAGACCGAACTTGAGGAGAATTTGTGTGACCTTAGTCCACAAAGTGCACCCAAGTCACATACACGCGTACTTATCAACCGACATGATGTGCTTGGTTGCTGATTAAAGCAATGCCAACCATGCACGTGTTGAATATGTTTGACTCATTTATAGCAAATCTTTTCCCCGTTTGAAAATCATTGCAGATGTGATCTAATCGCTTGACCAACTTAAACACTAGAATGCATCGGGAAAATTCGATAAGAATTTGAAGATGCAGAGCTGGCATTAACAATGCATGGATTAACATTACCTTTTCTCAAACCAAACCATTCGCCTATTTGATCTAGCCAAAATTGCTAATATATATTTTTCTAGTATAATTTTTTGGATTCATCAATTTACACCTTCAATTCAATAAGAAACCTTCCAAAAGATCATGTGCTCAATTCCTCACAGTGCCTTTCTTATACTAGCTGTCAGTTTATTGCTCGATAGTTTAAAATAGTCTGAACTTTTGGAGTAACAAACTGAGCTTTCGTTTTAAACAACAACCAAAAAAAAAAACATATAATCTGCACTACTATTTACCTTCAAGATGGAGAAACAAAATGCATGGTCACACAATCTAGATTTTAATATCGCATAATGGAATTTTTCAAGCTAGCATTTGAGCATATCAGTCTAATTGTGTAAACTTTTTCCTCTAAGTCCTCTGCCGTGTTGTCACCAAGAGTAGAGCCCACATCTACCTCTTGGTCCCACCCACCAAGAGCAGTGTCCCCATGGGCCTGAACTCGCAGGGACCAAGGTACATAAAAGAAGATGTTATTGTCAAGATGGTCCCCGGTGAAAGATCGGGAAAGGTCTGTCCTAGGGCCGCGACGTGGCATATGCAAACAGAGGATGTAATTTGTTTTTCGCTGGTTTTCTTTGGTAGATAGGGATGGCAGTTGATTAGTTATTGGACATGCTGTTGCTGGCACCAATCGCTCGGAGCTATCTTTCTACTTCTTTGACCGGCACTTGATGACGTGGTGAGAGAAAGAGGGGATCGACTCATTAGGGAAAATGCTTTGGTGAAGCCACAACGACCGGACACATGCTTAAATGTATCAAGTTTGTGGATATCTAATAAATATCGATTCTTAAATCATGTCTCTTGTGAAATCTATCAGTATTAAGAATTCAGATATATTAGATTTACATGCGGCTCAATCACTTAAGAATTTTTTGGGCGCTACTTTGACAACAAGCACGTGTCCATCCTTTTAGTGGAAGGGTTTTATGAAATTATATGGGCCAGGATCTCCTCATCTTTTGCACAATGATATAATGCAGGAATTTCTTTGTATTCCATCAGGATTGAATAGTCAATTTCATATCATATCGGACGGTGCTGTGACCGAAGCGGCACGGCACGCAAGTTGTACCATTCTATTTATTGGTCAGCTAATGTTGATTGAAGACAATGACCCAACATTCTTGGACTTTGACCGGGACTCCGTGTTCTTGTGAAGATTTGAAGGATGGAAACCAAAGTGATGTTTAGAATGGCCCTGCATGTTTTCGTTTCTGAAAAGTGTTCCTGGAACACTTTTTTTGTTCCCGGAACACAAAAAGAACAGAAATGAAAAAAAAAAAAAAAAAAAAGTTTATTGTTCCGAAACGATTTTAAAGAAACGCTTCTCTTCTTCTCTCTCTTCTCTTTTCTTCTTCTTTTTTCTTCTTTTTTTTTCTTTTTTTCTTTGGCCGGTCGGCCTCGGCCATGGCCGGCGATGCCGTCGAGGGCCGGCGACGCCGTCGAGGGTCGGCGACCTCGCCGGAGCGTCGCCGGCCCCGGCGAGGCCGAGCCTCGCCCGCGCGGCGAGGCCGAGCTCGCCCGGCCAAGGCGAGGCTCGGCCTCGCTCGAGGGGAGATCTTCGGCTAGGGTTCCGGCGAGGGGCTCCGGAGGACGGTGCGACGGCGGCTCGGCACTAGAGGCTTCGGGATCGACACGGGGCGACGCGGGCAAAGACTGGCGGACGGCGTCGCGAATGGCGTGGTGAGATCGGGACGGCGTCGAGCTGCGGGCTTCGGGGCGGCGCGACGATAGCGTCTGCGGAGGAGGCTCTGCGGGGGCACGGATGCGCAAGTGGAGTGGCGGCGAGCGGTGGCGTCGCGAGGAGTAGCGGCGGGCGAGATCTCGGTCGGCGTCGCGGCGCAGTGCTCGGCTCCGACGGCGGGCGGCGAGGCTCGGCCTCGCCCGCGCGGCACGCCGAGCCTCGCCTTGGCCGGGCGAGCTCGGGCTCGCTCGGATCCGGCGAGGCCATGGGCGAGCCATGCCCAACCACGGCGAGGCTCGGCCACGCCCAACCACGGCGAGGCTCGGCCTCGAGCCTCGCCGTGGCCGGGCGAGGCGACCGGCCGAAAGAAGAAAAAAAAAAAGAAAGGAAAAAATGGAAAATAAAATTAAAAAAATTAAAAGAAACAAAAAAAGAATAAAATTTACTAAACGTGTTTCTATTCATTTTTTATTCCCGGAACAAACGTTACCAAACGCGTTCTTTTGTTCAAAAACTATTCCCCGGAACAGAAACACTTTTTTTTATTTATGTTCCCTGGAACAAAAAAAGAACAGAAACATTACCATGCAGCCCCAATATGTCTCGAGCGCAGAATAAAAATAAATAAATAAAATCCAGTCCTAGTTTAGAAAATTCAATCCTAAATTGAGTGGTTTTCTAATTTGAGTAGATTTCTTAAAAACAAGTTTCCTATTTTGAATGCAGATAATATATAGATAGAATTCTACTTGGTTTTTACACAATAACGCAAACACGATTAGTGTTGGTTTTCTCTCTTGTGAGTTTTCTGAGTATGTTCTAAGAGAAAATTTGTGAAATAATTCTTGTAGATTTCTTAACAGATTATAAGCTCCAAGTTTTCTAGTTGAGAGATTATGAAATAATATTTGTGGGACATCCTCAAATTTGACTCATATCCTAGACTCGAGGAATAGTCTAAAGCTTCAATGTGCCCTTAATGGGAATAGACTATGGATTGATTTAAGTATCATTGATAAGTCAACTATCCGATTGGGAAAGATAATTGTGGATCGAGAAATGCACTCAACTAGAGTACTTGACCATGGAACGATAGCTTAACCATAAGGATCGATGCGATACGATCTTACATAAACACGGATCAATGAATAGGTTTCTATTTCATTAACTTAAAGACCTTCTTCTTCAAGAAGTTCATCCGAAGAAGTATCACCAGTTTCTATAAGGATGTTATTTAATTGATATAAAGTATTATCATCTAAAGAAAGTTCATTTAATAACCCTAAAATATTTTGAAATATGTCATTTTCTACCGCAAGAGTAACATTTATGTCTTTAAAAAAAAATTATCAGTTTGAGGTTTGTTATGGTGTCTTCTTTTATTTTTATGAGGTTGTGATTTGTTGTGGTATTTCTTTGTTTCTTTCTTAGAATGGCAAGTACTTTTACATTTTTGTTTTGTTTTATCATTATAAGAGGGGTCATATTGGGCACATAAGTCTCCCAAGCTTCTGTTGGTGAGAGATTGTCTTCCTTGAGTTGTCTTTGTAATTTGATTGTATTACACATTTACGTTCCTTGCCTGTAAACGTAGGAGACCATAAGAAAGTAGGTCATAAGGTATTTGGCCATTATATTCTTCTCTAATTCTATCATTAACTCCGTCACCTATTATTTGGGGTAAACTTGCTAAAAAAATTTCTTTCCAAAAGGGTTGGTTGCAATCTAGTCTAACAAGAACCCTTTGATGGAAAAATTTTTTGCATTCTCTAAATCTCCCTAAGGATTTGCATCGCATGTTGGATAGGAGCTCTTGGTTCCTATCTCTAGTATGGGAAGGGTCTTCTATGAAGTGTTAAAATGGCATCTGGAAAGTATTTATTTTGTATTTTTTGCGATGATTCTTCTTGAGTGATGTCTGGTGGAGTGGCTCTACTATAATAAAGTTTTTGGGGTTGTTGTCTCCAGTTGAGTCTGTTTACCTCAGCGACTGATTCATTTTCAGAGTCACTAGAGGGTTTCATTAAAGTACTAATAGTGGATTGGTCTGGAGTGTCTCTAATAATTAGTCATTGGAATTTATGGGTGTCTAGTATAAAGGTAGGGTCTAGCTTTGATTTTCCTAAAAGTTTTTTCTTTTGTTATATGGCTTTGGCAAACTCTGAGCTAAGATTTTTTGGGAATTCAAAAGCCTTAAAAATGGATTTTTTTTTAGTGTTTCTACCTGTGGTGTGATCATGTGGGTAGGATTTTATATGGTAGACTCTACCCTATTCAATTGTTTTCCTATGGTTACCAGATGTTGATTAGTGTAAATGTTTTATTCAATAACCTTATAAGTGTAAAGGGAATCCGTTTTGTCTAGAACCCTAAAAGGAGTAGCTGTTACCTCGCTTTCTCCATGTTGTATTTTTTTATTCTCCTAAGGGGTGGATGATTGGATTCTATGGTTTCACCATTATCAAGTTTCCACTTATAATGATGATCTAGAACAACTATTTCTTTTGGTTCGAGGAATTGTTCTTCTAATCAATCAAAGAAAAATATATGGACTTCATATATGTAGTCGTAATATTTTTGCTTTATCAGCAAAGGTTTTGAAGAACCATTCTCTGATTTGTTTGTTGTGTGGGAAGGTATAGATAGTCTTTTTAAGTCCATACTCACAGGTCGAGAGCCATTCGTTGGCATCTTTCTTGTTTCTACAGAGTGGTCCAGGTCGTAAGTCCCTAAGAGGCAGTGAGATTGTTGGTTTAGCTTTGTAACGATTCTGAAGAAGGAATAGTTCCGATCTTAGGTATGAGCTTACTTAGAAGATCTACATCTTTCTCTAGTTCTCTATTACAAATGGACTCAGATCTAGATCCTATACATAGGGAAGAAGTAAGAATAGAATATTTCAACAAATTTATAGAAAATTGGGAAATTCCTAAAGTCCAACTTGAGGAATATACAAACAATTAAAATTGAAATTTTTCAAAAAATCATGTTATATCATAGCTACTGAAAAAATAGATATTCATCTTTCTAATTCTTATGAAAAAAATACATCTTTTGAATTAAGATTCTATCAAAAAGCATAAACAAAAATACAATTATATTCATATAGGACTTGTCCAAGTAGGAATCAAACTTCTTACCAAAGAAGGTCTTAAAACTATGATGAATCCATTCTCGGTACTGTAGAGACAAGTCTCTACAAAGGACCAATACATTTTGACGGTTACCCCAATTTCTCAGTGTCCCTTAAGGATAAGAATATTCTTAGAGCCCTCACACTTCAAATAAAAACCCATAATTACAAAGTAGCAAATAGATCTATTCATTTAGCTCTTGTCTACAGGATCCATTACAAAGCCATGGCCTCTGCCTTTGGAGAAAATGCTTTTAAACATAGTCCATGGGGAGAAACACTTCTCCACCAAACTGACATTTCTAGAGCAAACACTATAATTCCTAAATCTATTAGTTAGAACTAAGTCACTTTACCTTAACAATAGGAATTAGAAAATCAAATTCCCCAACAAGTTGTTCAAAATACAAATCAAACCAATGTTATTCAACATCCAAAAGGAAGGTCACTATTAGGTTCCCTAGAAGATCTTTCGATTCAAGATCTAGCCCTTCATTTCATACATTTTATTCAAGATCTATAGACCTTAATCATAATCTTCCACCCATAATCACCATTCTTCCAAGTACTCATAGAGATACTCCCATACGAGATACAACTCCTTTACCTTATAGTACTAATAGAAATAATCTAGAGACACCTCCTGAACCAGAAATTAGTGGTCTAGATAATAGATTAGGGATTTCCAGGCTAGTTTACCAACAAAACCAACCTGAATCGGTCTTAGAAAACATAGACTCTCCTCATCATTCTCCTACATATTCACAAATGATAGATGCAAAATTAAATGTTTTAGAAAAACAATTTGAACCAAATAGAGCATTCCTTAATATGGAATTTAATTTAGAAGACAACAAACAAATCAGAGAATGGTTCTTCAAAACCTTTGCTGATAAAGCAAAAGATATCAAACAAAAATATTACGACTACATATATAAATATGAAGTGCATATATTTTTCTTTGATTGGTTAGAAGAACAATTCCTCAAACCACAAGAAATAGTTATTGATAATGGTGAAACCATAGAATCCAATCATCTACCCCTTAGGAGAATAAAAATACAACATGGAGAAAGTAAGGTAATAGTTACTCCTTTTAGGGTTCTAGACAAAACAGATTCCTTTTACACTCATAAGGTTATTGAATAAAACAATTATACTAATCAACATCTGGTAATCATAGGAAAACAATTGAATAGGATGGAGTCTACCATACAAAATCCTACCTACATGATCACACCACAGGTAGAAACACTCAAAAAACCCATTTTTAGGCTTTTGAATTCCCAAAAAATCTTAGCCCAAAGTTTGCTGAAGCCATGGAATAAAAGAAAAAACTTTTAGGAAAATCAAAGCTAGACCTTGCCCCTATAATAGATACCCCTAAATTCCAAGGACTAATTATTAGGGACACTCCAGACCAACCCAATATTAGTACTTTAACAAAACCCTTTAATGACTCTGAAAATGAATCAGTCGCTGAGGTAAACAAACTCAACTGGAGACAACCTTAAAAACTTTATTATAGTAGAGCTACCCCACCTGACATCGCTCAAGAAGAATCATTGCAAAAAATACAAAATAAATACTCTCCATATGCCATTTATGAATGGAATATAGATGGTGTAGCCGAAAGCAATATTATGAACATTTTAAACAATATGGTAATGCTTGCTAATGCCTACAAAACACAATAAGATATTTCTGATCATGTTGTTGCTAATCTTTTAGTAGCCGGATTCATTGGACAACTAAAAGGTTGGTGGGATAACTATTTAACCGATAAGTAGATAATTCAAATTCTAACTGCTTATAAAATAAATGACTTTGGACAACGCATGGATGATGATCAAGGACATCTCATCCAAGATGCGGTGAATATTCTTATTTACTCCATTTCACAATACTTCATAGGAGACCCTTCACATATTAAAGATAGGAACCAAGATCTTCTATCCAACATACGATGCAAATCCTTAGGGAGATTTAGAGGATACACAGAACTTTTCCTTCAAAGGGTTCTTGTTAGACCAGATTGCAACCAACCCTTTTGGAAAGAAAAAGTTTTAGTAGGTTTATCCCAAATAATATGTGACCGAGTTAGAGATAGAATTAGATAAGAATACAATGGTCAAATACCTTATGCCCTACTTTCTTATGGAGAAATGGTCTCCTACATTTATAGGCAAGGAACGCAAATGTGTAAATCAATCAAATTACAAAAACAATTCACGGAAGAACAATCTCTCACCAACAGAAGCTTGGGAGACTTTTGTGCCAAATACGACCCCTCTTATAATGATAAAACAAAACTAAAATGTAAAGGTACTTGCCATTCTGAGAAAGAAACAAAGAAATATCGCAACAAATCACAACCTCATAAAAATAAAAGAAGACACCATAATAAACGTCAGACTAATAAGAAAATTTTTAAAGACATTAAATGTTACTCTTGCGGTAGAAAATGGCATATTTCAAAATATTGTAGGGTTAATAAAAGATTAAATGAACTTTCTTTAGATAATAATACTTTATATCAGTTAAACAACATCAGTGTAGAAACTGGTGATACTTCTTCAGATGAATTTCTTGAAGAAGAAGGTCTTCAAGTTAATGAAATAGAAACCTCTTCAAAATCAAAATATGAAGACGCCTCTCCTGAAAAACCTATTCCTGAAATAAACATGCTAACAAAAGAAGAAGAATTCCTCCTTAGCACTGCTAATAAAATAACTAACCCATGAGCCAAAAAAAGAAATACTTAGATAGACTACAGTCTTCAATGAATATTACTACTAAACCCAATACTTTCTACAACCTAAAAGACATTTTGAATAGAAAAAAAAAAAAAAAAAAACCCAGTCAAACCCATAAATATTAATGATCTCCAAAATGAAATAAAGCAGCAAGAATTAGAAATACAAGCTTTGAAAGCAACACAAAATGAAACAAGAAATTTCTAATATAAAGTCTCTTGTCATAAAAGGAAAGACAAAATCAGAAGACCAAAATGAAATCACTAATACTTCCATTACTTCTGACCCAGCCTTTCTTATGTTATTAACAAATAACCTCTAGGAAACGGATAATAAATATAATGATAAAAATCAATAATGAATTTATTATTGAAACAACAACACTCTTTGATACAAGAACATATCTCAATTGTATTAAAGAATGACTTGCTAACAAGATACTTCAATAAAACTTCAGAACCTCTAAAATCAGTCTCAAGAGACAAATTAAATATCCAATACAAATTGCCAGAAGCCTTGATAATAAAGAACCAAATGTCTTATAAAACATCTTTTCTTTTAGTCAAAAATATGAGGCAACAAGTAATTCTTGGAACACATTTCATACAATTAATCCAACCTTTCACAGTTACTAATGAAGGAATTGGAGCTCATGCTCTTAATAGAAAATTTACCTTTAATTTCATAACAAAACCATAAAAAAGAAGCCTTGATATCTTACAAGAACATTCTATTTCAGAAATAAATTGCCTTATAAAAGACAAATAAAACTAGCTTGAATTCTTAAAAGAAGATTTAGAATTCAAAATAATAGAAAAAAATCTTATAAAACCAAACATCATAGAAAAAATAGCCTCCCAATGCTTTTTGGGAAATAAAGAAGCATATTGTTGATTTGCTTTATGAACAAGATTTTTCTGAAAACAAAATATCTACAAAAGCTCGTCCTACACAAATGAGTCAAGAAGTCCTAAAATTTTGCCAAACAGAAACACAAGACCTCTTGAATAAAAAAACTCAAAAGAAAAAGCTAATCTCAATGGAGTTGTTCTGCTTTCTATGTCAATAAAAATGCTGAACTAAAAAAAGGAGTTCCCAGATTAGTTATTAATTATAAACCTTTAAATACACCCCTTAGATGGATAAGATATCCAATACCCAATAAAAAAGACTTTATAAACATATTATGTAGATCAAAAATATTTTCAAAATTTGACATGAAGTCAAGATTTTAGCAAATACAAATTAGTAAAAAGATAAATATAAGACAACTTTTACTGTCTCTTTCGGCCAATATGAATGGAATGTTATGCAATTTGGTTTCAAGAATGCCCCTTCAGAATTTCAAAAAATCATGAATGAAATTTTTTATCCTTATTCAGAATACATTATAGTCTATATAGATGATGTTCTAGTTTTCTCTTCTAATATAGAACAGCATTTCAAACATTTATCCACTTTCATAAGAATAATCATACAAAATGTCTAGTAGTGTCTCCTACTAAAATTGCACTCTTCCAAACTAAGATTAGATTCCTAGGTCATTATATCCATCTAGGTACCATAGCTCCCATAGAAAGATCAATCAATCTCATTTACTGATAAATTCCCAGATGAGATTAAAGACAAAACTTAATTACAAAGATTCTTAGGTAGTCTCAATTATATTATAGATTTCTTTTCCAATATAAATATTCTTTGCAAACCCCTATACCAGAGGTTACAAAAGGATCCTCTACCATCGACTTCAGTCCATACAAACATTATCAAACAAATAAAGATTCATATTAAAGAAATACCATGCTTACACCTAGTTAACCCATCTACTTTCAAAATAGTTGAAACAAACGCCTCAAAAATAGGATATGGTGGCATTCTTAAACAAGTCAAAAATAGTAAATAACAAGTTTTTCAGTTTATCTCAAAACATTGGAATCTCACCCAACAAAACTATTCAACAATCAAAAAAGAAATACTTGCTATAGTTTTGTCCATATCAAAATTCCAAAGAGATTTATTAAACCAGAAATTTCTCTTGCAAATTGATTGCAAATTGGCCAAAAACATTTTACAAAAGGACGTATTAAACATTGCATCAAAATAGATTTTTGCCATATGGCAAGCCATACTTTCAGTATTTGATTTTGACATTGAATTTATAAATGGTTCTTCAAATTCATTACTTGATTTTCTAACAAGAAAATTTTTACAGGGGATATCATTATGCCAAGACCCAAAAAAGACAAAGATAAAGGCAAAGCCATTACCGAAACCGCCAATATCACCAAAGCCAAAAGGCTTAACACCAATCAAGTCGTGGCTTTAGATAGTAGAAAATCAATCATTCCTACAACAACATCCAATACCAAATACCTTTTCTAAAAGAAGAATCCATACCAACTCTAGCCCAGCTAGCAAACATACTATCCAAAGAAACACTGGAATTACTTGCTTAATCTTTACAAAAAAACAGTAAAGAATGAGCCATCCGATGCCATTGAGGTAAGCAACAATCCCTCCCCGCTTGCTGCACAAAGATAAGTGGAATACAAAAGAATTTCAAATGAGGTGGTCATTAGGCCACAAGTAACCCCTCATTCTCAAAAATCAAAGTTCTTTCCAAAAACATCATTTCAAAAAATACTGACTGTAGAAGGTGGATTTTTTTGACAAAGATCCAATCAAATTTGCAAAAAACATATTCCAAAAAAATTGGTTTTTCAAACCACACAATACAAATAAAACCATTGCTTTTTGTGAGCAATTTTTTGTGGAAGCAGAATTGGCAAGGTTCACCCATTAGCAAAGTCATACACCCCTCACAATAGGAAGCCTCACCTCATACATCTAGAAAAATCCAAACCAGAATTACCCAAAACCTACCATACTCCTCATCATACACATACTGAGACTATCAACAAGCTTGGTGGAATGTCTTCTTCAGACAAAATACAAATTTCCAACACACTTGGTTAGTATTCTTTAAAGACAACTTTCCAAGATAAAACATACCAAATTGGTTTGACTCATGGTGGGATCTCTTTGGTCCTTTAGATGTAATACTACATCCTATAGTCAAACAAGGATACCAAATATTCCGTGAATACTTTGTACCAACACCACATGATACAAGGTTCCCTGCCTTATGAACTTCTTCATAATATCTAAAATCTCATGGGTAACAGCATGGGAATTTGATTATAATACATCTACCAAACCCGGTGTGCCTGTACTTGTCCGAATATACAAAACAAAATGATGGAATGAATTCAAATAATATGAACAAGGATCCAAAGCTGTAGTTAGAACTTGGCTAAATAACCAAAATAGTCAGATAACTACAATCCCATCAAATACATCATTCTTGTAGGAGAAATCCATTGCAAGTGCAGCACTTGCTGCAGTCCATAGTAGAGAGGAATACTGCAATGTCCTCAGAACAATGCTCTCAAAAGCGGAAGAATCACAATGTGGATCTTCTAAATCAGAAGACAGTCAAGATAGATCTTCACAGTCACATCACAATGGAAATACTAATGAAGACGACTGCTACGGAATCAATCTTGCCCGAAATTAAGACAAGATATCACATGCTGACACTGTTGCAGCGGCGAAA
Organism: Eucalyptus virginea; assembly: GCA_014182375.1. Lineage (NCBI taxonomy): Eukaryota > Viridiplantae > Streptophyta > Magnoliopsida > Myrtales > Myrtaceae > Eucalyptus > Eucalyptus virginea. The sequence continues at coordinate 32,560,646 of CM024518.1, forward strand.
AAGCAATACACTATAGCACGGCAAACGTGCACTGTTCAGTTAGTACTATTCACAAAGTATTGTTCACTTTACATTGTTCAGCACTGTAGCACTTTCACTGTAGCACCCCTTATAAATACGCTCTCTCGACATAGAAGGGCGGCACCGAATTTTCATATCTCATTTTCTCTTCTTCTTCCTCACTCTCTCTTGTAAACCCTTATCCCTTCAAGCTTCAAGTTTTCTTACCTTGTACCCCTAGTCACAAAGTAAATTTGTTTTTCAAATACATTTAGCATAGATTATACATGGTTACCAACTTGCATTATAGTTAGTTAACAATTTCTTGTAATACAAACATCAATACTCTTCGAAGTGCGGATTACCGCCCTAGTGGATGACTTGATATTCTAGTTTCTGCATTCTTCAATACATGTAAACTCCATTTTATATAATACAAGTTCATACCATCTTCATGGTTGGTTTTTGCTTTTGCATACTTTTACTTCATATTCTATATATTACTTTTGCTCTTTATATTATCTTTAATTTGCAATATTTTATTTAGTCTTTTACATGTTTGAAATTATATACTTATTCATAATCATAGTCTTAACTATACAGTTATTTTTTTATATTGTACAAACATTCACAAAAACTCTTAGAGTAACAAATATTTTTATACCATTAGAATCAACTACGAAGACATAGAACTTATTCATTTCCTACTTCTCATATGTGAAACCGTTTGATATTTAAGAATTAGATAAAATCCAAACAAACGTAGACGTTTAGATTAATTTCTTATAATTTCTTAGATCTGTTTGTCTATCTCTTATACTTCCTTGTTCTCTCATAAATTAATTTCTTATAATTTCTTAGATCTGTTTGTCTATCTCTTATACTTTTTTATTCTCTCATATAATACTCCGATCCTTATATATAACTAGATTACAAGTGATTCCGCACGATACTTATACTAATCCTTAATGACCTTAAATCGATTTTAAGTGACCATGGATCAAAATAAGTAAATCGACTCTCGCTCAGTTACATAACAACTGAGGATCATCCATGAATCGATTAAGCTCAAATATGGATTGGTTTGGAATCAATCATAGGTTGTGCAAGCGATATCCAAAAGACTAACCAATTCATATAGGCCTAGTTCAAGCCATTTCCAATCGAATTTAGCCATGAACATCGGTCCAATTACGGGTATTTTTTGTGGATAATTAGGAAGCATCCATAATTGGTTTAGCCAACGTTTAACCCCGCAAATAGTTTTGGGCCCCCGAATCTTTATTCTTAGAAAAGTGGGCCAACCATTGGAAGCTTAATGGGCTACACGCCGAGTTAGGCCCAATGGGCCTCATTCCCATTTAAAGGCCCAAATTGGATGAGTTAAGCCCGAGTTTGCTGAGCCCAGTTAAAGGCCCATTAAACTTGTTAAGGCTCAAATTAGATGAGTTAAGCCTAGGTTTGTTAAGCCTAATTAAAGGCCCATCAAGCTTGCTAAGGCCCAAATTGGATGAGTTAAACCCAGGTTTGTTAAGCCCAATTAAAGGCCCATCAAGCTTGCTAAGGCCCAAATTGGATGAGTTAAGCCCAAACTCAAGCCCTATATATATGAATAATGTGTGTAAATAGTAACTCTCATGAATAGTGACCTATGTGAATAGTAACCTAGCCTCTTAGTCTAGCCAATAATTGAAGAGGTAAAAAGCAATCAATCAAAGCCATTGATCTTATATTAACCATGTGGCCTAATGAAGGGCCAAGATTTGTTCTTGAACTCCAAATTTGGGGCAATGGTGGATGAAGGATAATAATGCAAATTTGCATTGAACGCATAGAAAGACCCATTTCTCTCTACTAATTCCCTCCCCCCCTCTCTCTCTCTCTCTCTCTCTCTCTCTCTCTCTCTCTCTCTCTCATTTTCCTCTCACCACCGAAGCCCCCTATACCCATTTCTCTCTCTCGGCTCATCTCTCTTTCCCTCTCTCTTTCTCTCTTGGTTTACTACCCCTCCACCGTTGCCACCCTACATAGCCGTGTCATGTTGCCTTGCCATTCGCCATGAGCCACGAACCGCCACCTCTAAAACGTGTTGCAACCTCACCGCCCTCATGCCACCCCACGGCCGTGAGATCTCACACTGTTACTGCCTCACACCACCGCCCTCATCGACCACCCCTCATGCCATGTCAAGCCCTTGTCGTGAGCTCTCTACCGCCGCCATGAGCTTAGGTTTGTAATTGCACTTAGGAGTAGGATTAGGATTATATTAAGCATTAATGATAGTTAAATTAAGTGATAAGTGGATTAAGATGATAAACTATCATGATAAGTGATAAATAGTGGTGACAAGCTATTACGATAGATGACAAGTAGAGGTCATAAGCTATTGTGATGAATGATTACTAGATGCAATAAACTATCAAGATGAATGATAATTGAATGTAGTAAGCTATCATGATAAGTGATAATTAGATATGATAAGTTGTTGTAATAAATGATAATTGGATGCGATAAGTTATTATGAAAGACTATTATTAAATGCGATAAGCTATCATGATAAGCTGTTATTGGATGTGAGAAGTCACCATAGATACAATAAGCTCTCATGATAAGTTATAATTAGATGCGCTAAGTTATCTTAATTGTGATGTTATTAGTTTTAAGTGGTAAGTGCTTATTGAATACTAATTTTAAAGGTAATATAGATTTATGCAATCCCTGTTTTGAAATTGGTAAGTGTTATTGGCATTTTATGTTTACAAATAACGAGTACTTATGAAAGACTATTTTGAAAAGTGAGTTGCTAATTTGTTAAATGAAATCATGGTGCAATGTTATATAATATGAGGTTGATGCATAATTGCTTGGGTGAATGGTTAATCAAGGGGCAATCATATGGCATTATTTTGTGACATCTTTATGTGCGAATGTTGTGATGTATGAACACTAAACACTCTTGCATTGACTAATGAGAAAGATAAAATTCGGCTTGAGTGGTTGATGTACTCATTTGATCATATAATGATCCGATACTCGTATAATTATGATGGATGATGCTCAATAGATTTCAAATGCCCTCACGTCAACGTGATGCCAGTCGCGAATGAACTTCACAACGAAACTCCTTAATTGGAATGCCATTTTTGAGTGAGGCCGAGACGATACCATACCCGATGAGGTGGGACAATGCCCGGTTAAGTTGGAAGACCACCAACGCTAGTGTTGATCGTGACCAAGAATGGTCGTAATAATGTGAAATCATGGTCTCGAGGATTACATTGTAGCATAGGATGCCATGCAATTCTTTAGACATCACGTGTATAAAAAACATGAGTACTAAATGCATATTTTCAAAAATAATGCTATAGTTTGCACACATATGGTATGGATTTATATGAGTTGCATGAGATACATGCATGAATTACATGGGATTTTGGTGGTTTATATGACACATGCATGGTTAACTAATCCTACTTACGAATTAATAAGTATCTAGATTTGTATGCTTGTGTTAGTACTCGAGGAATATGGGTGGAGGTCGATCCCTTCATGTTGGCTTTACAATTGATTTGCCATCGATAATTAAACTACATGTTTATGACGTTTTTTAGGTAAAGTACTTTCTTACGCAAGATTTAAGAATTTACTTGCTAAGTTTATCTCACTCCTTATTGTTTAACTTTTTCAAGTCCTAATCATAACTAGCTGAGCTCAAGCTGTAAGTACCTTGGGATGGACATACCACCTTTTGAGTTCAGCCTCTTAGAGGTACTAAGTTAACCCCTAAACCCTTTAAGATGTGTGTATGGCCAAGCTTTTGGGTGTTTAATGTGTAACGATTTATATGTGTGTGTCTATATATATATGGAAGTGTGTCCTATCCCTGCTTATGAATGGTTGGATGGTTTTATTTATGGTTCGAAAGATAAAAATGAGAAAAGACTACCAACAGCACCAAACTTTGCCAAAAGTGACAAATTTATCATAATTTTTTTTTGTGACATGAAAAATCTCGAACTTTACCAACTATGAAACATTTATCCCAATTTTTTTTTTGTGACACAAAAACCTTGAATTTCTATTATTGTGACACATTTACCATAAATTATAAGGCATTTTGGTATTTTACTTTTTAAACTTTTCTTCTTCTTCTTTTCTCTTCCTTCCGTTGGCCATGGTGGAGCCGACGGAGAGAGGCCGGAGTTAGGCAAGGGTCACCCTCACCTGGGCTAGCTAGCGTCGCCCTCGCTAGTGTCGAGTGAGGGCAGCCTTCATCAACATCGGGCAAGGACGGCCCTCGCTAGGATTTGGCGAAGGGTGCCCTCGCCCGATGCTCCTAGCGAGGGCTGTTCTTGCCGGACGTTGACAAAGACCGCCCTCATCGGTGTCAGGTGGGGGGTGCCCTCGCCAAATTTGGCGAGGGAGGCCCTCGCTCGACCCAACCAAGGGCTGCCCTCGCTTGATGCCAGCGAGGGCAATCTTCGCCGGACGCTGGCTTTTCTCCACCGACTTTACCATGGCCGACAGAAGGAAGAGAGAAGAAGAAAAAAAAGGAAAAACACAAACAATAAGACAAAAATGCCTTTGGTGGGGTAAATGTGTAACGGTTTGCAAAGTTTAGGGTTTTTCATGTCAAAAAAAAAAATTGGATAAATTTGTCACTTTGGACAAAGTTTGAGATTTTTGGTGATTTTTTCTAAAAAGAAAAATGGATTGGCAACACCTCTTGAGACATTGCAATTAAATGACTAAAGCAAAAGAGGATTGTCACTTGTCCAAGGTCAGGGTATGATAACATATCACAAATATACCAATTTAAAGGTTCTTTATAGTAAGAAAAAAATAGATATCTTAACTATATGGTTGCAAAGTATATTTTGATAGGAAAAATTGTCCGAAAAATTGGAAACTTATTATATTTTTGTTAATTCAACTCTAACTTTTAAGTTTGCTAATTTAATCCTAGATATTTTCATTTTTTTAATTAAATCTGCACTCGATTTTGATCGAAATTTCTTAATATAGATACCGAGCGTGTCATGACATAATCGTTATTTACATGTATAATTTTTAATAATATTTTAATATATTCTTAAAAATATTTATACATTTTTTTCTGATTTTTTTTTTTTTATTTATTTTTCACATTTCGTCTTCCTTTTGTCGTGGCCGGCCACCGACCAGCCAGCCTCACCTGCTTAAGGTGATGCGCAGCCGGGTGAGGGCGAGTCCCCTAGCCGAGGCGAGACCCAGCAAAGGTCGGTCTCGCCCAGACCAGATTTGGCAAGGCCGACACTCGCCTAGGCGAGGCCCACCCTTGCCCAGGCTAGGCAGCCTCGCCTGATCTAGGCGAGGGTCAAGCTCGCCGGGCCTCGCCTGTGGCGAGTGAGGCCAGACCGACGGCCATGGCCGGTGGAGGGGCTTTGTCTCTTTGCTTGTCGTGGCTTACTCTCTTTCCTCTCTCTCTCTCTCTCTCTCTCTCTGCTTGCGGACATCGATGAGCGTCGGATCGTTGGTGAGCGTGAAACCTTGATTTTGTCCTCTTGCTTGTCTCGTCTCTTTCGTTGTTCCCTTCCTTCCTTCCTTTCCCCATGGCCGAAACCCTAGCCCTGCGTCCAGAGCCAACCGGGGAGGCCGATGCGGGCGCGAAGCTCGGCAATGCCGGAGGGGCGAGGGTGGAGATCGACACGTCGGCCCCGTTCGAGTCCGTCAAAGAGGCGGTGAGCTGGTTCGGCGGGATCGGTTTCTGGAGGCCCTCTCGTCTTCTCAAGTCCCCTGAAACTCAGGTCCCCACCTCTCCTCTCAATCTGTGTGCACGCGCGCTTACTTTGAGCTTGATTTGGGAAAGTGAGAACTTCATGATCTTAGAGTCAAAATTAATCGAAACCTTCACACTGGAGAGTGAAACTAGACCCGAAGAACTTTCCAACCACACCTCCTCTACTTTAATAAAAGGCTATATTCATCCCTTAGGTAGCTCTAGAATTGGATGTGAGTGGATCAGAAGAAGCCTCGGGAGTCGGGGAGAGAGTCCCAGAATAAAAGAAAAATTATTATGGAGAGTGGCTGGTCGAAAGAGAGGGAAAGAAGAGCTTCTAGGAAAAACAAAGAAAAGTTGAGCCAAACTGCTAGTGAGAAAATAAACTAGGACATTGATAGATGAAATTCATGGGAGACAAATGGACAAGCATGGTCCACGAGTTGAGTTTTGAAGGCTTACAAAAATCTTGGCGAGCACTCTGTTTTGCAGGTCTTTCGTTCCAGTTGGAGGGACCAACTTTAGGCGTCGTTGGGGGAGTAGTTTCTTGGTTTTCTTAGCCAAGAACCACGACAGCAGCTAGTAAGTAAGGCAAAGATCTCAGCTAAGTTGTTATAAGATTTTAAGGAGAAAAATTGAGATAGAGCCGTGTCTTGGTTGCTGGTCTAAACTGTAGCCTGATTCACTTTTGCTGTGAATCAGGTGTATGGTAGGTTAATGTATCCTACTTTTTTGGGCTGTCTTAAGTTGTTTGTGTGTAACAAGTTGCTGGTGTCTACTGTGTGTGTGTGAGTTGTAATGTGTACCGTGTTAAGGGAGAGAGAAGAGCATGCTTAGGAGTATTCTGTTAGTGCGTGGTTACTGATGATGGTTTTCATGAGCTGTGTGTGTTAATTGTGAGCATTGAAAATTGGTACTGGAAGCATGTGAGCTGTATCCGCATTATGTGTGCACTGTAATTTGTGAGATGTGCATGTGTGGAGCAATGGCTTTGTGATGTTGCTGCACAATTGAATGTGCTGGTGCGAGTTGAATGAGGGTGTTGCTTGTGCTGTGTGCTTTGTTAGGCGCGAGCTGGTGTAGAACTGAGTGAACTGCTGGTATGGGTATGCATGAGCTGTGTGTGTATGCTGTCAGTGTGGTGTGTGTGCTGGAGATGTAAAAATGCTTGTGCTATGTAGGAGCTTCAAATGCTGACTGTGGACACGTGTGATGTTCATGAGTGAGCTTGAGTCTGTTGGTGGATGTGTGTGATGTTCATGAGTGAGCTGTGAGTCTGTTGGTTGTGCTGCGTAAGCCAGTGCAAGGATTAGCAAGACTAAGGAGAGGGCCATAAGCTGCAAGTTGCAGCAGCTCCATGAGATGCAAATTGCAGCAGCTAGGGCTGCAAATTACGATCTTTCTGCCTGTGACTGGCAGCTCTCCAAGAGCTCAACCAGTCCCTCCTGTAAGCTCCTGAACAAAAGAGAAATGATTTTGGTTCATTCCTTATGTATATCAATGCAACTATGCCCGTATGAGATGCTTATACAAGCTAGGATCGTGTGTTAAAATGCATTCTTGGTGTTAGAAGCCATAAAGGTTGGGCTTGAACCGGAATTTGTGTTCTCATGAATTTTATCCCTCTGCCCAGATACTATCCAGATTTTAATTAGGAATATTAAGCCCGATTTAAATGTCACTTCAGGCAATAAGTACATATGTTAAGATTATAAGAATGTGATGCAGTTGATGTATGTTGATTTGGTGCCAATTTCTCATCATCAGCGTTCTTGTGAAATGTATAGGTTTTGAGTCTGGGCTGTTTGTCATCATCGAGACCTTTGGTGATGGACTTTAGCCTTACTTTCAGCTATTCGGCAAGTCAAGCCAACTCTTGCTGGTTTCTATGGCCCGGGAATGGGCTACTTACTGCCTTTAATATTTATCTGCCGTCATTAACATCATGATTTAGTTTGAATCTTGGTTTAGTGTATATTGTATATTTTATTATTGTAGCATTTCAAATTAAGTAATTCTTGTCATACAGAGATGGAGGAGGAGCAGGAACGTAACTAATACCACTGGATTTCATTGTTATGGTTGGTTAGACGATCCTAGTCTCAACAATACATCATTAATGGCATTAGTGGCCATCGATTTGATCAAGTCAGACAAATGACTCACAATGTACTTAATCATGCCATTCCGCTACTCCTCAAGCATATCTTCTCATGGCTAATACCATATTAAGATTTGGTGCAACCTCTCTCGACTAGGCCTCAGTTAGATGCCTTGGAAGATCCACTTCTTCCTATTGATCTACAGGAAGATTTAGAATGTACAGGAACATCACCAGTCTATGGAACTAGGTCAATTTGCTGGCAACATTATTGGCCTCCTCTCTCAACTAGGCCTCAGTTAGATGCCTTGGAAGATCCACTTCTTCCCATTGGCTACAGGAAGATTTCGAATCTGCAGGAACATCACCAGTTATGGAACTAGGTCAATTTGCTGGCAACATTATTGGCCTCCTCTCGATTCCGAGTTCTCACTATTACAATCTCTTCAAACCCAACAAGAAGTCCCACTGAACATACTAAAAAGATGTTTTGCCACAAAGTGAAGTTTCTTTCTATTGAGAATGGTTCAAAATCAACGAAGGTTTAAAGAAAGGGTCTTTTATTGATTTTTGGATATGAATGTTAAATGACAAGAAATTTAAAAAATGCAAATAGTGGAAACAATCATTACCAATAATATAAATTGACCAAAAAGTGTAAATTTACAAGAAAGAGGTGAAGAACAATTATGGGTGAGCATGGATGAGCGATTCTCGACTTAAAACCAAAAACCACCTACGAAAGACCAGTTCCAAAAAATTATAACCAGAAACCACCTGTCGGTTCCGTGGATCCACACAAGAATTAGACGCTTGATCCGATTTGATTCCCTTAAGATCCATGAAACTGGTCTCATCAAAGATCAACCAAATATCTCCATCCCTTTTTACCGTAAAGTCTATACCATAAACAATCTCATCAAGCATTGAGTATACATAATAATAGTGTCCATTTATAGTTACAACATATAACAAGTAAAATCAAAATTCCTATCTATTTTGTGACGAGATCAGAAAGTAGAATAGAAATAAGTATGTGGAACCGATCTCGCTATAAGCAAAATCAAAAATTATGAGCCAACGTTCTTGATAGGAACAAAATAAAATGAAAAAAACTACTATAACAACTAGAAACCAAATGCAACTAGAGATCAAATCATTATGTTGAAAATGAAAGAAGCTAAAAATCAAATCAAAAGTCAAAAACCAAATTAATAATATATTAATTTTTATATTTAAAATTAATATATTATTATAATATTGGTGCAGTCCGAGGTCGATACCCATCTATTCCAATTTTAGAATTAGGAACCGAACCAGTACTGTGGCACCCCTCGACGGCCCCCAAACCGTTAGGGTCGCCACAATCCGCTTACCTTTCATTTGACCTGATAATATAATACTCCTATACCAAGGAATTTCATTATAATTCATAAATCTTGGGGGTTTACATCTTTTAGATCGGTCCTTGCGCAATTTATATGAAGGAAACACATCCATCAACTCCCTTCCCTATATTTAGAAAACTATGCACACCCACTAAATATTTATAGGTAAAAGCCGAATATTTTTATTTACTTAAATCAGATGGACATCATTCATCGGTACATCAAAATGCTGTAGTCTTCTATACTCGGCTATACTTCAAAAGATGACCGACATCTACTCCAACAGTCATATACTTAAAGTCCATTGATCAGTGTCGGCGTCCAAAAGTTCATTCCTTTGCTATTCTCCTCATCATATTCAATCACTTGATCCATCTACCGGTGGCAGTGGTAGCAGAGGTATCTTATCTAGTCTAAAATGTTAGTCCCCAAACGGGGTAAATACAACCACTTAGCAGTAAAGATCCATCAAATTACACAATGCAACAAGCAAGACAACCACAATTTTCATGTGAAATGCACATATCATCCATGCAATCATGATTATATCTCCATGAGATGTACTCAATGCCTTCATGATTGCATTCTCAATGCCATCTAGTATCAACTCAATTTCATAAGCAATTATATCTCATGCCATATGCACATACATGCGCATGATCCATGTTATATATATATTCATGAGATCCATTCAATGCCTTCATGATCGCATTCTCAATGTCATATAATATCAACTCAATTTCATAGGCAATTATATCTCATGCCATATGCACACACACGTGCATGATTCAATTTCCATTTTGATATTCAAAAGGATCTTATATTTCTCCCAAGGATCAGTGTTTGCATCCCTCATATATTGCTCGCACCTAACCTGACATCGCAAGAAACCTCCGGCACACACCTCTAGGCATCCGGCACACATACTCTGGGCATCTCGCATCCCACGTGGCATCACAAGGAATCGATGGGGGCTCGCCATGAAAATGGTTACCCCTGCCTTCTGGAATTACGTACCGACATATCACTAGGCATCCCCTGGAATTACGTACCGATATACCATCGAGCATCCCGACACTGCCGGGGAAACCTCCTGGGCTCATCATGAAAATGGTTACCCCGATCCTCCGGAATTACGTACCGACATACCACCGGGCCTCCCCTCAAATTACGTATCGGTATACCACCGGGCATCCCGACACTCCCGGGGCATCGCGGCTCACACATTCGACGGTATTATCAACATCACAATATATATTTGCATATATGTCTTACTTTCAACATAGCATTTGATGCAATAATGTCAAAGGTCTAAACCAACCTTTTTGATGTCATATGATATGCCAAATGTCACCATATATGCAGTACAAATAACAACCCAAGATATCATATTTCATAAAGCAATTCATTTGTTTTTGAAAATAGAACAATTTTCGGATAAAGCAGAAAATCCTTCTTCAATAAAAATTCTGGAAAAATTAGTAAACGATCTCAATAAATTCTGAAGATTTAACATGATGTAAACAAGACATAAAGAAAGAGATTTCATGAAGAACACCATGTCAAGAAAGTTTCACATCAATCACATAGGTTCATACATCACGGCAAAATAATTTCCAACGCCACTTTTGCACAGTTTCGGAAATAATTTCGATTAAGTCCTTAAATGAACTCCGAAAAATCCGAGATTTTAATTGTTATAGCTGAGACTTAGAGGTAAAAGTCCCATGAAGAAATCGAAATCTAATTCATTCTGGATTAAAAAAATATGATTATTACAACTCACCCTAACCCTCGGCTCAATCTCCAGATTTAATCCCTTTCAAAGAAAAATCATTTTCCGAATCAATGCTTGTCTGTTTCATCTCAATTTTTAGTATGTTAATCTTCAAGAAGTCATCTACAACTTTCATCAAGAAGTCGAAGTGAGATTCCAATTAGAAAATTGCATGCAGCTCACGAAATCACCAAAGGTCGGACTGTTTTTCCAGAAAACAGATTACTAGACTAAGGTACTACTCCCATAACTTCGAAAATTCTCACCTCCACCACCTCCGAAATTCACCATAGATCACACACAATCACATTAAGCAACAACTCCTATTTAATCCCCACTTATATAGATATCTAATTACACTTTACTATGGCCATAAAACTTTGTAACATAAAATAACAAAATCCAACCTATAAAGCGCACGGCCAAGAGTAAAAATTTTCCTATCAAATAATTGTCCATTGAAATGCTCAACCCTAATCTATTATAATTTATTAGACCAATGACCATAATATAGTCCGATGGCGCTCCCATCACTTATTCATGGTATATCTAGGAGTTGTCATAAAATTTTAAGATGCCACAAGTACCCACTCATTAGGAATCATCTATTTTGGACCGGTCCGATTTCAAGTTGAGCAAATCTCATTCTTTTATTCACATCTAAAAACAATATGCGATCTTTGATTGATTGTGCAACCCTTGCGCTACTAGCTAAGTAATACCTCTTAGATACTTTCATTAGCTCATCAATCAATACCTACAGCATCATGCATTTCATCATATCTCATCAAAATCTCAAGAAAAAAATAAAAAGCCAAAATTGGAAGACAAAAAAGAGATAGATTCTTTTCCTTCTTTTGGGTCGGCCAAAATACAAGAGACAGGTTTGCATAGCCAATCAGACAATGGTGTGGTCTCTGCAGTCTCACAAAATCTCTTAATCTCTCTGACATGAATTGACGGACCGTCGCGTGGTGGGTACGCATGAAGTAATCTTCGCTCCTCCAACAGCAAGACATTGCAGCCCCTTACCGACACCATCGCAATTGCACAACCAACCAAGCTAATTACATTAATTTGAAATTCAGCAATAATCCCATATGAAAACACGGCTAATTAAGTCATAAAAAAGATCTAATTCCACAATTACCCACAGATCATCTCCGGCTATTCCCGATCCATTCCTCCGACATCTGGAATCGAAATCGTGCTTCAACCGCCAGTCCGGCCCTCCCCATCCTCCTCCTCCTCGAAGGCCGACACTGGGAAAGACCGCGAGAGCCCGGTCGGGTTCGCGAAGGCTACCTTGGCCGGGTCGTTCCGGTCTATGTAGATGTCGGAGATGGTGACCCAGAACAGGAGCTCCTTGCTCTTGACCCCGGTGAGCCGCTTCATCCGGCGGTCCCCGATGAAGGCGGTGATCTCGGCGTCGTAGGAGACGCTGCGGGAGACGGCGCGGAAGCGGTGGACCTTGGGCTTGCGCTGCTGGACCCAGACGAAACCGGTGGAGCGGTTGTAGCCGACCTCGACGATGTCATCCAGGGGGAGAAGGCCCTTGGGGAGGTTGATCGCGGAGAGGAGCTCGCGGGACTTGAGCTTGCACAGAGAGTCCCCTTTGTAGACCTCGGCGTTGTCCCGATGCGTCGCTATGAGCTCGGTCGTCATTGCCTTTTCCTTTCTTCGGCTTGCCTTGGAAAGTCCAGATCTGCTCTCTTTCTTTTGCTAGTTGAGAGAGAGAGAGAGAGAGAGAGAGAGGGAGGAGAAACAATGGAGAAGGGGTTCTTATACTCGTTCGGATTTAATGGTCCGGATTTGGATTAAGATAAAATAAAATAAGATAAGAATGAATAAAAAAAACCCTCCAAATATGTTACGAATCGTTAAAAATCCCATCTCATATTTGGTACAATCCAATTTATGATAAAAATATTAAAAAATTTTATTTGTCCAATAAAATCTTCGATGTTATCTAGAATTCACCACTTTAGCTCCCTCCATAGCATCTCAAATCCCCTCTTTTAACCACTGGGGATTCGCCCTAGTGGCCACTCTTCCAACTTGGAAGGAAGAGGTGAGGGGTTCAAATCCCCACCTTCTCAGGGGATTAGGGTGGGAACAATTTTATTTCAGGAGTGGATTCGACTCCCACGCCCTGCAAGGAGGTAGGGCAAAAGTCTAAGAGTGAGTGTTAGAGTAGGATTAGAGTAGGATCGATCAAAAAAAAAAAAAATCCCCTCTCTACTTTCTTCTGATTCTTTCCTTCACTGCCAATTTCGTCGGACCCACCGTCATCTCCACCTCCAAACTGGCATAGAGGTGAAGGGTGACGATGGGTGGTGGACACCATGCGCGAAGCTCAAGTGCCACTTGATGTCGAAGCCAACAATCTAGGATAGTGAGGGGCAAAAAGGAGGTGGATGGCATTGAGGCCCTGAGTGACAAGGGCGGACCCACCTATGTTGTGGACAACGAGATCCTTCATGGCGCAGACAATTCTTAACGAAGGAACATATCATGTGACAAATTAATGAATCATGTCATTTCAAAACACAAGCAAGAACTGCCGAATTCAAGGTGGCTAAATAAGTGGATCACTGACCTAAAATGGTGAAAGGCTCTTGATTCTGCAGAAAAGATTAGTAGCCGGTCAGATGCTAAATTTAGGGATGGGTATGAGGCGGGGCGGCAATGGAGTTGGGGGATCACATTCCCCTCCCGACCCCGTGGATGAAAATCTTGCCCCGGCCTTCACTAAGACGATGAAGCACCACTCTAGACTTATAAGCTTCTGCCCAGAAAGAACTAAATATCACTTTCGCAATGGTCATTTGACATTTTTCTTATGTTTACTTTTCAAGAATGACATCTTAGGCGACTTTAGGACAGAATGGTTGGTTTTATAGAGTTAAACAAGTTCCAACTTTCACAAGTTAGATGTTGCGGGACAATGTGAACAAGTTGCTTACCTGAAGAACTTTCTCACTTTGTATCTCTTATAAAAGCAAGGTATTTTTATCATACTTTCATTTACCACAAATATATAAATAATATCAAAGAATATACACGGGACAGGGGCGGGACCTAGACCAGCCAGGCACCACCGATTGCCCCGCCTAGTAACACCTGGGGCATTTCGGCAGGTAAATTTGCCCCATCTAGGGTAGTACTCAACAAGGCACGAATTCCCTGCATCCCCTGCCCATCTCTATGCGTGTTGCGTGGGTTAAATAGCAAATTCAAAGTAAATCAATACCCGCTAGCATGGATAACTCCGTGTTACCCAATTCATGCAACTATGATCATCATAAATAAATAATCGTGCACACATCCATTCTCTAATTGAACATGAGTCTATTATCTGCACTATTGAAACCAATTTATTAAGTTTCAAACTCGTTTAGTAACTTTCAGTGAACAGCCAAAGGCACAACATTTGACCGGTCAGAGAGCATGCAAAAAGTAAAGACCAGTTGGGACCGCTAGATGGCAGGATCAGTACCGCTTTTTCCCCGTCACGACCTCCCATGCCTGCAAGATGTGATTAACGATTTCCTCCACTCCATGGCCATGCTTTACCTGCAAAAATATAGTTCATAGATCCATCATTTCTTTCAAGAAAGTCCAAATTCAGTAATTTGCATGCCCTCATGTATATACAGAATGAGCATAGAAGAAACTCCAGAAACAAGGATGTGTCTAGATGATGAGAACCACTCATCATAAAAACTTTCCCAAAGCTCTCTGTTCCGAGTGGTCTGAAACGACCCGCGTGCATGAGAGAGAGAGCGGGAGAAAAAGTCAGAAAGATATAGAGACAGAAGGAACTAATGCAAAATGAGGTGGAAAGTACTAGGGTGAGATGTGGGTTGCGAAGTCCACACTTCCCTCACCTGTGCAAAGACAAAGGGTCCTCCATCTCGCATCCGAAGTGCATCTCGCTCCATCACAGCCAAGTCAGCTCCAACAGCTGCTGCAAGGTCAGTTTTGTTTATCACCTGGAATATTGAAGTAGAGACACATGGCAATAAAATCATTTCCATTACACAAATCACCTGAGTGAAAGCAAGATGCCATTGCTACTTGCACAGAAATAAAGATATTTCACCAAAAAAAGGAGAAGAAAATGTACCAGGAGATCAGCTTGGGTGATGCCTGGGCCTCCTTTGCGAGGAATTTTATCACCTCCAGAAACATCGATGATGTATATGATGAAGTCTGCCAGTTCTCTGCTGAAGTTCGCAGCTAAATTATCTGCATAAACGGTATAAGACCATCTTTATGCCTTGATCAGTTGAATTTAGAGGATGCAAGTCTAATCAAACAGTAGTGTAGCCACCATTCGTTTCCTTTTTTAGGACCAGGTCTAAGGCACCATTCTTAGACACGCCGCATGTTCATCATATGCGCATGCCTTTGCAATCTTCCAAACCCAACTGTAACAAACTTTGACTATAAATATTTATCGTTAGCCTGTTTTTCCAAATCTTCCAACATGGCATGTCATTTATCCAACACTTGGAGCTTGGTCCAATAACCAGATTGAGTGCAACAAATGAAAAAGTATACTGTCGCAAGAGTGCCACATGTTATCATTGTGTTTACTAAGGCAAGATGGCACAAAAGAATCAATGTAGGCATAGCCAACTTTACTTTGTGAGAGAAAAATGGGTTATCTATCTTGTTTACGTTTTTGCTTGAAGTGAAAGCAACAAGGCCAAGTTACCTCCCCCAGATTCACATAGCAATATGTCTGCTTTGTACAAGTTTGAAAGCTCCTCAAGAGGACCCAAATTAATACTAATGTCCTCACGAATTGCCGCATGTGGGCATCCTCCTGTTTCCACTGCCCGTATCCTTTCCTCGGGAAGTGCCCCATGCTTTACCAAGAACTCACCATCCTCTTTCGTGAAGATATCATTTGTCACCTGAAACAAAGAAACTGCTTTTGGTCAATCTTTTAGTGCAGTCTTGATAAAGCAGACAAGCAGAGACAATAGAGTTCATGCATAACAACGTAATGGGAAAATTGTTCCATTGTCCTAAACCTTTTGTATGGAATGCAATCAAGTTTTAAACATTTCAACTAAACAAATGTAGTACTACTCGCAAAGAAATGCGATTTAAGGCCTCAGATTATCACCAGGGTTTTCTTACGTGACAGTCCAGTCACGTTTGTCAGTTTGTCGGTCCAATGTATCATGGCAATTTGGTGATGTGACCCATGATTAAATAAAACAATATCGTTTTCGTTTTTCTATCCTTTTTCTATTTGCTTTTCTTTTCTCTTCTCACTTTTCCATTTATGCCCGCACTCTCTTGACTCTCCTTTGTGCCTTCACTCTCTCTTCTCTCTCTCTCTTAGTTCATGAATAGAGCTCACAAGAAACAGAGCTTCATCGGAAGTCCTCGTCTTCTTCAATCAAAGCCATGCAACACCCCCGCAGTAGTCGCCATGCCTTGCCAGCACAGGCCCAGCTCCTTCTAAGACCCACAATTTTGCCACCCACACCACCGAGCCTCTGTTGACACGAGCAGTGCCCCCTCTCTCTCTAGCCCCTCAATTTGTCGAGCCTCATACTTGGGCTTACAACATTGGATCTGAGGTTGCGAGCCAAGATATGATGTCACCCTAGGCTAAGACATCCCTTTCAATGGTCACAACCTCAGCCCCTTTGTCCTTATCAATAGAGGGCGAGACAGTGGGAAACTTCGTCTCTAGCTGAAGGTTAATGAATGGAGGGCCGAAAGTTGACGAGTCGCGGGCGACAAATGACGGCAAGTGAAATCTAAGGGTGCAAGAATACAAACAACAATTGCAATGCACTGGTGGCCGAGGCCGCTGGATGGTGGAGAGAGAGATGTTAATGTGAGACTAATTAAAAGACAACATTGTTTTATTAATTGCCGGCCACATCACCAAGTTGCTGCGACACATCAGATCAATGGGGGTAACTGCATTGCCATGTAAGAACAGGTTGAGGACTTGGTTCCATTCCATACAAAAGATTTAGGATTTCCTTATAATATAGTAACAGCACTCAACCTTATAATTTCAGGGTCAAGGACTATACTGTGTAGATACATACTGAAATCGGTTGTTTCTCTCTAATTGATCTTAGATCTGCTATCATATTGGGACATAGATATCGATCTAGTAGCTGAGAAAAGGAGATAGATGCTAAATATCTTGAACTAAAAGCAGCCGAAGAAGTTTATTCCAGAGAAGACTAGAATCCAACTAGCTGAAATTCTGAGCAATTACTAAACAGGAAAAGGACAAGATCAGTCTCTTCTTGCTCCTTAACTACAAGTCATGGTCTGACATTGCTTGAAGCTCAACGAATTGTCATTGGAGAAACAACTTTGACAGAGGTTATCATTCTATAAGAAATCTTCCAGAAGTAGGTTAAAATTGATCAGGGTAAAGTGGCAGATCACAACAACAATGCAGTACAGCATGAACAGCCCACAAAACAAAGTTGTTCTAATGGCTCCCAGTTACACAGCATAGTCCATGATCATGAATAAACATCTGTTTCATATGATTCACCAGAACTATCCGCTGAGGATGTCATCTCAGCAATGGCTAGTAGGAAAGCATTGAACTTGTGTAAAGCAACATCAAATTCATTGATTCCTAAAGTTCCTCATATCTCTAGTTTTCATGCTTTAGATCAGCAGCTTTGAGAGGAGCTTTGCTTGAATTCCATAACACCCTGTTTGCCAGTTGTTATTGGATAGAGCTCATTTTGTAACTCACCTTGTTTGCCAGGTGGTATTGTATGGAGCTCATTTTGTAACTCACTGATCAGAAAGGTTTGATAGGATTCCCATTCTCTTCTCTCTAACTTTATATTACTAGTTTTCATGGTTTTAGATCAGCAGCTTCGTGAGAGGCTTTGCTTGAATTCCATAACACCTTGTTTGCCAGGTGTTATTGGATAGAGCTCATTTTGTAACTCACCTTGTTTGCCAGGTGTTATCGTATGGAGCTCATTTTGTAACTCACTGATCAGAAAGGTTTGAAAGGATCCCATTCTCTTCTCTCTAACTTTACATTTATGCATTCCGGGTCCTCTTTGGGATGAATCAAAAGAGGTCCTCACCAAGTTCATGACAAGGCAATGGTAGAAGGAACTTCTTCCATTACATCCAAAATGCAAGAAAGTTGAATTTGCTTTTCTTTGCTAAGATGGTGATCTAGTGGTCCTTTTTAGGGAAAGCTTACAGGCTGTTGAGGCAGAGACTAATGTCTGAACTTCTTGCAAAAGTCAGAATCAGACCCAACTGTTGAAAAAGTATTGAATTGAAAAGCAATGTAAGTGCAAAGGCTCCATGTTTGTGACTTATTCAATGGGCACTGTGAAATGGGAGAATTGTTGTCCAGCTCTCATGTTAAATGGAGGGCAAAGTTTGTTGGCAACAATGCATAAGACAAGATAGCTAAATTTTGGGGGGACTGAAAGAGTCTTAATGAGAAAGAAGTCCATAGGGGCCAGCACATCGTGCTTATGGTTATTGCATATGGAAAGCCAGAAACCTCATAATAAATCAAGGGAGCTTGGGAAAAAAAAATCTTAAAATTTATGTTGTGACAGAATGTAGTACTAAGGAATATCACGGGTGCTCTGCTATGGCCGGAGCATTAGTTGATCGGATGTACATTGAAATTTCAGTGTTTCTTCGACCACCAAATCTTGATGTTTTAATTATATTATTGAATAATAGTATTTTGAGGCAGAGGAGGTCCGTTATAATTTGGGGCGTGTAGTAGGTTGTTGGGCGGTTGAGCATATCATGATTAAGCAGAAGAAGCACAATATAAAGTAACGAAATTGACCTAATGCTGTCCAATAGGTCAAGCAAGAGACATTTGATGATGACAAGTCAAACAAGAGATGTAGTCGATCAAATTCGGTTATTTGTGTGTGAAATGAGCTCTCTTGGCTCATAATTGCCGTACCAAGAATTTACTTCTCACTTTCTTAAGGGGCAAACCTCTAGCACAACAGAGCTTATCCTCAAAGCCATGAACTTCAAATTTACAAACCGTTCTTGATGAAAGGATACTTACCGCGGCAAGACTGTATTTATCTCTCAAGAATTGACACAAAGCCAGCATCAAAGCCGTTTTCCTACCCAAAAAAGAAATTTCAGTAAATTAGCACTCGCAACCGAGTTTGAATTCTTCCGGAGTGCCGATTTGAGAGCACGGTTCCAATGCAATTAGACGAGGAAAAAAAGAGAAAAGATGGTCAATCAGCAACATACCCAGTACCAACAGGTCCTCCAATGCCGACAGTGAAGGCCCGCTCGTTGAAATCCCTGGAGAGGATCGGCGGGGCTCGCTTGGGGAAGAAGCCGGGCGAGTATATAGGCTCGTGGGAGTGAGGCGCGAGACCGTCGTGGCTGTGGTACACCCTCCCGTCCGGCCCCACCCACGAAGCTGCTCCTGCGGATTCACTGCAGATGGAGGAGGAGGAGGGGCCAACGTTCTCGTTCAGCAAGGATTAAGGGAGTACGCAAGAAGACTGAATAAAAATGGCGAAGGACAAAAGAGAAACGAGATAGAAAAATTCCATGGAGATGGATGGGGTCGATTACTCGTGGTGGTGGCCGTGGTGGTGGTGGTCGCCGTCGTGGTGGTGGTGGTGGTGGTCCTGATCGCGGCGGTCCGGACGGGTTTCCGAAGACATTTGACCAGAACTGCAGGGGAAGAGGTGGTTTTTTTTGTTTTTTTTTTTTTGGGGTGGGGGGGAGCCGCTACTCTAGCTGACGTTAAAGTATTTCACTGGACTTTGTTAGACTGTGAACGGGCCGGAAAGTTCGGGCTTAAATTCAAGCCCGGCCCGAAAACAGTGGAGCGGGTGCTTCTGATCCTCCACGGAAAGGTACCATCTAATTAACTTTAATTCGTTCAAAAAAAAATTAACTTTAAAATTTTAACAAATAACTGCTTAATGGTTTAAGTACAACTTGATATTTTAATATAAAAGGGTGATGTTGGATGTTCCACAAGAAAGTATCCACTCTAAATAATACGTAATAAATTAAGCATTGTCTAAGTGCTAATACATTATTCTCATTACTAAAGTAAATAAATTTAGGAAAGTATTTATTAGGATGCATTTATTTGATGGATCCGTACCAATACAAACAAGGCTATAAATGGAAAAATACAACAGTAATGCATGCAATATTCTGCAATATACGCTTTAGGGAAAATTAAGACGATTTTTTTAATTCATTTATATTTAAATAATTGCACATCTTCCATCTATAGTTTTGAGAATTGTTGGTGAAACCCAGAGGAATAAAAATCATTATAGAAAAAAAGTTCCTTCAACTTTGAGTTTAACTTAAATCTTGCATAATGCAAGGAGAATGTGTATTTTTTTTTTTTTTTTTTTTGTCAAACAAGGAGAATGTGTAATTGATCAGCGTCAATTGGTATTGGGGCCTCGTGAGCAATTTGTCGTTGACAAGCCACGATTGTAGTGGTGCTAATAGTGGCAACGGCGACACAACTTAATGACAATTCAATGTGGGATACACTTCAAGATAATTATCAAAGATGACAAGGAAAAGCGACTCCTTCCACTGGATCATGAGCAGTTACATTCCGCAACAGCATGTCCAAGTGTAGAAAAGCAGATAAATTGGTCCTACTTACTTGTCAATTAAGTTAAAGGGAGAAGCTCCAAAATTAGTTTTTCACATGATATTTCTAAAGAAATCAGCAAGAATTTATGCTTTCACGATTTGATTCCAAAGGGGATTGATGTAGGATGTCCTATGAACAATTCCATGAAAAGATTGGTCTTGCCAAATAGAAAAAGATTAAGGCTCCGCTCATTTCATAGAAAATAATTTCCAAAAAAACGTTTTACGGATTTTTCAAATGTTCATTTAAAAAAATGAAGTTAAGAAAAACGTTTTCCGTTTATAATTAAAAAAAAAAAAAAAAACCTTCAAAAGTGGGGAAAAGTTCTTCCAACTCACTTTCTTTCACCAAACACATTTTCATTTTATTTTTATATTTTATTTTTATTTTTTAAAATCGATTTTTAATTATTTCTTTTTCTTTTCCTTTCATTTTTCTTTTCTTCTTTCTTGACCGATCGTCGGCCACGGGCCAACTTGAGCCTTGCCACAAGCCGACGAGGCTCGAGCTCGCCAAATATTGACTAGGCTTGAGCTAGTCGACCCGTGGCAAGGTGGGCGAGGCACGCAACAAATGGAGAAAGGAGGAGGAAGGAAAAGAAAAAGGAAAAAGAAAGAAAAAATAAAATAAAATTCTATTTTTAAAAATTAAACATTTGAATTTTTTTTTTTACAATTTTTCCTATAAAATCAAATCAAATACTAAATGGTGAAAAATATTTTCCATTTAATTTTCAAGTTTAAGCCGAACACCACAAAATATCATTATTTTCTTGGAAAATGACTTCCTAAAAAACATTTTCCGGAAACGTGATGTTTTCCACGAAGCGAATGGAGCCTAAGTTATTTTGGGTGTTATCTTGTTTGTTATGTTAGATATCATGGTTGGGAGTGTTATTGTTACAATATGCTTATTATCTTATTTTTGGGAATATTATCTAGCAATTTACAAATTCTTTTTTGTATGAAAAGGTTTAGGAGAAGGGGAGATTACCCCATGCCAAGGCCAAGGCATACCATAGGCCTAGAAGGTCTCATAGTGGATTTACAGATCATGGATTTACAAATCTCCTACCAAACAGGCTACTAGTAATGACATTCAAACTTATCAATTGAGCTAAACCACTTTGGCAATTTTTTTTTTTTTATTATATGCTTGGTGATCAAGTTCTAACACCTAGTAAACTAGTTACTTTGTCCATGCTTTGTATGCCATTCCTAGTTTTCAATTAAAATGTCAATTATGAATGTAAGTTAATAGAATACCATAGTTTTACTGGTCCAAAGATCAATGAGAGGAGAAAAAAAATGTCATGATGCTATACATCATAAATATGGAAAATTGTAAAAAGGAAATTATGGTGCTTTTACTAGATAAAATTAACCTAAGAGTGCGAGGAGAATAACAGTAATGTAAATGTAGAAATTAAGTTCTATGGCAACTTTTTATTATTTGTAAATTATGTGCAGTCATAGAGCTTAGTGTCACGGCTAAGAGTTTTCTATAGCCAAAGGCCGTGCCTTCCCGAGGAGGACCTCTTGCGATCGTTAGAATTTCCAACAACAAGACTTTCGAAATGTTCCAAGGGTGGGCGATACAATAGTTGAGCCAAAGTCTAGAACACTCCTGTCATTAGTGTCGATAATTGGTAGGATTGGCAATACGATCTCATCTACCAGATGAAAACTCGATCAATGGATATAATCCGATGGCATTAAGTATAAGAAGGGGTGCCCTCCTGATGCATGATGGGGCGAGTGATTCCAGAACAAAATTTTTTTTCTTTTGGGATTTTTCTAGTTAAGTGTATGGAGTAGTGTATACGGTGAAGAAACGAAGGGGAATAAGAAAAGATAGAACGATCTCCTTTCAAGGTATAAAGGCCACCCCACCAACCGAAAAAGAGGATCGAGATCTACAAAGTTCATCACCAAGGCCTAAAGCTTCCACCAGCCAAGGATAAAGGACTTCCGGATAGAAGAAACTCACCACCAAGGCCTAAAGATTTCATCAGCCAAGGATAAAGGGCTTCTTGGCTCACCACCAAAGAGTGATCTACGCTCTAAGAATAAACCACTCTCTGAAGAAGTTCACTCAAGTAGAGGAATTCTCACAATTTTCATTCATCAAATTCATATGTCCATACATTGGATAGTTTTCCCTGTTTATAAGAGGATTTTAAACTTAGGAAATATAAAAAACAGACTTTGATGACCTAGGAACTTAAACCTTTGACTCTTGAAAACTACATAACAATAAAGACACCTAGGAACTTAGGAAATGCATTTATTAGCACAAAAACTTTGTTTCTTGAACCTTTAGCCTTCTGCATTCTTGAACCTTTAGCCTTCCAAAATTCGTGCTCCTCCCTTAACCAGAAAATAATCCTTTTGAAACTTTATCAATTGGTCATGCAAGATATCTAAAATGGCCTCCCATCGATAGTTATCGACATACCACCAAGTATCGATAAGTAATTGACATTATTCATTCAAAATGATCAATTGAAGCACATAATGCCCAATTTCATTCTTATCGATGGTTCTGAGTTGGTCGATGGAGCTACGTTGGATGCTCCCACATCATCCTCCCGGGTTGTTTGAGAATTGTCCTCAAATCTAGAAAGTTTTCATCCTCCAAGTAAGGAGAAAGGTCTCCCACGTTGAATGTTGCCGAAACTCCAAATTCTTCAGGAAGGTCAATCTTGTAAGCATTGTCACCAATTCGCTCAATAACTTTAAAGGAACCATCAGCTTTGGGCATGAGCTTGTTCTTTCGTCAAAATTGAAATCTCTCCTTCCTCAAGTGAAGCCATACAAGATCGCCCGGTTGAAATTGAGTCTTCTTGCAATGTTGACTTTCTTCTTGCAATGTTGACTTTCTTCTTGTAAGATTCATTGGCCTTTTCGATCTTGGATCGAATCTACTCATGGAGCTTCTTCATTGATTCAGCTCTTTTTTTGCCATCAAAGCTTACTTGAGAGTTAGATGGAATTAGAATTAAATCAATAGGTTTGAAAGGATTAATTCCATACACAACTTCAAATGGTGATCGACTAGTAGTATAATTTGGTGATCGATTGTAAGCAAATTCAACATGCGCAAGCTTTAAATCCCAATCTTTCAAAGATTTACTCACCATACCACAAAGAAGAGTGGTTAGAGTACGATTTGTTACCTCCGTTTGGCCATCGGTTTGTGGATGACAAGCTGTGCTAAATAAGAGTCTTGTACCAAACATTCTCCATAGTGTCTTCCAGAAGTAGCTTAAGAACTTAGAATCACGATTCGACACAATAGTCTTTGGTACTCCATGAATGCGAATAATCTCTTTGAAATATAAATCAACAATATGAGATGCATCATTGGTCTTGTGACATGGCATGAAATGAGCCATTTTAGAGAACCGATCGACAACCACCATGATAGCATCTTTTCTTCTTTGAGTTCTTGGTAGAGCCACAATGAAATCCATGCTAACATCTTCACAGGGCTGCAATGGTACTGGAAGTGGAGTATACAAACTTTAATGGAAATGGCTTTTTGATCTTTGACAAGTTGCACACCTTGAGATGATAGCATGCATATCTCCACTCATCTTTGGCCAATAGAAATGCTCTTGAAGAACCTCAAGAGTTTTGTTAATACCAAAATGACCAACCAATCCTCCACCATGCACCTCTCGAATCAACAATTCGCGAAAAGAACTCTTTGGCACACATAATCGATTTCCTTTAAAAAGAAACCCATCATGTAAAGAATATGTACCTTGAACTCCCCGCTTGCAATTGTTAAAGATGGATGAGAATTCCGTATCTTCAAAATAAAGTTATTTCATTGATTGAAATCCAAGAATCCTAGAGTCCAAAACAACAACCATAGAATATCTTCTTGATAAAGCATCTACTACAACATTAGTGTGCCCAAGTTATATTTTGAGACAAAAGAAAAGGATTGAAGAAATTCTACCCATTTTACATGTTTCGAATTAAGTTTGCGTTGGCCGCTAATAAACTTAAGCGCCTCATGATCATAATGAATGACAAATTGCTTTGGCCTTAAATAATGACTCAAATGATCAAGAGCTCGGACAATGGCATAGAACTCTTTGTCATAAGTTGAATAATTCCTCTTGGAATCGGTTAACTTCTCGCTAAAATATGCCAATGGTTTTTGTGCTTGGACAAGAACAGCGCCAATACCAACTCCACTTGCATCACACTCAACTTCAAATACTTTATCAAAATCAAGAAGTGCAAGAATATGGGACTCACAAAGTTTCTGCTTGATTACCTCAAAGGCGTTTTGAGCAGCCTTTGTCCATTCAAAAGCACCCTTCTTCATGCATTCAGTTATAGGAGCCATGACGGTACTAAAGTTTTTGACAAAACATCGATAGAAAGAAACAAGTCCATGAAAACTTCTTACATCAGAAATGGACTTTGGAATCGGCCAAGTCTTCATAGCTTCCACCTTGGCTTGATCAATAGAGATTCCATCTTTGGAAACCACATAACCAAGAAACACAATACTTGGAGAGAAAAACTCACATTTCTCCATTTTAGCATATAGTTTTTGTCCTCTCAAGACATTAAAGACCTATTTTAAATGAGAGATATGCTCCTCCTCGTTCCTGTTATAAACAAGAATATCGTCAAAATAAACAACGACAAATTGACCAATAAAGGAACGAAGAACCTCATTCATCAGTCTCATGAAGGTACTCGGAGCATTAGATAATCCGAATGGCATAACCAACCACTCATAAAGGCCTCCCTTGGTCTTGAAAGCCGTCTTCTATTCATCACCTTCTCACATTCTGATTTGATGATAACCACTCCGCAAATCTATCTTTGAAAACACAAAAGAACCATATAATTCATCAAGCATATTATCAAGTCTAGGTATAGAGTACCTATACTTAATGGTGATATTGTTGATGGCCTGGCTATCAACACACATTCAGTATGTACCATCCTTCTTAGGTACAAGTAGAGCTGGAACAGAACATTGATTCATGCTTTCTCGAACGTATCCTTTGTCGATAAGTTCATCGACTTGTCTTTGCAACTCCTTTGTTTCCTCTGGATTGCATCGATAAGCTGGCTTGTTTGGTAGTGGAGTACCGAGGATCAAATCAATTCGATGCTCAATACCTCTTATGGGAGGTAATCCAAGTGGCAAATCCTCCGAGAACACATCTGCAAATTTTTTCAACAAGCAATGCATTTTTGGATGTATGGGTCGCTCTACTATCTCACTCTTTTTCTCAACCACAAGCAAAGCAAATACATTCTTTTGTTTGCTAATGGCTCTCTCAACCCGTGTCTCACTCAAGAACATATTTTCCTTACAAGTGTTTCCTTCCCTAGGTTGATTATCATATATCAAAGAAGGATTCGAGGGTAAAAGAGTAATGCATTTTTGTTCCTTATGAAAAGAGTATGTGTTTTTCTGACCATCATGCATAGCACTTATATCAAATTGCCACGGTTTACCTAATAACAAGTGGCATGCATCCATAGGAATCACATTACATACAACCTGATCTCGATAGTTCCTCCCAATCAAAAATGATATAAGAACTCATTTGGTTACCTTGAGATCATTCCCTTGAATGAGCCATTGGAGCTTATATGGTTGAGGATGTTTCGTTGTTGGAAGCTTCAGCTTGTCGACAAGAGTTGTCGAAGCAACATTAGTGCAGCTCCCACCATTAATGATCATCGAACATACCTTTCCGTTAATAGTGCAACGGGTGTGAAAAATAGTCTCCCTTTGCTCATTATCAAGAGAAACTTCATCATGTATTGCTCTTCGGATGATCAACATCTCGCCATCATCGGCTTTCTCCATAATTTCTTCTTCCTCTTCAGATTCAGAAACATTTTGGTCTTGATTGCCGTCAGTCTCTTGAAGCGCCGAATTGATCTCCTTAATTTCTTGAAGAGTCATAACTCTCCGATTTGGACAATTTGCTTGAAAATGCCCAAAACCATGGCACTTAAAGCATTTCTTGCATCGCCTTCAAATTTCTTTTGGACTTTTTTGGAAGGCTATGCAATTTTTCCCTTGCCTTTGTCTTTTGTTGACGTACTCTCGCCCTTGCTTGAGGAAGCACCCTTAACATAGGATGTCGCCTTTGTTGAGGTTTTGGAGGAAAATCTCTTGCTCTTCAATTGTTTTTCGACTTTTATGGCTAACTTGCATACGTCTTCAAAGGACCAATAAGGTTGAAGTTCAACCACCATATCAGCAATTTCTCGATTCATGTTGCCAAAGAAATGAATGATGGTTTGCTCAAGAACTTCTGGAACTTCACACCTCATTTTGAGTTGTTCAAACTCACGAATGTATTCTTCAACGCTCAACCCTTGTTGTTTTAGGGAATTCAATTTGAGGAATAGATCTTGCTTATAGGTGTCGGGCAAGAACCTCTTCTTCATCAACTTCTTGAGTTTTTCCTAAGACTTAATTCAGCCTTTTCCTTCTCTTGCTCGTTGATGCTTTAGATTCTCCCACCATAGAGAAGCATATTTTGTTAGCTTTAGGACAACAACCTTACATTTCTTCTCATCCGAATAGGACTTGAAGTCAAAAATTCGTTTGGTTGTGTGTAGCCAATCCACAAAGTCGTCGAGGTTGAGATTACCGTCAAACTCAGGGTCCTCCACTTTAATGTCTCTTCCATCCTCCTTATGCCTCCCTCTTCGTCTTCGAATTTGATATTCAGAATCACTAGAGTTGTTTCTAGTGGAATCGAAATCGCCATTAGAACTTTGACGAGATTCGGAATCCTCATGCCGATGCCATTCATTGGGACGCCTTGCTGGCTGTCCATGTCTCGTCGAATTCTCTAGAAGATTGAGGACTCGCTCCATTTGTTGCTAAAGATTTTGGATTGCGCAATCTCGCCTTTCATTGTATGCTTGCTCCAAAGTCAAGCCTCTTGGAACTTGATCAGCTATAAGGAATTTTCAATAGAAGAAAGAAAGGAATCGCTTAAATGAGTTGAACCTTGAGCTCTGATACCAATCTTTTGATGCATGATGGGGCGAGTGATTCTAAAATGAAACTTTTTTTCTTTTGGGATTTTTCTAGTTAAGTGTATGGAGTAGTATATACGGTGAAGAAATGAAGGGGAATGAGAAAAGATAGACTCCTTCCAAGGTATAAAGGCCACGCCACCAACCGAAGAAGAGGATTGAGATCTACGAAGTTCACCACCAAGACCTAAAGATTCCACTAGCCAAAGATAAAGGGCTTCTTGGCTCACCACCAAGGAGTGATCTATGCTCCAACGATAAAGAGACCAAAAAGAGTTATCCACTCTCCGAAGAAGTTCACTCAAACAAAGGAATTCTCACAATTTTCATTCATCAAATTCGTATGTCCATACATTTGATAGTATTCCCTTGTTTATAGGAGGATTTTAGACTTAGGAAATATAAACAACAAACTTTAATGACCTAGGAACTTAAACCTTTGACTCTTCGGAAACTACATAACAATAAAGACACCTAGGAACTTAGGAAATGCATTTATTAGCACGGGAACTTGCATTCTTGAACCTTTAGCCTTCCGCATTCTTGAACCTTTAGCCTTCCAAAATTCGTGCTACTCCCTTGACCAAAAAAATAATCTTCCTGAAACTTCATCAATTGGTCATGCAAGACGTCTAAAATAGTCTCCCATCAATAGTTATCGACATACCACAAAGTATCGATAAGTAATTGATATTATTTATTCAAAATGATCCATCGAAACACATAATGCCTAATTTCTTTCTTGGCTTGGATAAGTATCGATGGTTCTAAGTTGGTCAATGGAGCTACGTTGGATGCTCCTACATCACCTCCCCGTCATTTGTATCCATCTAACCATTCAGCAATATAAAGGCTCCTTTCTTTCAAGAGCTTCTCTTTCTAGAAACTTTCTCTCTTTACGATCCGGCTAAGCGAGCAAGTGAGCAACCAATCGAGTAAGGCTTGGCTTAGGCATCTCGACGATCCGAGTCGATCCAAAAGAGCCTGAGTCGCCACACGGTCACGATCCCAATTGATCGGCCTGTGACATTAGCCTGGCGCTACATCGTGCGGGTCGAGCCCGGTGCAAGCCCTTGCTAAATAAGCCTAGGCTTCAAAAATGCACTAGTAGGGGCTCTCATTTGCAATTTATCTCTCAAGGTTAGTGCTCTCTCTCTCTAGACATCTTTCATCTTAGATGTTTGACTCACTTGGGCTCTGTTTATTTCACGAAAAATGACTCAAAAGAATCATTTGTATTGATTACAAAAATTGATTAAATGAAAAATATTTCAATTATTCGCCAAAATGTTTAAACATAAATTATTGTTGGTAATGGAAAATGTTTCATTAACTAATTATTTCAATTATACTTTTTGCAAAATAAACAAAGCTTGGTTTTATTTTTTAGGGAATTTCGATCAATGAAGTTAGGCCTGAGGACGCACACGTTGGGCAATCGGGCAGGGCCTAATTTCTTCTTTTTCTAATATTAGTAGTCGTAATGTCAAAATTAGCTTAGACATTCAAATAATATAGTTGAAACTCTTCTCTTAACTTGGAAATTAGATTTT
Source organism: Eucalyptus virginea (assembly GCA_014182375.1). Lineage (NCBI taxonomy): Eukaryota > Viridiplantae > Streptophyta > Magnoliopsida > Myrtales > Myrtaceae > Eucalyptus > Eucalyptus virginea. Next base: position 32,589,933 of record CM024518.1, read on the forward strand.
GGAAAAAAAAAAGTCTTTGTGGTGCTAAAATAAGTGTAGCTATTATACGGATTACCTAAGTAATGTTACATCGATTAACTGAAATATGAAGTTATTGGGATTGAGGAGAATAATTGAATTGTTTGCATCTCAAATTAGCCGATCTTAGGTTTATAGACCCAGTAGGGCCGTTGGTCCGAGAACCAAAAACTCGTTCATGTGGTTATTTCTCAATACTTATTTTTGAAAATTATTGACATATGATTTTTTTTTCCTTATGAAATTGACTCCATCTTTCGAAAATTGATCATACATGCTTTAAACCATCGATTGAATTTTTTAATGCTGGTTTGAGACATGAAGTCAGATGATTGTGCAACTCTGCATTATGAATTGATTATTGGAGTGGAGCATGTCGTGACAACCCATGTCGTTGTCAAAAATAAATTGAGGCGTGACTTGCATGTTGCTGTAGATTGCGCACTGGTACTGAAATTGAACGCTACTTTGATAAGATTGGATTTGTCCCCCTTAGTTTTTTCGTATTTGCACATTGTTTGCATACACAAGGTGTATTTTTCATTTTTGTCAAAGAAACATGTCATTTATTTCCATGGATATATAATAAAGAAACATAGTCCAATTACAAACCAAGAAAAATATCAGACAAATTCAACACAAAACAAGCTCCAGATAAGAAGATGAATAATCATAACAAGGTTAGGAGTTAAGTCCTCAAAAAGCAGATTTGTGATTTCTTCAAATCAAAATCGATGCCTGATCACCGAATCCGCATTTAATAATGAGCATACGTTGAGATCTTCATTTGTTGGCAGTGTGAGCCTAGGTTCAACGTCCCTAACACCATCATTATTCAAAGTGGCAAGGTTGAATGCATACGGATTTAACACTTGTGAGTATGAAATCTTCACGAAACCCTTGTGATATCCTTTAAATATCAAACAAATTCAACACAAAGCAAGCTCTAGATAAGAAGATGAATAATCATAACAAGGTTAGGAGTTAAGTCCTCAAAAAGCAGATTTGTGATTTCTTAAAATCAAAATCGATGTCTTATCACCGAATTCGCGTTTAATAATGAGCATACGTTGAGATCTTCATTTGTTGGCAGTGTGAGCCTAGGTTCAACGTCCCTAACACCATCATTATTCAAAGTGGCAAGGTTGAATGCATACGGAATGAAGGCTCTAATCCCAAGTTAGAAAATAAGAAAGATATGTGAAAAAGAGGAATTTTTTGTATTTCGATCTATGATAATAAACATTACGTTAACTTATATATAGACCTTATGAGACAACTATCTAAAATAATATATATTAATTAAAATATGCACAATCAAAGGAGATATTCATGCAATCTTGATTCGTATAAATAATCAACAGTAATATCATAATTGTCTCTAATATTATATAGAAAATTTTAAAAATCTCTAATATAATATCGGTAACAAGATGCACGTCTCTTTAGGCTTGTTCTTTGTTATGAATAAGATTTAACAAGATGCATGTCTCTTTAGGCTTGTTCTTTGTTATGAATAAGATTTATCTGTTTGTTTAATTTGCTTTTGCATGCATTTTTTTCCATATTTTCTTAAAGACATTAATCACACCCGACACAATAGCATTGAGTTGTCGTCCGCATAGCACGTGGCGATTTCACCTTAGGGTGGACACAAAGTTTTTCTTTTAAATTTTTTAAATCCCAAGAGAAAACTATTTGTATATATAAATTAAGAGATTCCATCATACTTCGTGAAAGAACTTACTTAAGGAATGTGATATTTGGGTGACGTGGGGTCGCTAATTAGGGACATGCAAAAGAACCGCTCGGACCGCTTGGAACAAGATCGAACCAGAATTGGCAGTTCCCATTAAAGCTGGTCCGATTCTCATTTCTAATTTCATGGAACCAATGAATGTTAGTTCAGTTCCCGATTCTAGGCGTGAACCCGCCCATTCACCCACCAATCCGGACTAGTATATATATATTTTATTTATTTTTTTTTTAAAAAGAAAAAATCCTATCACAATTACTTAATTATTTTGTAGCTTTCGACCAAATATATATATGTACATATATGTTTATTTGTAGTTATTAGATATTATTGACTAATTTTGTCTATTAGTGTGTAACGGGATTAACTCCTTACTATTTTTTCCATTCTAATAATCTATTTACTTACTTTCTCAACCAAACAAAATAAACAAATGAAGAGGAAGGAGAAGACCGATTGGAGATGTCCATAAATGTTGTAATACTTTGTTGTCATGATACGAAATTAAGAGCCAACAGCTCATTTTAAGAGCATAATTAGATCTCTCTTTAGCTGTTCCCATGATTAAATTAGGTTGATGCTGAAAAAAAAAAGGATCAAGTGATTAATGTTCTAACTTATGTGGAAGTTATGACTTTTAACGTAAAGTCTAAATCTCCAAATGTTCCTGGTGTCGGGAAATCCTAAGAGGACGATACCATGATCTTCAAAGAAGTTAAGTTTCTAGTTAATGAGTATTGTCTATTCGTTTTGCTCTATAGTTTTCAATCCTTAATCAAAATCAATAGCTCACAATTCAACCCAAATATAACGTCGACCAAGTTTTGGTGCTCTAAAATAGAAACTAGGTTCAACGTGATATTAATTGACGAATGCGATTTTGTAGGGATTAGGGATTGGTTCCATGGACCCACTTGGGAACCGGATCGGTCCGGTTCTCGGTGGGTCTATGGAACCAACAAGTAGTTCTTGGTTCTAAATTTTTTGGAACTGGTCCTTAGTGAGTGGTTTTCATTTCTAAGGTGAGAACCGCCCACCCGAATCATGCTCACCCTTATCGCTAACCCTTCCTCCCGTGTAACCGAACTCCAAACCTAGATATTTAATTTTCATAATGCAATTGATCTATGGGGAAAGTATTAAAAAATAAATAAATCTAAACCTATTGTATTAATACATATCTAGTTCTAAATCTTTTTACATTAATACAAATTCAGTCAATCGATCAATATGATCAATATAGGGCGAAAATTGCTGATGTGGACACTGGCTGTCTGACGTGAATGGCCAGCATTGACATGGACATTTTTAAATAATATTTTAAGATCTTTTTTCGATTTTTAATATTTTTTAAAAAATTCACTTTTTTCTTCTTCTTTTTTCCTTTTTTTTTTCCTTTGGACTGTGGCCGATATTGGCCATGGCCAAGCGTCACAGTCCTTGCCAACCATTGGCGAGGAATGATCCTTGTGGCCTGGGCAAGGGCGGCCCTTATTGAGTTTAGCGAGGGCTTGACCCTCCCTTGCCAAACTCGGTGGGGGCAACGAGATGACCCTTGCAAGATCCAACAAGGGCTGCCCTTGCCCAAGCCATGAGGGTTGTGCCCTTGCTAGAGTTGGGGAGGGCAATCCTTGCTTGTGGCTAGTTGTTGGCAATGGTTGGTACTGGCTATAAAAAAAAAAAAAAGGGAAAAATAGAAAAAGAAAAAAATTAAAGAATAAAAAATGTTAAAAAATTATTTTAAGATGTGCATATCAGCGCCAGTCATATTACGTAGGAAGGTCGACATGCACGTTGGCGATTTCCAACCTAAATTGGCTGAATGAACTAAATAGGTACCAATGTAAAAATGTTTAAAACTAAATTAATTCGATTGAAAAGTTTATGATTGAATTAGTATGAATACAATAGATTTAAAACTTATTTGAAACTTTTCCCATTGATCTATAGATGATTAGTCGACTTCCTCCCAACACCTAGGATTAAAAGTTGTCAATTGACCTAGGAAATGATTAGTGGCAAATTTTAAAACAATTCAACTTGAATACCGGTAGCGCACCCTGGAGGAAAGACTCTATAGACCTTTGACTATGGGACAAATTTCCGAAATTGCATTATTCATTTCATATTTCGATGTCGATCGCTCGAAAGTAAAAGATGTTTCTTTTAAAATATTTTAGATTACGAGGTCGTAAATGGCGAGGCGCTACCGTTCCCATTATGGGATTTACATAATGACTGGTATGAGATTGTGTTGATCCGCATAATTCATAGACCATGCAAAATAGCTCAGAGAGAGAACATAACAGACATATAAAATCATATAGCTCTTTTGATTTGCTATCTTATTTAGCAAATACCTTTCCACGTCAAGCATCTCATCATAGCTTGTCAAAAAGTATCACTCAAATTCAGTTATTATGACACATGCTAATATTCTGATTGCTTCATCGTCGCACACGCCTTCCGCTAATTACCACATCTGAACTCACGGTTATCCACAAGAAAGAACATCTCTAAACACAAATTAGGAACCAATACAGAAGAATATCTCAAATATGTACAGATACACCATGACGTGCTTTGCTCCTATTGATTTCCCTTATTCAAACAAATATCATACATATTACATAGGACCACATGTTGCACTGATCCGATTCATGTGAATTCACCCAACACACAAAAACCCTTGAATAATTTGTTCCTCTGCTTCCAAGGATTGATGTGAATCGTAATATGCAAATGAGTCGTACTCGTGCTATTTTTGGAACTTTGAAGAGTCTCTGGGAGTTCAAGCCTTAAAATAATTTACTATTGTAGAGAGCAAACAATCAAAGAGAAGAACTTAGGGCTGATGCTCCCAAAAACCAAAAGAAAAAAAAAAAAAATCAAACAAGAGAAAGAAAAATGTGCCAATATATGGATCTATATAGATTTTAACTATCGAATCCGATGGATTTCACGTAAAATCCGCCGGACTCAATAGTTCAGATGATGTCAGCGTGTAGACTAATCGAACAAGTTCTTGAGAGCATTTTGTTTCGAACATGGTAGGAGCACCAACTCCTTGCGGCTCTCGATTTGCGAGCTCGTTAGATTGTTAGCCGACGGCGTGGTCGGCTCGACGCCGGAGTTCACGCCTTGTCTTCGCATGTAGTCCCATTTGTCTATGAAGAGATACAAGAAGGCGATTAGAGAGACTTGAGCGGTGAAGAGGATGTTCCACACCCACGTGGCTCTTGATGTCTTGTTGTGAAAGGCAATTACGCCTGTGTAGACGTTGATGATCCCCAGAAGGGAAACGGCTGTTCCGAGAATCCAATGCAAGAAGTACCAAGTGCTTCTCCTTTTGGTCCCCCTCCGTTGATTCATGGCGGAAAAAAAGTATTAGTAAAGGATGCTAGCAAAAGATTAAAAGGAATCCCAGACTGCTTTATATGATAATTGGGATGGGGAAGTTTATAAAAAAGTCCCCGAGATGGATCTGCAAGACTGCAATCCCTTTATGAACATCGAGCAAAAAAGTAATATCATCTATTTATCATAAATCTTATAAACTTTTATATGGTATGTCATATGATTTAGAAATTCTGAAAAAATATAAAGAGTTACGATATCTTACGACCAAAGGATCCGTTCTCATGGAGACCATAAAAGGAAGACCCCTTTTCATGACAAGAGAATTTTTTTTTTTTTTTGGCCAAGAAATGCGAGACTAATACAACTTTTATGTTCATTTTAATCTTAAACATTTTTCAAAGTGTGCAATTCGTCTTTTTCATAGATGGCACTAAAAATTGCATGCATGGCAGCATTAAATTGTATTTCTCAACATAGATTTAGGATTGATTATTCCAATTTAAAGACACGGGAATGGACCGTACATTTTAGCAAAGATATAAGACTTAATTGTATTGATTAAAAGGTCAAGGACTCTATTACATTTCTACATAATATTTAGTAACTTATCAATGACCTTAGGGAAAACTGAAAGCTAAAATTAAGTGCCTTTTTGATGAAAATTGAAGTAAAATAAGTGACTCTTTTTGCTCGTGGCTGACTTCTACTCTTAACTTTGACTTCTTGCACTATAATTTGACTCATTTTTAGGGCGAAACGTTTAAAAATTTGTACAAGGATTGACAAATTTAATCTCAATTAATTTTTCTAATATTCTTAAACGTAAAACAATTTTTATTTTTATGTTACTTTATATTGTATTAGAGAAAGTTGGAAGGATTAGCTTTCCGGTTTCCAGATGGTGCAAAGAATGTTCTTCACTTGCACAAAAAACGTACAGGGGGAAAAAACCTGGGACTATTAACAGGTAATTAGCTAGTCAAAAAACGGAGATTGATCAAAATTCGAGTGTTTAATTATTTGATTAGCACATAAAATTATTTCATAGTCGAATAGATTGCCTTTGTCAGATCGAGAAATCATGTGTTTAATGAAAATTAAATTTGTTAATCATCCCAACAGTTTTCATCGTATTATTATGAGAGAAAGTATATTACCTACGGGGCCTCAGAAGTCCAGTCAAGGCTTGTACCCAGATGGCTACATAGAGAATGAGGCCTATTCTCTGATGATGGTTGTCGAATGAATTTTCGAAGGTTTTGATTGATAGTATAGCTCCAGATGTGGCGAGGAGTAGTGAGAGTACCTGTCAAATAAAACTTAGAATATTTTAGGCGAGACATAAAAGAAAGAAAATAGAGCAAAATTTTTATAGGCGAGACATAAAATAAAGAAAATAGAGCGAAAACGTTTGCATGAAGAACCTGAGAAGTAGAATCTTCTTGTGTTCTCCTGAACTAGCTTGGTGATACATATGTTAAAAGACGGATTTTACAAGTGAATTAGGTACATGACACATGTTCATGCAGCATCAAATGTAAATTGTCTTATATGTTTGGATCATTAGCCCTAACTTTTTGCTTGTGTCTTTTTTAGTTTATGAAATTCACGGGGTATGGAAAATTTTGTGGGATCAATACCGATTATTTTAAAAACTCAAATTATTAGATAAAGATGTAATTTAATATTTAAATATTATAGTAATTCTCCTCACGCTTATTCAGAAATTTGACCTTATACTAAGCATGGAGAGATATAAGAAGAAAGATAAATGAGAGGTTTGAAAGATTTGAACTAGTGTTTGTTACTTTGATATCATTTCATTTTTCATGGGATCGTTACCAATTGTTAATAAGTTTTTATCTGTTAAATAAATGAGTGATTTAATATTTAAATATTATAATATAATTTTTTATGTTCTCAAAGTTTACCTTTTCAAAATGAGTGTTTTAGTTATGATTTTTTTTTTTTTTGAGTAGCACATGTAGCTTCCCTTTGAATATATCATCTATGGATTTGTACTGATCATTCATGGAGTCGCAACTTTAGTGAAAATCAGTGACGAAAATGGATTTTTTTTTTTTCTTATGGAAAGTAGGAGTAATATTGTATGTGTCACCGCTGCGAGTTTATTCATCTCCAATAGTATTTCTTGTAATTCAAGCACTCATTATTGGAGAATGGCTTACAAGGAATCAAGAAAAGTTTTCCACAATTAAAGAGAATTGAAAAAAAACACTGAAAAAGAAGCATAGACACAATGATTAAAATCATTTGAGACCTCCTTGGTGGTTGTCATGTCCACACACAAATCAACAGTCTTTAAGACCCTACGATCCTATTCTATGCAACTGAAAGCATTTTTATGTCCTCCAACAACTTTTCTTTTACGTTGTTTTTTCACGAAAGCATTCTTGTTCTACACAAATCACCCACCATAATATCTTAATGACATGTAGAATGATGATAATGCGGCTTAATGAAAGATATGTTACCTGCAAGATGACATGAAGGAAAAAGAACGCTTTGGCCCGTGCGCGGTTTTCCTCTCTAATGGACAATCGTATTACGAGTATTCCAAGAGGCATTAAGAAGCCCATTGATGACCAAAGCAGAAGTCCGTGCACCGCTATCTCCTTGTTTATCTTCGCATTCATCTACAAAAAGAAGAAACAATCAAGCACAGGAACTGCGATCGAATTTAATCCCTGGAAGATCAGAGGTTGCAGGGAATTAAAGGGGCCAGCTCAAACCAACGCATACACAATCGAAAAGTACGTACCTTGTGAAGATTTTGGCGCACGTTCTTGTGGCCTTGAATTTGATTGGCCTCGCCGGGTTGATCAGCGGCCAAGGGAAGAAGAAGAGCTTGACATGCGGGAATTGCTAAGACTGCCAGCATCTTAGAGTAATGCTGCGTACTCTCTCTCTCTCTCTCTCTCTCTCTCTCTCTGGGTTCAGCTTTTGAGGATTGTGATGAAGATGAAGCCCATCAGTTTATACTGGGGAAGAAAGTGGCTGGTTGCAGAAAGCGCATGTGAGTCCTCCAACTTCTGGAGGAGATATATATATATATATATATTCTGTGATCATTGATTATTATGAGTATATACAAGCATATGGGAGTTTAATGGTGGTCGGTTGGCGTATCCAAGAAGATTATGGAGAGAGAAGAATAGAGGAAAATGGTAATGTAGTGTATTCCGTGAAGCTAGCTTTTCTGTGGTGTGTGGAGCTTGGCATTGGACCTTTGGAAAAGCTTTTTCAACTCTTTTTGTCGTCTATGAAAAGACTTTGCAGGCAAAGTGTAGTGGAAGGAAGAGAGTCAAAGTTTGAATGGATGGGCGTTGAAAAATCGGGTATTTCATTGTAGTTGCATGCGGCATACAGATGTCACTATTGATCCGGCAAATGTAAACTATGCGCTTTAACACTGATCTTTAGTTTCTTTTTCCTTCGAAACGGGTGAAGTTGGTTACTCAATACCAACCAACGCTATAAATCAATCTTAGAATACAGAGAACATATAAGTGTTTGTCCCAGGTCATGCCACACCATCTTTTGAGCTCTCCGAGGAGTATGGTATTTTCATGGAGGCGGCGACGGCGGCAGCGGCAAGGTGCCTGTGGCGACTGAGGTGCCTGACCGACGGCTGATTAGGCGATGGTGCTGATTGTGCTGTGGCAATACACAATAGGGGTAGGGCACTAAAGAGAGGAGAGAAGGCGAAACTAAGGATTTTATAATTACAAACTTCTCAAATTGCAACTACGGATAATCTTTTTCCCCAAAACAAATAGGGTCCAGGTCAATTACATGATTCAGTCTTTAATGTCATTTTCTTCATCTTGTATATTAAATAATGTAGCAGTGTAATCGGATACTTAAATAAGTGAGTCATATTTAATACCTTCCAACTTTATAAATCGAAAACAAAGGGCAGAAAGATACTGATTTGGGTGTTGGATTTGGGTGATGGCATAAACAATTATGCACATGAACTAGTTTACTTTCCACATTGGTTAGTCCCATAAAAATGTAAATAAACTATAAATAAATGGACACGAAATTTATAACCTACGTTACCTATAAAATATTTGGAACATTCTGAACTTTGATGTTTTTTGGTCGGAGGAAATATTCTTAACTAACGCAGAGTTAATATATATTTCATAAATATATTTTTTTGCTAAATTATTTTTAGTAAACATGAAATCAAGAGGTTATCAAATATAAGCTAATAGGTCCTATGACGACAAGAGATCCATCATGGTCACCAGTCATCCCGTGTCATAATCATCGAAGTAAAGACACCCATTATCATGCTCTCTACGTATGAAAAGATGGGGAAGAAAAGGGCCTCGGATCTTCAATCTGAGTGGGTGGATATGAGGGGCCCCTATGCTTTTGTTCGTCCCCTTTTGTCCTTTAAATCTGTGGGGAGCGACATAAGTTTCATCAGAGCGTCAAGATCCTATTGAATCGCGATGTTTGCAATCATCATGCGGGTTTTACTGAGATGACTTGCAAGATGAAGTTGATTACAATTTGAATAAGATAATTTTGAAATTTATCGAATAGATTGAGTATTCATAATTCTTAGAGTCAACATTTGTATTCATTAGAGAACAAAAAAACATTAGTATTCATCATCGCTTTGTGTGTGTACCTATATACATTTTGTCATATTCGAACTTTTTTTTCAGAAGATTGATTTGATTTTGGATGCCTACTCCATTCTATGCTAAACGGTTCAGAATCATAGTCACCAAAAAGGATAATTTAGAACTAAAAAGATGATTCATATCCTTCTACTCTGGCATCTCGAGGATGACTAAATTTGTTCTGTAAACATTTGTTTAGACACATTAAACCAACACAAAAATACAAAAACATGATTTCAAGTTCCAAGATTCAGCCCATCATCACATTTAGTATTGCCAAGGACTCAAGATAACATTGATCTCATTTTCACTTAGATGCATCTATTTTGCAGAAAATAAATTATTTAAAAAATATTTCCTTAAAAATAATCTCTTCAAAAATGAATGAAAAAAAACTCATTGCTTTTATGAAAATATTTAGATATAAATTATTGGAGGTAATGAAATATTTTTCATTAACTAATTATTTCAAACAGTTATTTCAGGAACAGTTCCGTATTTGAACTAAGCCTTAGGATGTGTTGTTCTTTTTTTTTTTTTTGAGCGAAGATACGTATGTGTTTGTTTGAGTGAAATAATTTTGACGAATTAGTTTTTAGAACTTTCATGCTTTTGATTTGCTAAAAACAATTAGTCAATGTAAAATCATTTATGATTAAAGAAAATATAACTACTTAAAATTAAAAATAAAAATTATAACTAACTGAAAAGTGTTATTACAAATTTTCTTCAAAACAAATACATTTTTATCCCGACATGTTTTCATGTTTGATGGATGATTGTGATGGCCCCTGAGATAAAACAAGAAATACTCTTCAAAGACAGCTAATATCCCAAAGTCACTGGCTCTTCACATGCCCCTATGACCTTTGTCCGATACGAGAAACACTGTTTGTCCAAAGGTCCCAAAATGCAATCATGGCATGCGACATGTGGGCCGGCAAAAAAGATGAATAGTGCGCTTTAGGGGGTTGGAGACGTGGAATGTTGTGATCAAAACAAAGTGGCTTTGGCCCCACGTCCCAATGAGAGCAGAACTTGATTTCTTCGTTTCAATGATGATGGTCATTGAAAAGCAGCACCGATGAGAGGTGAGCCAAATGATGCTTCTCTTTCTCGGTTCCCCCCCTTAATTAGTCGGTTCTAGTAAGTCCTCAGACTTGTGATTTTAGTGCCACTAGCTAATATAGTTTGTAAAATAAAATGGTCAAAAACTTAAAAAGAGTGTAGATATATGTGGGCCGACATTGGCTCTCCTCGAATAGTCGATTTGACAATAGAAATTATTTTGCCTCACCTTGACTCACGAGTCCTTATGCTTCAATATCGACAAACGCCCATCGAGAAAGAAACAATAATTTGATGATTGAGTTGTACATTTATCCAGTAAATTCATTGATGAAAACATTTATATTTTTCAAAGAGCAAGAGCAATTGTTTGATTGACAAAAGTAAAAGAACAATAGGAGTGGCTGTAAATAAAATGTTGAAAATTACTGGAAATAAATTGTAAGGAATTAAAGGATATTGACAGAAGTAAAAATCTTGTTCATCAAGTGTTTGTGTATGTCCTTCTTATTCTGAATCTCCTTTTCATACTTGTTGCCATCCAAAACCTCGCCAAAGCCTTTGCTGACTGAGTCGTCTTTGCCCTTATTGATCCGGCGCAGTCAATGACAAGTCTAACTCCTTGTCGTGGCAAGTGCATGCAACTACTAATCTTCCATTGATCATTCCGGTTTGCCTTGATTCATCTTGATCTAAAATCTTCCCTTTGGCTCAGTCAATGTCCATGGTCGATTTTTGAGTGCCAGTGGGATATGTATAAGAAGTAAAGATATGCAAAAGAAAATACAGTGCGATAGAAAACAAAAGATATACGCATACAAAATTTCCTATTTACATTTTATATTTACGGTTGGTGACTGTGGAATAGGAAATGTAGCTTTATTACATTGCAGATTTGTTATAAGTACTACGATTTTGAGCATGTCCAGATACTGTATAAAGTCAACCATATTAATAAGGCTGGGTAAAGTTATATCATAATTAAAATGGTATCTTGCACTCAATTCTAGGCCCAATACATTCTACACAAGTAAACACTTGGTACTAGAGCACCTTCTACACCCCATCCCATTTGTCAATAAACCTCGTTTGATAATTCAATTAGAATTTAATTCCGAAGACTACATCAATTCAAAAATTCCCTTAACGTGGTAAGTAAAGAGGGGTCTAATTTATTCAGCAGAAAATAATAAATAAATACCAACGAGAATCCTACCGAATATATTACTAAACCCTACCAATGATTTATCATTTTTCTACAATGATATTCGGGTATCAACTTTCAATTATTATCAAACTAACCTTTTGTTCTTACTGTCAGCACTTAGGATCATCAATACTAAAAATCAGCATTGAAAGTTCCTAATACTTTTCTTCCATTTCTATTAAAAAAATCAATCGTGAAAAAAGTTTCGCATAAACGATCAATTCATCCATATCTTTCTTATTTTGTTTTGGTTACTCCATATCATATGCACGCCCACGGGATCCACAAGCCTTTAAAGACAAGCACCGAACTAAAGCTTATCTCATTCTCACCCTTTAGCAAAGGGGAGTCCCCGCAATCATCAGCTGCATCATGTTCGACTAGTAATTTTTAAGAAGACGAAAAGATTATGATGCTCGTTGGGTAGTCACGTCTTCTTGATTTGGTCAATCATTAAAGCGATTTTGATGACTAAAGTAAACATGATTTTGATGACTAAAGTAAACATGGATACAAAGCTCGATTTGAAGAAAGAGGGACACTGCAAAAATTCACAATGATCTCAGCTTGCAATTTCAGTCATCAACATAGGAAGAGCAACCAGCCAACGCATAGCAAAACCGAGTCCTATCACTGCTCGAGCTCTAGGCTCTGCTGAAGAGTATCGTAATACGTGTTACCTGCATAACTTAGAAAAAGATACTCGCATACAACATTTAAACCGGGGAATTCGGTTTCACCAAACCCCGCATTACCTTTTACCAGCCATCGCCACGAGTTCACCCGCCGCAAACTACCCAATCAAACTTAAGCAAAGATCAGAAGAAGCACCCACCATCCAAGCGCCGCAGGCAAAATGAATCCTGTATTCGCATTCCTGCCGGCCCGCGAAAACCACACCCGCACATCGTCAACAACGGGCCCACAAAGCGAGCTCATGTCATCGCTCCTCGTGTTGTAGTACACGCTGTAGAACGCGATTCGTGTCCTCTCGGCCTTGGCTGTGAAGTTAACACTCGCGGTTTGGAATGTCGAGTTCGAATTCGGGGTGTAATGGATGTTCTCGGCTTGATCCCCGGCATGTGCCATCACGGCAAGCGGCTGTTTGCACTTGTCACCAGCATGGCCCAAGGCGAACGATAAGGTGTAATCTTTCTCGGGCTTCGTCTCGACCATTTGGGAGATTATACCTTCCTTTCCCGAAAGGAGCTCGATAGCTCGCTTTCCCTGCGGAACTGAGAAATGGTAGATGTCGATGTAACGTACAGCACGGTTGGACTCAACGTTCCAGCCAGGTAGGGAAGAGGTATCCTCGTCAAGGTTGGTGGGGAGTAACACCCCGAGAGATGTGTTCCGGAACATCCACGGACCTTCTTCTAGGTCACCATTTATCACAGCATTATCTGCAAGCAACAGGACAACAAATTATACTGCGCCATGAATGTGGGCGACTACATGTCCTTTGTATGCTTCACAATATCAAATCAGGATGTGCAATGTGTAGTAAAAAGAGGAACGGCAACCCATTTCTAGGACTCAGGATTGGAGAAACTTAAATTTTTTCTTTTCAGTCTTCATAAAACATTTTTTATGAATATCAGGGGGAAAAAAAGTTGTCATCTGTTCGGCTAAATCATTTAATTATCAAAAGACTGAGGACTTCCAGTGAAGGACTTCTGTTTAAACTTAAGGCCTATCAATTGAAAAAACCTGAAAACTGAAACAACTTGCTCTGTCAACAGAAACACGAGTTTTCCTACCCTAAGATAAGCATGATCTTCGCATATCTACCAAGAAAAAAAATAAATGCTCTATGATCAATACCCATGGGACGGAGCACATCATTCCCTCCTTTTCTGTAGATGGCGTTTTAGCAATTGCTCACTTGGGATGATGAGGAACATAAGTTTGATGATATCGTTGAAAATAGGATGAAATGTTGCAACAAACTCACAAGACCCGGTAAATGACATTCTATTCCTAAAGCAAAGACGACAGCAGTGCCTCTTCATGCAAGCATGCCTTGGTCACTATTCATTTGTAGTGCTTCATCTGGAAACGATTGTCCTTCCCTTTAGTGACCAAGGGCAAGAAACAATTCGAGAGAGTTCGATGAAAAATTAATTGCACAGTGTGGAACTTTCATTCAGAGGAATAATGGACCGAACAAACAAGGGGGACAAACGACTAAATGCTACTTGCCCTACTTCAGAGGACAAAATTCATGGAAAGAGCAAGGACAAAATTCAATGCAGAGTTAGTCCAGGAAAATCGTGGCTTTTCATCCTAAAATTCAAATTATGCCCCCAAAATTCACTTCCTTAAGTGAGCTTTCATCATCCTAAAAAAATATCATTATATTTGGTTTCTGCTTTTCAAGAAAAAATAATAATTCACTGAATACATTGGCATAAGCATGTCACACACTTAGATCACATCTAGGAAAATCATGACTGAGCCTCAACTATCCATACAAACGAACATGTGATCTATTATATCCTGTGCCTAGTTTGATATTGTAAAGAGGAAAGAAAATGGCAATAATCTTTGGTTGCTTCATAGTAGGAACAAGCATTGACAGATCAAGTTATTTTCGCATTAAAGCAAGTGCCTAGTTTTAGTTTAGTATTATATCCTGTGCATATGAGCATTAATGATCTTAAAATCGTGGGAACCCTCAAAAACATGTTCTTTTGTTTTCTCTTTTCCTATTTCCTTTTTGTTGTTGGTAGTTTCAAAAGCAAAAGATCTTTGCCCAATAAAAGGAAAAGGTAGTAGACAGAAAAAGAATTCACCGTACTAGATTTTGAAATTTACTGTACTAGATTTTGAGCATTCCTAAGCAAAGGCCCAAATTTCTCCATTCAGGGCCCACGGATTGACCATCAAATGAATCCAGTGCGTGCATGGACCCAGTGCAAGAAAAGAAGTAACAAAGTTTTTTTTACCTTTAGGCTGATCGGGAGTGAAAAGCTTCTTGATCGCAATGTCGTCGATGATGGGCCCACACGTTGGGTCGTCCTCCATCCCGGGGTTCCTGAATGCCAGCGTCACCTTGTCGTCCAAAGCCTCGAAGGCCCATGCGTACGGGTCCCACCCCTGCACGCTGTACAGCGTCTGCAGGTCGATGGTCTGCGACGCCGATGGCGGGACTGACACGTTCAACGACTCCAGCTGCGCGCAAGTGCGCGCCGCGCTGAACGTGACCGAGTAAATCGACCCCTTCTCCACCGTCAGCTCCTGGCTGATCTCGGCATCGTTGCCCAGCCTCGCCGCGTGCGTGCCCTCCGGCACAATGAGGATCATCCCGCCCTGCTTCTGCCCCGACTCCACCAGCTCAACGGTGCCATTCGTCTTCCACCCAGGGATAGCTGCTGCGCCGGCTGACAGCCCGTCACTTGCAAAGCCGCCCGATGGGGGTGTCTCGAAGTTGCCATTTGTGACCGGGCCTGGACGAAATCGACCAAAAGTAACGAGCAAATGATGGTCAATTTGGTTCAGCGTTGTGATAGTAGCAGTTCTATTGTACATCAACACAAACATTAATACCCTTATTTTCTGTCACAACCAGTATAACTATTCACCAAATTAAGATAAAATTGGTATTTGGTTGAAATTTCGTCAAAATGAAACTGCGCATAGATTCAAAAGAGTTAAGAGAATTCGATGAAATGAACATATTTCTTGTATTTCTTGATTAAATTTGCAGACGAGCTTGCTCCAGCAGCAAAAATATAAGTACATAAGAAAAAAAAAGCATTCTAGTGGTGTTATGCAAATTATATTAGCTAATGATATGCTCATGTTGATTTATTTTAACGAAGAAAATTCGACACTCGCCTTATGTAGAATGGGGGTTCTAATTTAATTATCAAATGCAACAAAAATATCAATAAAAGGAGCTAGAAGAATTCCACTTATTCGTGAAGCAAAAATCTATGAGAAAAACGAAGGAGGCCAGCTAATATTTCATTGTCAGGGAGATTATTATGATGGTCACGAGACCAGCCTGCTCTCCTCAAACAAGGGGACAAAAGAAGTGGCACTGTTTAAAACATTCGGACCACATCAACTTACACCAAAAAACAATGCGTAGTACTCACATGACACTACAAGTAAATCCAATGAAAAAAACAAAAATGATGAGATTCCCCCGCAGCTTCTGCTGTGTTATCGTAAGATCATGTTCAAGGGATAGCAAAGGAAACTTCATGGTTGCTTTTTATCTTCAACCTATGTATGACATGCATGTAAGATTGAGTAAAATTAAGTTATAAAATATTATGGAAGATTATATAGAGTGTTACATGTCAAGCTTGCATTCGGATAAAAAAAGGAAT
Organism: Eucalyptus virginea; assembly: GCA_014182375.1. Taxonomy (NCBI): domain Eukaryota; kingdom Viridiplantae; phylum Streptophyta; class Magnoliopsida; order Myrtales; family Myrtaceae; genus Eucalyptus; species Eucalyptus virginea. Next base: position 32,606,346 of record CM024518.1, read on the forward strand.
ATTTAAAAAGGCACAAAATTTGAAAAAATTGATTTTTTAAAATATAAAAAAATCACAAAAAACTCCAAACTCTCATTTATCATGAATTTTTTTTGATACATCAAAAACTCCAAACTATATTCATTATGACACATTTACAATAAAATTTTCTCATAACATTAAAAAAAAAAAAAAAAAAAAAAAAAAAAAAAAAAAAAAAAAACTCAAAACTTCTATCTACGTGACATATTCACCCATCAAGATTTCGTTATAAGATTTTTATAATTAAAACATCATTTTTATTTCACTAAAGTCATGTGAGCATCATGTAAATAGAATTTTGACGAAGAGTAAATATATCATATAAATATAAATTTGAAATTTTTTGTAGGTAGATTTTATCGACAAAACTTTGACAGAAGGTAGATTCATTATACAAAAATAAATTTGAAATTTGTGTGGAACAGAAAGAACTTTAAGACAAATGTATCATAAGTATAATTTATGTTTTTTGGTGAGTTTTGTTCTTATAGAAATGAATTAAAGAATTCACAATGCATATTCAACCCAAATAAAAGTTTCACGAAACTAAGGCAACCCAATAAAAGATATTATCAGAAAATGAGGAAAAAAAAAGGAAAACGGAAGACTAAATAACAAAAAAGAAAAGGCTGGGAGACTGACAAAGGGTGACATCCAATGATGATATACGACAAAATCGGTGATGTGATGGGAGCAGAGTGACCGGAACGGGGCTCCAGAACGAGCCACACCGTCAACTCTGGGGGACCCAACCCGAGTACACTTATCTATTTGGGCCCCACTCTTCTTCAAATTCATAGTCAAACCCCGCTTTGACCGACAGAAAGGTAATCAGCTCGCCCTTATCACGGACCATCATCGGTTTACGATACTCTAGGTTGAATTTCTTGGGGATATTAAATAATATAATGAGAATGTGGAAAGAACCACCTTAAAAACACGAAAAAAGAGAAGATCAAAATCATCGGATGCCATGATGCTTTGCGGAAAGCACATTGGGTCTCTCAATTCAGTGGAAAGGGAAAAAAGATGCCTCTTATTTGGCGGGAAGCCCCTTTTCCCTCTCTTTTTCTTTTGAGAGAAGAGGGAGAAAATATATATTTTTTCTAATTCTAAATGTAATTTGGTACATATGCACATCCATTGGAGAAATGTCGCAAACTGTAATCATCCAACGGGATTGATGTATGCCCGTGTGAGACCATACAACGATTCTACTATATATTATTTTTATGCACTATATGTTAATGTAGTGTATCATCGATCATTAAATCAACCAAAAGAGTCTCTAGCACGAATCAAGTCAAAAAAAGAGCCAAAAACCCTTATTTAAGTTTGTCAATTGGCAAATGATTGGACCTAGACGAGCAATCCGAATCAAGGAAGAGAATAAGCTTGTCTATACTTGCTCACTAGCACATAGAACTCAGGCCAGCTGACAGCACACATCCGATATTTCATAGCTTATAGCTTAAATACAATGCATATGATTCCTAAATCATCAGTTTATTTTTACACAAAGTTCACCATTTTATTTTTACCCAAAGTTCACCACTTAATCATATAAGGAAGCATAAATGAATTTGTTAGGTGAGCTTAAGGTCCATTGCGAACGTGCCTCCACAGATTTTCCCCGTTCCATCGATTTTGTGCTCCAAAGGAGATCTAGCGACGTGCGCTTTGACAAATAGCCATTAGAGACTGCCTAGTGAAAATGAAAATATACGAAAAGATGTATTCTTTTCTTCTTTTTTTGGGAAAAAATACACTCAAAAGATTTACTAAAACTTGGCTTTTGTTAAGGACAATGCCAAGAGAATACAGAAGTAAATGCGATGCGTGCGAACCTTAATGGTGGGTCGAGTAATCATGGTGGTCCTCCCATCCTTTATAGGGGGCATGGGGTCGACTATGTTACTAGTGTCACATTAGTGCACCCTAGCGAACACGTTAGGCTTAGACAGAGCAGGTGCGATTGTTGAGAAAATAATTTCTTGGAACATGGTGAAAATAATATCTTTCTTTTTTAAATAAATTCAACAAATTTGGCTGGAGGTGCATGAAATTTCCTGAAATGAATTATTTTCTAGTCTTTAGGCCAACTATAGAGCCTGTGACTTTTAATTCCTATCTTTCTAAATTCAATTGGTGTCGGTCCCACCGGTAGACACATGTAATATGATTTGTGGGCCCATGTCAATTTACCTACTCACAATTAGAATTAAAAACAGTGAACACAGCTAGTGGGGAGAGAGAGAGAGAGAGAGAGAGGGAGAGCGAGATAAAGACACATCATCCGTGCTTTCTTGCCGTGGAACGACGCCGTTCTATTTGTAAATCCTGCTGAAATAGTTTCTACCATCCATAATAATTAAACTCAAAAAATCATTTTCCTTTTCCTGATGAAAATGTCAAAATAAAAAATGAAAGGACCAGCCGGCTTTGGATACCAACGCAACCTGGCACATATTCCTGTTTCTTTATTTTTCTTAAAGTCATTTCTGTCTCTCTTGTTCCCAAGAAAAAGATAATAAAACAAAACACAAGAAAAATAAATATAGAGAAATCGTGCAAAAATGCAAGCGGTGAGCATAAAATCATCAAGAAATCACGATGAATGCAACTCCAGAAAGAAACCCAGTTCAATTAGCTGGATTGAAGAGAGATATCTGAACTGGGTGGAACCAAAGGAAGACTGAATGGCAACTAAAACGTCAAATCTCACGATGAGAATCAGACATAAAGAGGAATCAGACAATGAGGAACAAACAGGCGCACGACAGAACACAATGGCAATGTAATTCATGGTAGGCAAAGATCTCAGAAATTGATGAAATGCGTAGAGAGAGAGAGAGAGAGAGAGGGTACCATCTTCAGCCACGGTTCCAGCCAGCTGATGAGCAAAGAGACAGAGTAAGAGCGAGACCCATTTGCTTTTCTCCAACGTTCCAACCATCACTCACTCTCTCTCTCTCTTTTCTGTGTTGAAGGAGTGGAGTAGAGCGCGTTGCTTAATGGGGAGAGTGGGAGTGAGAAAGGAGGGGGAGAAGGCGTCCTTTTATCCAAGGTTCTGGTTCAATCGTCTTCACTTAACTTGAAAAAGACAACTTTGTTCTGGAATTAACTTTATTTTGCTTTCGGTCATAAATAAATGGAGACCAGAGGGTTTCGGAGATTTAAATAATTATAATCAAGATTAGGAGTAATGGTGAAAGGAGAAAAAGGTCATTGTCAGTGGGAACCAGGATTGATCTTTGGTGCCACATTATTGTTTATCTCTTTCTCCACTTTTTGGCATAAAAAAAGGAAAAGTCGACTTTAATGGTTTGCGTGTTTTGGGAACCGTGGTCTCTCTGCGGTGTCCTTGCGGGGGACCCGCCCACCGCCGGATCCTTGTACCCGTACAAATTAAAGCACTCGTGAGCTCTTCTCTATCATCGATTGTTTACAAAAGAGATAGTTTATAAGCAATCTACGGGAGAATCATTATAAAATAGGTAGTCCATATAACATGGTCCTAATTAGAGGCGGTCGATGAACGGGCCTAGGGCAAGCGATACCCGAAAGTCAAGCCTAATGCATCATCCAAGCAATGAATATTGCCATAAATTCACATCTAATATGTTAAAGTGACAAAATTAGTACAAACACCTGGAGAGGGTGAATAAGTGTTTAAAAGAAATATTGATAAATAATTATAAAATAAAATAAGTTGCTAACAAAATCTAGAAAAAGATCATAATTAGTTTTGCAAAACATCAAACTTCTGCAATAACTTAAAAGGGTGTAATAGAGCTAAATAAATATAGTTCAAGGAGGAGAAGATTGCCCATGAAATTTATAATAGTTCAACTTAGATTAAGCATACATTCACTCTCCCACACCGACAGCTTACTAGTTAAATTTCACTTATGAGTGTAAATACTTAGTGTTAGATCACACTATCTCATTAAGACATTTTTTTTCTTTTGTATTTTCTCTCTTGATCACAATTTGAAATGCTTATAGACAAAGACAAGTAATTGAGAATGACTTCAGACTTTGGAATTTTAGATTCAAGTTCCTACTTTCTCTTGACCGAATGATCTTTTTAAATAGTCCTCCATGCTGCACTAGCTATTAGACATGCTGCACTAGCTATTAGACATTCTCCGAGGAAAATCCTTACAATCTAAGTTTCATTCTGAATCTGTATTGTAACCTTATTAAGTTTGATTATGGATTCTTTCTCGTTCTGGCCTTAACACAATATTGATTTGGACTTGTCAAGGTGGGATATGTTTCTGGAATAAAATAGACTTTGAAAGAAGTCTTCAATCAGAAACTCATAAACATGCTTATAATCAATCTATTCTAATATAAGCGTTAGAACTAAAAAGTTTTGTCAACTTCAAAATCTGGTACGAATTTTCTCAACAAAAAATAGAACTCAACCAAGCTTCTGATGAAATAAACTTGTCCAAATCCCTTCATATACGTTATGTAGACTTGTTTGTCCCAGACAAGCTTTGAGGAGTGTGTAGGTCCTTAGATCTATTAAATGTATAATCGATGTAGGTTTACCTAAATGGATTGGTGCAAACTCTGATTTGGCATTTAAGTTCATAACTGAATTTTGATCCCTTGTATTACTCAAACATAGAATTTGAGAAGATTCTAGGGACTAAGATGCTTCTAGCTGTATAGATTGGTGACTCCATAGGTGATGTTAGAAAGACAAAGAGGGTTTGAATCGCATTTTCTTTTGGTAGGTAAGGTAAAGAAGACCTGCTTCTCATGCAAGTCGAAGTCACTATTTTGCTTAATGTCCCTCTACATCATTTGAGGAAGAAGAGAGGAAGAGAGAGCTTAATGAAAGGCGTTTAGACAAAATGGAAGAAAAGATGAAGGCCATTTAAGCCTTATGGGCCAATGAATTCACCAAGCTAATTGGTTTAGAGATAGAATTTGACATGAAAATCCCTAAGAAATTCAAAATACCTAAATTTGCAAAGTATAGAGGTATTTGATTCCCACTTTTCCATCTTAAGCTGTATAGGGCAAAGATGACATTCTATCACTAGAATGAAAAGCTAACTATAGAGACATTCCAAGAAAATTTAAGTGGACCAATGCTCACCCGGTTCAGCCAATTGGATCCCAATAGTATAGAAACTTGGGTTGACCTCACCCCAACACTTTCTTGAAGTAGTATAGATTCAATATAGAAACCGTGTCACATGGACCTGTGAAAAATGGCAAAGGAAAGCGACAAGAGCAATAGACAATGTGCTTGGCGTTGGAGAGAGAAGTTTGTGTGGGTTTATCCACCTCTATTTGAAAGGAGATTATGACCATTATTGCGAACACTTGATGCCTATCTACTACTCACACAAGCTGACGCACACATCCCTCAACTTTGTTGATCTTGTCATCATTGGGGGAGAGAGAGGGAGAGAGAGTGAGAGAGAAAATTGAAGTTCAGCTAGAACCACACATGCAAGTTTCCCTGCATGTAGTTCATTCGTGCTTTCTGAGATGTTGCTTGTGACTCAACACGGTAGACGGGGGTGGAACTACACACTTTTATGTTCAGAACATTGTTAGAGTGAGAGTTTGATGAATGGTAAAATCACTGATGTAGCCATAACTTTGAAAGAAAATGACAAGAAAACATTTCAACCTCATAGAGACAAAGATAAAGACAACAATGTTCATGCCGCGTATTCGGGCCTAATCCATGTTTGGCCACGTAAAACCATACCGATCCAATCTCCAATACTGATATAACCCCCAACACATAATCCAACAAACACTTAATTCCAAAACTTCCCTCGTCCCTTGGGCCAAATTTAAAGTGGCTAGAAACTAAGGACATTCACACTTTTGTCCATGACCAACGGAACCTTTTGCTAGTGTTGTTGGCCAACAATCTTGTTACTTTACTACCTGCTTGTTAACTTGAGAAAGTACAAATTTGAATATAATTTGTGCCTTCCACTCTGGAGAAATACGGTACAAAACAAATATATCTTCAAACTCAAGCATGTAATACAAGATCTCCTGAAATCCAATGGACTATAGTTTCACAAAGAAGGGAACACTAGATCAAATGCAAATACTAAACCCAAATGATAAAGAGTGCAGTATAAACATGGGAGATCTTATTGAGAAGGATAAAGAGGAATCGAAGATTGAGAACTTGGATCTTACTCAACTAGCACCAATCCTTTTATAAGCAAGGTATGCTTTCCTAAGAAACATTGATCAATGATCCATTGAAGAAATAAATTCAAAGGATGATCAATCTCGGTGTGACAACCTAGACCTGGGAAGTATGGAGAGATGGTCCAGTGCAACGCCTCGATAGTACACGGGCTAGGCTAAGTACATGGCTATATCCCATATCGCTTAGGAGGAGTATTGGTCTAGTTAATAAGACTTAGGTTCTCTACTCTCTGTGTCGCATTTCACACAAGCTTCCATTGTGCTGAGAACAAAACCTTGAGCGAGGCCCATATTTGGGATGGCGGTGCATCCGCGCTAAGGGTGTCAACGGTTCGGTTCGGTTCGGTTTTTTAAAATTAAACCGAACCAAACCGTTAAAAAAATCTCCCGAATCGAACCGAATGAGACCCGAACCGAATACGAACTGAACAGAAATTTCGGTTCGGTTTTTCGGTTTTTGTTTTTCAACCTTTGGTTTTCGGTTTTTTTTTTTTTGTTTAACTCAAAATAATCTAAATTCAATATGTTACTACACTTCAAGCTTTGAGGATTTTGCAATTTAGATTATATACTTCATTTTATTTTTTAAGCATTGGCCAAATAATGATATCCAATTTAAACAATTGCTTAACATAATCTCTCTTGATGATTCTCTAAGAGACAATTTTATTGTTCAATTGAAAAAAATAAAGAATTTTTTCCGTATTGATAAATTACTAAAAAAATTTATGAGTGTCAAAAAAACTATTGACAAAAAATATTTACTTTATCTCATTCCCGAATAACATATTGGTAAGTGCCAAAAAAAATCTTAGATTTTCCAGTTTTTCTTCCATTCTTGAAAGTTTTGGTTTGGTCAACCGAAGATTTGTTTAAGAAGTCTCAATCAAATCGTGTGCTCCCACTAGTAAAATTGAAGCGTAGAAAATCCGACGTGGCTTTCATGTGGAATATTTGGCTACTTGCCACGTGCCATTTCCAATTATGTAATTCTATCAAAGATTAGCTTGAGACTTGATTGAGGCTTTTTTTGAAACCTTAAATTATCATTTGACAAAAATAAAAGCTTAAGCTCCCAATCAACCAATAGCTGAAACGTTCAACTTGTTTCTACATTATAAAATTGGGGGAATGCCATTCCTCTAAAAACAAAACAAGCCCAGGTAACTTTTATCTCCCAATCTCCAGGAGCTCTATCAACAAGATGAAATTGCAAAATGGCTCTCCAAACTTCCTGAGCCGGGTACAACTCTGCATTAAATTCACAATGAATATGAGAATCGGAGTATCAATTGTAATATTGAAATATATAAATATGAATAATTCTTACATGTCAATCATCAAGAGAAATTGCTATTGAATTCAGGTCCATGGTCATAGATAACAACTCTGCATTAAATATGAAAATGAGAATTGAAATATCAATTGTAATATTGAAAGATATAAATATAGATAATTCTTATATGTCAATCATCAAGAGAAATTGCTATTGAATTCAGGTCCATGGTCGTAAATGACAACTCTGCATTAAATTTACAATGAATTTAAGAATTGAAATATCAATTGTAATATTGAAAGATATAAATATTCCATGATTATTTTTTTCTCGCCTGACTCGAAATTTTTAAGTTCTTCTAAGTCCTCCTCGATCGATTGTGAAAGTGGTGCGGATTGTAGCCAATCTTGAATATATATAAGAGCTTCTACTATCATTGGGGTCAAGGAGCTACGAAATACATCAAGTGCTCAACCTCCGGTGCTGAATGCAAACTCTGATGCTACAGTGGAGATGGGCACGGCCAAAATATCTCGAGCAATAGAAGATAAGATAGGATATTTGTAAGAATTGACTTTCCACCAATTTAATATATCAAATGTGGAACTATACCGTTCACATCCTTCTTCCAAATACTTATCTAATTCAGATTTTTCTTCCACATATTCTTGTCCCATTTGGCTAAGATACATTGCAGTCATAATGTTTGCACCAACCACAAGAGACATTGAAACGTTCACTGTCCTTATCCCCTTTAATCTCACATTGCTTTGGGGGCATGTACCAGTGCGATATTGCTCAAACAATAATATCAGATATTATTGGAATCAATATTTTCCAGCAGAATGCACTCCTTAAATCATTGCAATCTCAAATGAGAAGATCTCACATAATATACAACTGAGCGTATTATAACAATGGAATCATCTATATCTTTCAAACATTCTCTCACAATCAAATTGAAAATATGAGCACAATATCTCACGTGGAGTAACTCACCTGATAATATCAAAGCATTCCAAGAGTTAAGTCTTTTCTTCAAATATTGAACTCCCGAGTCATTGGAGCTAGCATTATCAACAGTGATAGAAAAAATGTCTTTGATCCCTCAACTAGTTAAGCATTTCTTAACCCATTTCCCTATAATCTCAGTCGAATGTTCTGGGATTTGACAAAAATTCAAAATTTTCTTTTGTAAACTTCAAATCAACGTCTACAAAGTGAGTAGTAAGACACATGTAACTTAGATTTTGACATGAAATCCACATGTTAGTCGTAAGACAAACCCTTGAAGAAATATCGGAAAAATATTTTTTCAATTTGCTTCTTTCCTCTAGATATAACTTGTAATAGTCCTCCCTTAATGTGTTTCTTGAAGGGATCAAAAACTTTGGCTGGATTCTACTCACAAATTTTCGAAATGCCTCTAGTTCCACAAACTTAAAAGATAGTTCACCAATAATAAACATCGCTGCTAAATCTTTTCAACTAGCATCTTGATTAAATTTCCAAGGACTAGCTGAAATAGAACTACCAACCCCAACAGGTTCATTCGAGGCACTTCTTTGCCTTTTCTCCATATTCGCATATGGATAATTCTTACATCTACCTAAATGATTATGCAACCCACTAGTCCCATGAGTAGTAGAAAAACCAATAATAGCCCCACAATATAGACATTCGGCTTTATCTTAGTTATTTTCTATCCTTTTAAAGTGTTCCCATGCAACAGATCTCAGCCACATTCTATTTGTACCGCTAGATTCACTAATTAAATATTCGATCATTGTATATTTGGCTTTGCAAATGATACTGCCTTGACAGGGAGATCTACAAATGGCTTATTCACAAATTTGAAAAGTTGTCTAAAGTCATCAATAAATTAGATTAAAAAAAGCCATGAGAATAAATATAAGACATTAAACAACCATGTTCGAGAAGTAACATACCAAAACAAATAAGAACTATAGAAAAAGGTAGGACAAATAACCTTATATAAGCAGAAGAGATTGAAAAAATTAGTTGGTGAAAGAGCGATCTACATTTATAATTCTCAATTCAAGTATGCTCATATGTACCTTAAAGCCCTTTTCAGCCTTTCCACCGATAACAATTTCGCTGGTTGTATTGCCTCCTGAATAGTAGAACAAGCATGATAACAAAAGTGAGAAAAGTCATAAACATTCCACATATTTTAGAGATCGCATGGGGAATTACCTTAACCACTAACTTTGCAGCTAGTTCTGCTGGTAAACCTCCATTGAATCATTTTAGCCCACATATGTCTTGCTTTCAGATCTAAAGAAAAATATGACATGAGTCTTGATGTATAGAAGTTAAGAACAAGATCAATCTGAAAAGATACAAACAACATACGACAAGTCTCGCATAAGCAAGACTATATGCAAAGAGGTCTGTGAAGGAAACCATCAATAGTTGCACTTGAGAGCAATTCAAAAGCCCATGGATTACACACGAAAGACAATGCATAAGCCAAGCTTTTCGCACAGTAGAGGTGACCATTCATTTCAAAGATTTAGATGGCAAAAACATCTACGTCACCAAATTTCTCTAGGATAACATTCTTTCTGCTGTAAGTGACATGCTGAGAGTAAATTACACAGAAGCCATGGCCAAGATAAACCAAACGCCATCTTTCCACGCTACTACTCTGCTAAGTTCACTCCATAACACAATTGACAGAATTTTATACCTTTCTTGGCCTTTGGGCTAAAAGATCAATGACTGACAAAACACTATCAATCACTGGATTGCCCAGAGTCTGGTCTGGCAAGACTAACAACTAAAAGACACAAGTTATCCTGGATGTCCGCCGCAAAGAACATCAATTGCATCAAAAAACAGAGTACAAAAAGCATTGACCGGTTTCTATCCACAATATTTTCCCACCAAACAGCAAAGAAAGTAAGGCATTGCATATGTCAAAGCAGAACATTCATAGTTATTCTTATTAAATAAAAGAGGAAAATAAGTAGCTATCATAAAAAAATATGTATGAGGTTGTCATCTTTGAAGCAACCGCTGCTAACATCAGCCAACGTAAATGATGGTCTCTCAAAACATCCAAGGTTAATGGCAATTACGACAGTAGGTTTGGTGAGACAAAGTTACTCAAGATTCATTTCCAAAACAAACTGAATTTATCAAATGAGCATCTCTCTCAGCCCCTTAACAGCGATTCTAGTATAGCAACTACATCAAATCAGCTTGCCATCTCCACTAAGCATGTTAGCTTCAAAGATCTCCACGGGATATTAATCTGACATGCCATTAAAGCTTCAATCACATTAAGCAAGCATTGGTTTCAAATGAGTGGAAAAGCAAGTGGGCTGACAGAAACATAGCCCACTGCCCATCACATAATCACTCGTCAACACCATGATAGATCATAATCACGTAGCATTGACAATAAGATAAAAGTAAAATTGAAAGAACCACCCTCGAGACCTTCAAGAATCACATTTCCCATGTCCACTTGAACATTCATGATCAATCCACACTCATCGTTGGTCCATTACAATATTCACATAAATAGACACAGGCCCTCCAAAGCTACTCGGTCCAAATCTGACTAGCTACGAAATGCGTGAAAACACAACACTTATGAACATCAAACCGCGAGTCTAGAAAGACATACTAGTCAACCCAGAACTGCATTTTCCTCAATTACTCAAGAAAGACAACGAAAATCACAGGCACAAACCACGCGATCGAAACCCAGACAGGAACTAAGCGCAAAAGCCATAATCCAGCACCCGCAATCGGAAACCGGACCCAAATCCCACCCCCAAGATTAGAGACTTGCCTACGCAAGTGTGCAGGACATGCTCGGGCATGTCCCTCAATCGGTCGCCATCCTTGTCGCCATCGCCGTCGCCGTCCCTGTCGCTGTCGCCGTCACAGTCGTCGTCATCGTCGTCTTGGTCAGGACGAGAGGAGACGGGAGAGAATTAGAAATAGGGTTTGTCGGTTTGGTTAATGGTTCTATTTGATTGGTTTATTAGTTTGACTCGGCTCGGTTAACCGATAAAAACCAAATCAATAAAAAAATATTGATTTTTAATGAGAATCGAACCGGATTGAAAAAACCGAATTTTTCAGTTCGGTTCCTAACACCCCTAATCCGCGCTAGTGCGAGAGGCTTACAGAAAACAATATTGAGCTGGGATGAGAGATGGTAGTGTGGCTACGCCTTTACCCCAAACAATGCATTTTAAAGCCTTGAGGGCCAAAAGCTCAAAGCGGACAAATATTAGATAATAAAAGCTTAGTAGTCCTTATAGGTGGTATCAGAGGTGACTCCCGACAGCATGTTGGGTCACAGTAAGGGCGTTGTGCCTTAAGGGGTGGAGAGTATGACAACCCAAACCTAGGAAGTATGAAGGGATGATTTAGTGGAGTGCCTTGGCGGTTCGCAGGCGAGACTAAGTGCATGTCTCATATCTTACACCACCTAGGGAGAGTCATAGGCTAATCGATAAGATTTGGGTTTTCTACTATGTGTAATGCGTTTTAAAGCCGTAAGAGCTTCAATTTTAGCTTAAAACAAACAATATTACACAGTAATAACCTCCGGGTTCTTACAGGTGGTATTAGAATTGATTCCCATAGCGTGTGGGGCCATAATAAAGACGTTGTACTTGAAAATGGAGAGAATGTGACGACTCAAACTTGGGAAGTACGGAGGGACGGTCTAGTGCAACACCTTGGCAGTAGGCGGGTGAAGCAAAGTGCACGTCTCCTATCCCCCATCACTTATGGGGAGTCCTGGCTAGTTGAAAAGGTTTCGGTTTTCTACTCTGGGTAACGCGTTTCACACAAGCTTTCGCTATGCTGAGAACAAAGCCTTGAAGGAGGCTCATATCTGGGATGACATTGTATCCATACCAATGCGGAAGGCCTAAAGAGGACAATATTGGGCTGGAAAGAGGGATGGTACTATGATTGTTCCTCTATCTTAGACAACGTATTTTAAAGTCGTAAGGGCTGAAAGCCCAAAGCGGACAATGTTACATAGTGATAGTCCCCGAGTCTTTACAAGTGGTACCTTCCATCATCCTAGCCCAATATTGTCCTCTTTAGGCCTCTTGCACTAGTGTAGACACATCGCCATCCTAGATACAAGCCTCCCTCAAATGGGTAACATAATGACATTAATCTCATTCACGCCATGATATATGTATGCTCACAAGCATAATACACCTCTCAACTTAATTTAATGCATTAGTCTAATAACTAAATATTAAATAACATACAGTCGTGTTCTGATCATTAAAATCTGATCATTTATTTGAATACATTCTGAGTTTGGACATCGAGTAGATTTTGGATACTAAAATATGATAAATCAAATGGGTATATTCTGAGTCTGAACAAATAAGTATATTCTACTCGTAAAGTTTGAACAATCAAAGGGTAAATTTTGGCTTGATAGAAGCTTATAGAACAAAAGAATAGATCCAACAATGGATAAAATCAACAAATAAACGGATTCAATACGGAATAAATTCATATTCAGTAAATTCTATCTGAACCAATAAACAGATTTATCACTGAACAGATTCACAAGTCGGTAGATTCAGCAAGTAAACAGATTTACAAATGAATAGATTCGACCTAATGAGTAGATATATAAATGGGTAGATTCACGAATAGACAAATTCAATCATAAGAAATTCTAACAGAAACAAGTGAAACGAACAGATTCTAACTAGTGGAGTTTTAGCATAAAAAAGCAGAATAAACATGTAATGGGTTATTAAGACAAATATAGCAAAATGACCAGATTCTAATTAACCTAGAATGAGGTAGAAAGAAGCACAACGAATATGCAATGTATTATTAATATAAATATAACAAAATGACCAGATTGACAAATATAGCAAAATGACCAGATTCTAATTAACCTAAAATGAGGTAGAAAGAAGCACAACGAATATGCAATGTATTATTAATATAAATATAACAAAATGACCAGATTATAACTATCCAAAATGATGCAAAAAGAAGCAGAACAAATATGTAATGGATTATCAAGATGAATATAGTAGAATAACCAAATTCTAACTACCTAGAATGAAATAGAAAGAAGTAAAATGAATATGCAATAGTATTCATGACAAATATAATAATGACCAGATTCTAATTGCTCAGAATGAGGTAGAAAGAAGTAGAACAAACATGCAATGGATTATCAAAACAAATATAGCAGATGACCAGATTTTAATTGCCTAAAATGAAGTAAAAAGAAGTAAAACGAACATGTAATGGATTATCAAAATAAATATAGCATAATGACCACATTCTAACTACTTAGAATAAGGCGAAAAGAAGTAGAACAAATGTGTAATGAATTATCAAGACAAATATGACAAAATGACCAGATTTTAATTACCCAGAATGAAGCAAAAAGAAATAGAACGAATATACAATGGATTATCAAGTCAAATATAGCAAGATGTCCATATTTTATTTACCTAGAATGGAGCAGAAAGAAGCAAAATAAATATACAATGGATTATCAAAACAAAATATAGCAAAATGACCATATTATAATTACCTAGAATGAGGCAGAAAGAAGCAGAACAAATATGCAATTGATATCAAGACATATATAACAAAATGACCATGTTTTGGCTACCCAAAACTATACAGAATGAATCTAAACAAATAAAAGCGAAACAGAACGATAACAATCACCATGCTCACATCAAGACTTCATCTCTAACCTGACCAACCAAGATAAAAGTAATTAAATAGATTTAAGCTAACTTAACAATATAAACTTTACTTACTTCAAACGAATGCAAACCGCAAGCAACTAATTGCCTTGACCACCCTAGTAACTCTTGAACATGAAGTCTTGTTTTCTAATTTCTTGAATTGAAAAGTGGATATAACATATGCAGCTTGTTGACATCTAAATTTTGGTGACCCATCTAGTCATTTATCACATTAGAAAATTAGGGATTAATTTTAACTCCTACAAAAAATTAATTAATTAATTAATTAATTGTATAGTATATAGTGTTAGGTGTGTTTATTTTTAATTTACATTTATAATGGGCCGGTAACAGATGGGTTCGAATTGATGGTTCAGAACTTTAATTTGATGAGTTGAGTTAAGCTCACCAAGAAAGCAAATTGGCATAAGCCCGTATCCTCGGGGAGATTTTACGGATTTATCTTTGTGAGATTTCAATTCAAAAATAAATATTACGTTTGGAAAAACAAATATTACGTTTTGAAAAGAAATCTTCACGGATGTTAATTTGAAAAGGAAATTAAAAATTTAATTCTTAGCTTATAAAAAGGTTGTTCGCGTAGGATTTTGGGAGGCCACATTGAATATACGGCCACAATTGGGGTTTTTTCGTTTTCTCGAGTCAAAGAGAAATCGACACAAAGAAAGAGAAGAGGAGTTTTCCCTTGGGCTTTTCCGTTCGTCCCTTTCAAAAAAGAAACGGAAAAGCTTGGGGAAAAGCAAAAAAAAAAAGGAAAAGGAAAAGAGACGGGGAAACGTGAAGAAGGAAAAAAAAAAAAGCAGAAGCGGTAGGGGTGATTGGACGTTTACTGTTCATCGTCTTGCTCTATACTTGCTGCCCGCGCCTGCATCCGGCCACCGCGCGACACTCGCCGCCCGCTTCTGCTCTCCCACTGCCGGCTCCGCTTCTGCTCGCGACCTAGCCGCGCCACCGCACCCCTGTGCCGGTCTCTGCCGCTCCTGCAGCTAGATCCGACCACCGCGACCTCCGACCAGCGACCCGACGCTGCAACCCAAGCTGCTCCGCCTCTGCTCCGACGACCCGGCGCTGCTCCGTTCGCTGCAGCAGGTTCCAAACCGGACGCCGGCCCCCTGCACGCCGCTCGAACCTTCTTCGATCCAGCGACCAGGCGACGCCAGCAAGTTCCAGACCGGACACCGAGCTTCCGCCTCTGTTTTGCTGTCCCTGCTGCCGAGCCACCGTACGCCCAAGCGACGCCAGGACCGGTCGCCGCACTCCCCTCCGCCCGCGACGCCCTGTCACCGTCCCCGATGCCAGCAGGTTCCGAATCAGACGCCGGCCTCCCAGCAGATCCACTCCGAGCCCTTCCGTCCGAACACCACCGTGCTGTCTCTGTTCCGGCTCCCCTGTTTTGCTGCTGCCCCCTCGCTGCGCCATCAGCTACTGCGCGAGCCTGCTTTCGCCGGAGCTCCGACCACCGGGACCTCCGACCGACGGTGACTAGCAACACCACAAGCCGCTGCCCTTGCACCGTCCTTAGCCGCGCCGAGCCTCCTTCGTGGTCCAATCTACCGGATATTGGGAAAAAATTCAAATCTAGGTAGAGATTTATTTTATTTTATTCGGTAGGTTTATTTTACTAGGTTGACTTATTTTACTAGGTAGGTTTATTTAGTAGATTTATTTTATCTTATTTTAGTTTTTGATATTTTATCTTTTTATTTGAAATATTTGTCAATGCACGATTGAAATTCTCGATGTATAACTTCACTTCGCAACCGCATGGCATGAATTTTTATTCCATCTATAAAGCTTTAGATGTAATAATTAATCACGCGGGAGTAAAATTGATATTTCGATCTTTAAGGCTTAAGATCGATTTATCAATTTTATTAGCGAAATAATCAAATTTCAATTTCAATTTGAATATGGATATGATGACCATGGATGATTTAGTATTTATCTTTTAATTGTTTTGTTTATCCCGAAAATACAAAAAAAATGGCATTTGCATTTCATGTAGATTAGAATTGATTGCATGATAGGTTAGTTAGAGTTTTTTTAAATGCATGTCTAGAAGGTATTTAGAATAGATAACATTTCACTTTAGTTTTCACTTTAGTTAGATTTTTATTTTTTAGTAAATTTAATTATGAAGTTTCATAAAAAAATACAAAAAAAATCATGCCCATGTCATCTAGAATTAGGTTCATGAAATACACGTCATTTAGAAATTATTACCAGGTTCATTTAATTAGAAATTGCCTGTAATTATAATTAGATTATTTGGTTAATGCACATTTAGTTATTGGACAATTTCCATTTCAAATTTCATGGAAAAGAAAAAAACTTAGAGTTAGGGCATTATTTGCACGTCATTACATAGTAGAGTAGGATTGCATGTTTAATTTTATTTTCTATTTAGTTATAGTTTTAGATAATTTTCTTTAGGATAGACTACATGCTTATATTTCATGTCAAACCATTTTATGTTAGATTAGTAACATGCCTTGCATATAGATTAGATTCTCATTTAACAAAAATTGAGTGATTGCATGTTAATTAGAAATCATATCTAGAACTGTTCATGTGAATTCTGATATAATAACGCAGATGCTTTCGTTTTTTTTTTTTTTTTTTTTTGGTAAAAGGTAAGAATATATATTAAGCTTTGTCAAATATGTAAGAATATATATTAAGCTTTGTCAAATATACAAAAGATCAGCGCCAAAAACTTACACTCAAACTTCAAACAAGAGAGAGAGTGAAAGGGAGCCGATGTAAAAGCCGCGAGGGCAACAACAAAACAACAAGCTAGACAGCAACAACAGATACAATAAAGCGAAACTACAAGGCACACCAACCCTCGGCCACTCGACAGTAAGCGGGACGAAGAATGGAGAGCCTATAGCCGGCTAAGAAGCGAGGCAAAGCACATGAGCAATTGCTAAGGAGAAACGGGCGAGCGAGAAAACACCGAAGGGTCAAAGCCCCACCCTCTCTGAAGTCTCTTGTTCCTTAGGGTAAGAAGAACATTTTTGAAAGTAATAGCTTTGTCCTTGACAACCTTGATAATGTGATTTTTTAAAGCTGAAACCACTAAGGATTCACCGCGAAAAATGATGCTATTTCTCTTTTTCCAAATCAAATGGCACATAACGCAGACGCTTTCGTTGCTATGAGGTAAGTTCTGATTTTTTTATTTGCTTTCTTGAGTGTTAAATTGATGGTTTGCGCAGATCATCTCACATGTTAGGGAAGTGAATTAAAATTGATTCAAGTTGCCTGCAAAATATTTTTTGAAAATAAAAGAGAAAGGTACTAAAAGGGCATTAAAAAAGTCTAGTGTAACCAAGTTTTCGTACCCCAAAATCTCTGATTCATATGAGTAAAATAATTATCCAATTATTTTACTTATGTGTCTAATTGATTTAGCGTAAACTGATTAATAGTGACTTCTTTTGTATGCTAGATATTTGAACCTAAGTCGCGAATTAATATGGGCTTGAAAGAGCCCGAGTTAAGTCAAACTCAGTAGTCCATTAGCCTAATTTTAGGTGGTGCACTCGAAATTTAGGTCGCAACACGGCTTTTATTTGAATTATGGAGGAACAAAAATGGGTTCTTTTGCAAGATAGAATGAGTTTTATTAAAATTAATTAAGATAATTTGATTTTCTCTCATTGTTAGGTGTAAATTTACATGTTAGTCTTCAGCTTGATGCGGCACAAATGCAAGGCAAAACTCTTGCACATGGTCAAGTGAAATGCATGAAGAAAATAAGTCATTTGGCGAAAAAATCATGATTTAATTATTTGTATCAAAATTGGTAATAAAAATATTGTTTGCTAAAGACATATGACCATGCAATACATAATATAAAGACAAGTGGAACTTAAAATTCAAATTTTAATAAATCTTTGCAAGTAAAATATAATAAGTTACGTAGCCCTCTTCTTTCAACATTCAATAGCATAGATTAACCACTATTATCAATAATTAACTAAGTTTACACAATTTACAACACACATCAACTATTAAGACAACAATAATTTAATTAATATCGTTCTACTATTAGCACACACATAATTCAATTCATACGCCGGACTCGAGACAATCCACGACTATGGAAATTACCCGCCACGTCCCACCACCCCGCCAAATTTATGATTTTTTTTTTTGAACAATTTTTTTTCTAAATAAATTTAGATTTTTTTTTTAAATAAATTTAGAAAGTTTCTTTGAAAAATAAAAAATCGTGTTTGTCATAATACTAAGGCAATTATATTTAGCTCAAAATTTAAGTATCATTATCATAACACGATTAACCACTATTAATTTTAAGTTTACACAATTTACAACACACATCAACTATTAAATATTACATAATTTTAAATACGGAAATTTCAAATGTCACACATGCGACTTATCATAACACGAATTTTCGAATATTACATAATTTTAAATACGGAAATTTCAAATGTCACACATGCGACTCTTGCTGGCCCGGGCGAGGGCACTCAGATTTAGGTACCCACCCAAATTTAGGTGACGCTGGCTATCACTTGGAGTCGGCAAGGGCTAGTGATGCTCGCTAGGCCTGGGCAAAAGTGCCGGCGTCACCTAAATTTGGGTGCTCGAGCGTGTGTTAGTTATATACCCTAAAGCAACCATGTAATAATTACATGTTAAGGATTTCGGTTGAATTGTCAAATTAATGATAAAGACGTATTTATTCATTTATCCAATTATTTATATGAATGATTTCATAAGATCAGTCATGACTGAACTTACTCTTAAGACGTTAAAAATATGCGTGACGGGTTTACAATTAGACTGAATCTTTAAACCGTTTCCGATCAATGGATCATTGAGTAGATTTTAATGATCATGTTGAGACCGGTGTGTTCTTAGCTTCACCATTAAGTATTGGATGCTTAAGGTAATGACGAGTCATGAGTCAATTGGATTTTATGATGCCCGGGTTAGAATACAGGTGCTTGTGATAGACAAGTTCATTGAACGTGACATACATAGAACGATTGGTAACATGGAAGCTTTTAGCGAGGTTAATGACTAATCTTTTATGCTTTGGTCTTGTGTAAATAAGGTATAGTGTTAACTTGTGTGTTGGACGACTATGGTTTATGGGTACGCATATTAGTGGCTCATTGATCCATCTCTATACCTGATGGTCATAACTTGTTCACATATGAAGTTACACGTGTGTGCAACATGGAATTCGTCTCATTGTTACATGCAAGGTACAATAATGATGTCCTATGCGATCTAATTGTGACATTGCATTGAAATCTTCGGCCATGGTTGTAATTAAGAATAAATTGTTTATATCTCGTATAAAATGCAGGTCAATTAGATTTGTGCATATAATCAAATTGGTGACTTTATAGATATTCCATGGTCTTTATTCGATCGGGATATAATAAGACAAATGGATTGAATTACACTGTAGCTAGAGCTGACGGGTTCATTATGTTCTTAGAGTATTCACACTGTCTGAGTAGTCATGACATATTGTTAGATGTCAATCATGGCTTATAGGACCTAGAGATTGATCGGGACAATCAATTCTCTTGGGAGTACTAATGTGTTAGTGTAAGTCTTATTGTCAGTTTAGTGATAAACCTAGATATGTCACACACCATAACCAATTCATTTGATCGGACATAGCCCACTTACGAGAGTTGTTCTCTTGCTCACCCAGCTTCTGGAAGAGGTGGTCAATAACTTATTTGAGAAGGAAGTGGTCAATAACTTATTTGAGAAGTTAAAAACTGGTTTTTGGAAGAAGTAGCTTTTGAAAAAAATAGTCAATAACTTTTTTTGGAGGTTAAAGACTAACTTCTAGAGGAAGTTAAATGTTGACTTCACCAGGATATTATAAATAGAGCAGAGAAAAGGTGAGTGGGTTAAGTTAAGAAAAAGAGAGAAAGAAAAAGAAAACTATATGGTTAGCAAATGCTTGCTAACCACGTGCAGAGAATTGTCTCCATAAGATTGCTAGCACAATTACAGCGTTGATTATTTGCGAGCTCTTTTTCGTTTGAGGTGCGTTGGTAGTATGTCTAAACTATATGCCCGACGTTCGTGGGGCTCGAACTGAATAACATTTGAATCAAGTTGTTTAAAGTGCGCCTCGAGAGGTAATCCGTATAACTCCCTTCGATATTTTGATTTTTGATTAAAACGCACAAATAATGCCTTTGGACATACATGTATAGTAAAATTTTATCTTTGCTTTCGCTGCATTTATGTTGATTTAGCCGATACATGTTTTGTAAAATTCCAATAGCGCGAGCCTGAGCGCAAGCCAAGCAAAGGTCGCTAGCCCTCGCTTGGGGCCAGCGAGGCCTTGCCTAAGATTGGCGAGGGCTAGCCACCCTCGTCTAGGGCCGGCGGAGGTCATCGGCGCCTCCAGCGATAGGTGGCAGTAACGGCAATGCCTACTGGAATGGCCTTGCCTTGCCTTGCCCTGCCATTCTTCTTCTTCTTCTTCTTCTTCTTCTTCTTCTTCTTCTTCTCTCTCTCTCTATCTCAATTTTGTATTTCTAGTAAAATTTTATCTTTTTTCAGCTTTTTAAATCTAATTTAATTAAGATATTAAACGAAAACAATAAAAATGCCAATTAGGAGAGAGAAATTTATTTAAAATTGCCATGTCGGCATTTTCCATAAGATAAATTGACGGTGTTAACTTTATAATTTGATTGCACATATTTCATAAGTTTTAAAACTTGATTGCATATTTTGTAAGTTTTAATACTCAATTACATTTTCATGGTAAGTTTTAGGACTCCTAATGAACTTATCCAAAGAAAAAAGAAAAGAAAGATACAAAATATCAAAATCATCCACGTTAGCATTAGCCGTGTCGTGTAAGACGGCCGATATTAATGTTGGCGATTTCCGACTAAAATTTGCTGGAAACAATTAATTAGCAAATTGTTAAAAGATTTAGGACCCCGACAAAAAATGAGTTTAGGACTAAACTAGCCAAATTAAAAGGTTTAAATTTAAATATGCACGAATGCAATATGCTTACAACCATATCAAGCAGGTTGTGCCTAACTGCGCATGCTAACAAAGCAATTCCAGCTTGTGTTGGGAATCTAGCTGCTAGATATAGAATCTAAGACCTTGATGTGATCTCGAAGATGAGTAAACAAAGGTAAGTATTGGTTTGGCAACTTCATCCATTATTCTGATGTAGGCCTAGATTACCCGTCATAGGTGTTTGTCGTTCTGAATCACAATACATACCCTGCCTCTGGAGATGCAATTTTTGTTGATATTGATTTGAAGATGTATTCATATTAATTTGTTGTTGATGTATGAAGTCTGATCACAAAAGTGGTAGTGACACCGAAATCGCAGGTTATGGCACTGCGTCGCGACTCACAGCAGCAGGAAAGCAAGCGAGGCCAAATTGGACAGATCCGACGTGTGATTATTCGAAGCTCGATAAAGAGTCTGACAGTCTTGGATGAATTCAGTGATGGATTTCCTTCGAATGGCTTGTCAACGGTCTCAAATTAAGTGGTGGGGAAGTGGTGGGGAAGTGGCGGTCCAGGAGACTTTGATTACATAGATGCAATTGAAACTAATAGAGAATGCAGACCAAAGTGCGAAGACATCGGAGATGATGGTTCCAATCCTGAAAGCGAGAAAGTGAACAGTGATTCCACTCTCCCGGGGACGGGTTTGCTGACAGCCGTGAGAAAAAAAGCCCTTGAACAAGGACGAGAGGCACTAAAGCTTGGTGTTTTCAGAAGCCAACATGCTGGTAAGATTGGCAAGAAAGAGAAATCACTGATGCTTTAACATTTTTCAATCTTCACAACCAAAATGATGGATAGATGATTAACTTTAATATGAGGAATGCCCAAAAGCCATAATGTAAAATGTTGATCATGGGTCTCTATTGTCGACTCTCGAGTGCTGAGGTACTCCACTCACTATGGTGTTCATTTCATCTGTTTTTGTTGCGTCTGTTGGTATTTTCATCTGTTAAGCGGTAAGAAAAGGAGATTGATTTGCTGGAATGGGATTTCCAATTCTCAATTCTTAGAAGACATGCACAATTCAGCCAATAACATCTCCTCCTAAGGTTCACATGTTCGCACAATGCAAAGGTGTGTCCGAGCTAATAGTCCTGCCCCCCGAGGAGCATATGTAGGCGTTCCTAGGTTTTGTCCTTCAAGTTCCACCAACTGTGCGTGTTGATTTTGTTGATCGATTTTTAGCTTAAGAGATGCAACCTGAGCCAAAACACTCGCATCAAAGACATTATCAACATTGATGGCCATGCATCTCATGAGAGGGAAGCACACCACCTACTAATCATTTTGATGCTCTAGATGATTACTTATGACATGAAAGCAAAATCACACAGCGCATTGAAACCAAAAACTTATTTGTGTTCAACAAGTGAAGTTGAACCATGCTCTTCCTGTTGCCATCTTTGTCATGTTTCTTTCAATTGATTGACTTGCGAGATATAACACTTGGTAATTGTGGTAGTCTAATAGATAGTTGACATAAGATAAAAAGTAGAAGACTGGCTTGGCCTCTAACAAGAGATAGTTAAAACAGTAAACTGCTACAGGTTTTAGGAGTAATGTGAATACGAATTAATTAGTTTAACTAAATTATTAAACCCAAAAATATAACTGATGACAGATTCTCTTCCTAAAAATTGAGGCCCTGTGGATGACTTTTGTTGGATAAGGAGATAGCCTTCTAATATCCAAAATTTTCTTTCATTGGTGGATGAAGAGACTATCAAGCTTAGTGATGGAGAAGAGAAGGCCAACTTGAATGTAAAGCAAAATCATGCAGATCAATATCACCAATGAGAAATTAGATAGATTTATCTTAGAAGATAGAGAACCGAACCCTCTCTAATATAAATACCACAACAACAATCTCCAAGCAAA
Organism: Eucalyptus virginea; assembly: GCA_014182375.1. Taxonomy (NCBI): domain Eukaryota; kingdom Viridiplantae; phylum Streptophyta; class Magnoliopsida; order Myrtales; family Myrtaceae; genus Eucalyptus; species Eucalyptus virginea. The sequence goes on from CM024518.1 coordinate 32,629,553, forward strand.
ACCCAAAAGCCAAAACTCATCTCCAACATTGTGACCCCCAGATGGCTGCCTCTGCAGTGGCTTTATCCTCTCCTTCGTTCATTGGCCAAGCCGTGAAGCTTGCATGCTCTGCTTTGGACCTCCTCGGCTAAGTTCGAATTAGCATGCGCAAAACCGTGGCCAAACCGAAGCCAGTTGCCTTCGGTAGCCCATGGTATGGAGCCAGACCGCGTCAAGTACTTGGGCCCATTCTCTAGGCAGGCGCATCCTACGTCACTTGCGAATCTCCCATTGACCATGGGCGGGATACTGCGGGCCAGTTGGCCAACACCGAGGCCTTCACCAAGAACCGCGAGCTTGAGGTCATCCACGCTAGGTGGGCCATGCTTGGCGCGCTCGGGTGCGTCTTCCATGAGCTCTTATCCCTCAACGGGGTCAAGTTCGGCGAGGCAGTTTGGTTCAAGGCTGGTGCACAAATGTTCAGTGAGGGCGGGTTGGACTACTTGCGGAACTTGAGCCTGATCCACGCGCAAAGCATATTGGCCATATGGGCCATTCGGGTGATCCTTATGGGTGCGGTGGAAGGATACAAGGTAGCTGGGGGGCCACTTGGAGAGGTGACCGACCCACTCTACCCCAGCCGGAGCTTCGACCCGTTTGTGGACGATCCTGAGGTCTTCACGGAGCTGAAGGTAAAGGAGATCAAGAGTGGGAGGTTAGCCATGTTCTCCATGTTTGGGTTCTTTGTCCAGGCCACCGTGACTGGTAAAGGCCCATTGGAGAACCTGGCTAATCACATTGCCGACCCCGTCAACGACAATGCCTGGGCTTATGCCACAAACTTTGTGCCTGGAAAGTGGAAGTGTGCGATCGATTAATCCGGTGAAAAATGCCTGAGATTGGTGTGATCGAATTACATCTGTTTTTAACTTTTTTGACAGTTGATTGAACTTGAGATACTTCTTGAAAATCTTAGTAAATAGGGGCCAAAATCTTTAATTCCCCTTGCAATCATTTCACTCTTGAACCTCGAGAGTGGAACTGAATTTATCGATAATTTTTAAGATAATTTTTAAGAAAATGATGATTCCCATAGAAATGTTACCATTTAAGGGATTATGAGAACTAGACATCTTTCATCAAATGAGTATGAAATAATGAAAGACGAGGAGATTAGAGAAACAGGCACCAATGACAGCAGAATGCATAAGCAACTCTGGGCAGAAAACTTTACTTCCAACAGAAACGGATCCAGATTTATCGATAGTTTTCAAGGAAGTATCGATTCCTGCAAAAGTGGTAAATCTCAAAGATTGCAAGTACCAGACATCTTCATCAATATGAGCGTGATTAACTATTGCATGGAAGGACTGTACCATGTCCGCTTGTCACTCGACTTCACTCCTTCACTCTCCTTTGGAACGACATAAGTTCTGCTAACAAGTGTCGGATTATATTTTCCTTGTCAGTGTTTAGAAAGATATAAGTTTCTTATCTCTCCTCAGGGATGATCATTGGAGCGAATATATCTTCTCAGTTCCTTTCTATGGGACTAATTTCCCTCCTGAGCTAGGAGATAGGTCTCTTCTTTATTGTTGAAAAAGTAACTTCAGAACATCAATTGATTTTTAGATTTTTACATGCGTCGAAGGTAAGGAACTTATTTTAGTAAACCTGATGAATGCGTGTAAAATGTGAGTCTTGTTAAAATTGTCTCCTCATATTTAAAGCACAGAGTCAGGTGGACATTTTAGGTGGGCTTAGCCTAACAATAGCCTGAGCTTGCTTATATCAATCTACATGACGAGAGTTTTTCATGAAATAAGAACTTGTTTGGTAATACTTTCACGATTCTATTCTTTTGTTTTACAGAACAAAAAAAGAACAGAAATCCACTTGATAAATTTTTCATTCTTGGGAACAAAAATCCACTTTTTTCGTTCTTGGAAATAGATTTGGAAAAGAATTAAAAAATAGAAAAAGTTGCTTCTTATTCTCAAGAATAATTTTTAGAATAAAGCCTAACTTTTCTTCTTTTCTATTCTATTTCCTCTTCTTCTTTTCCTTTTCTTCTTTTCCTTCTGTCTTTTGGTTGGTTGGTGACCTCACTGGAGCGTCGTTGGCCCCCTTCACTAGGTGAGGTCGAGTTCGCTGGGCCACCGCTAAGTCGATGTCCCTTGCCTAAGGCAAGGTTGACTTGGCAATGGCTCTGCAAAGCCGAGCCTCGCTAGTGGCTAGGTAAGCTCGGCCTCATTAGATTTAGGCAAGGTCGACCTCGCCTAGCCACCAACGAGGTTTAACCTCACCTAGATTTGCAAGGTTGAGGCTCACGGTGGTCAGGTGAGGCTTCTATGAGCTTGCTTGACCTCGCAAGGCAGGTCGTCGGCCATTGCCATGGTCAACAATTGGCCACAAAGGAGGAAGAAGAAGAGAAAAGGAAAAGATAAAAAAAAAAATAATAAAAGTATTAAAAAATTAAAAGAAACAAAAAGATTTAAGAGTCCTACTAAACACATTCTTACTCTAGGAATAAAAATTTTGGGCAGTTACCAAACGTTTTTAAAAACTTATAAATTATTCTTAGGAACAGAATAAAAAAAAAATTATTTATGAGCAAAAATTGTTCCCGGTAATAGAATGATTACCTAAGCATGCTGGTTTTTCTCATTTAGATTTGAGTTTGTGTTTATACACTTGTATAATCTTCAAGACTCATCTAAGAATACAAACGTGTATGTCTCATCTAATCATCTAGTGTACGTGAAATAGAAGTATTGTAGTTACAGTGCTAATTAATTGAGTGATCTAAGAATTCCAAACATACATGGAGGGAGGGAGAGAGATCATGACAACAGGTTTTATATGTTCTTTTAGTCTTGATCCTTCAAATGGATAAATTTCCAAAAAGTTAGAAACCTAACAAGCGGCCACACCCCACACTAGGGCAGGGAGTCATAAGGTGACACAGAAAACAATTAATATCCTGGAGACGAAGAAGCACAATTCAATTCTGAAATCCAAAACAATAATTTTGGCCATGCCAAATTGGGCATTGTCTTTTCATTTCAACCTATCCAAATTGAGTGACGAAACCCTTCACTGAAGGCCTATGTAGTACTGATATGGACATACGACATGCGACACGACACAACATGACACGATACGCTGACGTGTCATTTCTAAAAAAAAAAAAGAATTCCGATACGTTTTAACACGTTATATATTAAATATATTTTTATATATAAATGCACAAATAAATAAAATAATAATAAAAAGAGCTTATAATTAATTTACACTGAAAACATTAATATACTATATGTTGTATCATTTATTGTTTTGATTTGACAAACTTAATTACATTCCATTACAATAATTCATAAAACTTGGAGAAAAAAAAATAATCAATCCATATTCCACTAGCCTCATTACTACCTATATTATCCATGCTGAAAATCACACTACAAATAAGGAATTTAGCCTTTATAGGCAAATGGATTCATGCCATAAAAGGTACAAATTCATCTTATGCTTAAGTGAAAACCAAATATTTTTCGTTAAAAGTTATAATCATATCTAAATTCCATAAATTATGGAAATTATATAAAAAATATACATCTAACTTATATATTATGAAAATTTCAAATATTACCGAGCAACAAAAATCAAAATGCATCTATTTGAAATAAGAAAAAAAAAAAGTAAGAAACTATTCGGACAAACAAGATAAACTCTAAAAGCGAAAGAGGAATAAAAACCGAATTATTCCCTGAAAACAAGAAGAGAAGAAAAAGAAAATAACAAGGCGCAACATTTTTTCGAGGTTTATTCTCTCTCATCGATTCTTCCTACTTCATCTTCTTAACCCAGAAACAGGACAGTGCCAGCCACTCCCCCGCCCCCCGGGGGGCAGTAATGGCGGTCTCTTTGCACACCCAGCCGGGACTCCACCGACCCTCTCTCAAGTCATTCGAGCGCTCGCTTTTCCCTGCCGAAGACTTGCCTTGGCTGAATTTCTCAGTCTTGTTCTTTTAGTCGATTTTTTTAAGCTGCGGGAAATTGATGTGAACATCCGGTTGCGATATTTGTAACTGCACCACGAAACTCCATCGAGGCTAAAGTTTCAATCCTTGAGTTCGTTTCTCACTCTTATGCCATCCGCTTGTTCATAAAAATAGGCGGCGAAAAGGGGCGGTCCTCGTTGGCCCATATCTGAGTGACCTCACCTGTCCTTGCCTCGTCGGTGATGACCTTGCTCGGGTCAGCAAGGGCCATCCTCCTCCACCACCTAGGGCTGGCGACCTTGCCGGGCCCCTCCGACGGTGGCAACGGCGTCCAACCACGATTCCTACTTTTTTTCTTTTCTTTTATTCATATATTTACATTTTGACCTTTCAAAGTATTGAAATTTTTTAAAATTGATCATGTGCATGTCGGAATTTCGGACTCACATGTCAAGGAGAGTTGATCGCGTGTTAGACACGCGTCGGAGTGTCGGACATGATAAAAAAACTTCAGAAGAGTGTCGGTACTTTTTAGCTGGGGCAAGGCAAAATAGGAAAATCAAGGACAAGGACTAGAGGTTCAGTTTTCGGTGGCTAGGCGAAGTCTATGTTTTAGTTGAGACATATCAGCCATGTGCACCAAAGAGAAAAAGAAAGGGCCATAGCACGAAAAAACAAAAGTCGATGGGACGAATGAGTTAAAATTTCGGGTTCAAAAATGACAACATGGGATAGACAAGGTTAATAAATACCATTGCAAAGGAACAGATAATTGTCTCAAAAATCCTAAATTTATTGTATGGCAACCAACTTTGTCCTAACACTTTCAATTATGTTGATTAGTTATAAATCTTTTGACGATTTGTCAATTTAATCTTAAATATTTTCAATTGTGTCGATTTAGTCCTAAACTTTTTTAAAATTTGCTAATTCAGCATTAAACTTATTATTTGGATAGTTGGCTGGAAAGACTACATTAGCAAATCACCAAATGGTTTATGACTAAATTGGCAAATCACTGAAATGTACATGACTAAATTGTCATCATTGACCAGTTGAAGACTAAATTGGCAAATTGTCAAAAAGTTTAAGACTAAGTGTTGGTAGTTTGTTTATAAAACAAATGAAGAAGTGCCTTGTCCCACATCGAAAAGATGTGAGTGCACACGTGGATAGGATTCGGCACTAACCAATGATCATTATTTTTATTTATTGAAAAAATTCGGATTTATTTCTAGAAAAATTAACTATAAAGTCTTGTTGAAGTTCACAAAAAGTTACGGTTATTTTTTATTTATTTTTTATTTAATTCCGATTTTTTTTTATGTCTTTTCAATGTGACCTTTGAGATATACTTGTTTATCTTACAACATTTCCCGAAAGGTTGCCTTTGTTTTGTTTTTTTTTTTTTTTTTTTGCAACTTTTGAAGAGTTGCCTCTATTCGAAAGACAAAGATACGTTTGTTTTGAGATCAAACATACATCTTCTTTCATTTTTTCGTTTTCTTTCGAAAGAAACTATAGCTATTGTTCAAATTGTTTCCTATGAGAGACCCTGGAGAAATACTAGAATTGTTATCTCTATTCTCATTTGAGATTTTGTTGTATTTTGGAGGAAATTTGTCGGTGACCATTAGCAATTTTGTGGGGGCAAATAAAACCTTAAAATTGTTGGGAAAATATGGCTTTGAATTGAGAAGAACAATGAAGTCGGATTTTCGGATTTTGAGCCGTGATATCACTTTCATTTTAAAATGAAAGATTTGAGTGAAACAAATACTACCTTAAGTATTAAATTTTTTTATATATAGTGGGGGTTATTCTTTGAGCTAAAGTGATTACATGGAGAAGATGTTGTATAGATTTAAACATATTGTTTTCAAATATATATGAGTACTCGCTTTGATTACTAGTGGAGAGTTTTTAATGTGAGTGCTATAGGGTCTTTAATGTATGCGATGCATTATACTAGACCTGATATTACTTTTTCTATATTCAAGTTGAGTAAATACTAGTAATCCAATATTGAACATTCAAGGGTTATCTTATTGTTCTATAATAATTCAGCTATATTAGAAGGATATGCCAATGCTACTTGGATTACAAGTGTGAGAGATAAACAGTCTGCTTCCGGACAAAGCTTCACATTAGGGGAATGTGTTGTTTCTTAGATGTGCAAGAAACAAATGTGTATAACTTATTCAACAATAGAATCTGAATTCGTTGCTTTAGCGACAACTGGGAAAGAGGCCAAATGGATTATGAATTTGTTATTGGATATCAAATTATAGCCTAATCCTACGCCTTCTACTTCTATCCAATGTGATAGTCAGGCTACTTTGGCAAGAGCTTATAGTAGCATTTATAATGATGAGTCTACACATATTAGTCTAAGAGATGAGTATATGTGAGACAATTAATTTAATATGGTACCATAACAATTGTCTACGTGAGGTCAAGTAATAATCTTGCCGATCCTTTGACGAAGGCTTTACCAAAACATATGGTAATAATGACCTCACAAAAAATGAGGCCGAAACCCTTTAATTGAAATCACCAATAATAATAACTCGACATTTTTCTAAAACATCACTAGTTACAAGGTTTAATGGGTAAGAACAAGTTATTGAATGTGATTGTTTGATATTGACACAGCTCTGATATGAGAAGTCAGTATCGTCTTACGTTTTGTAGATTGGATTGAATTCTTAATGAAGTATAGTACAAACTTATAATGTGTTGATAGTAATAGAAACAAATGGTAAATAGTTTACCTATATGAGCTTGTGCCGCTTCTTACGAAAGTTAGGGTTGCTTTCTAGAGAGCTCATAAAACAGGATCAAGCACAAGGACATAATAGTGCGGAATAATATAGAATTTCTCGCTGAAACAAGATGTTAATGTATGTACAATATGTCCGGTTCTATCATATAAAAGTACAAGTTTAAAGCCGAGCTACTTGTCACTTTGATAGAGCTTTGAGATACTTGCACTAAGTAAAGGTTCAACTCGAAAGAGACCTTTATGTATGTATATTAATCTCACGGAAATTTTGGCTGTATATTTCTAACATTTTATTTCTTGTTTTTGTTTTATAAACAAACTACCAACACTAAGTTGGCATAATTAAAAATTTTAATATTGAATTGTCTGTCTTATAATAGATTTAGGACTTTTTAGACAATTTTCTTGCAAAGGAACTAATGTCACGGACTCAATGTAAGCCCCAATTTGTATATGTGTGATTTAAGCCTCAATCCTCGTTTCTGAGCTTTACCCAGCCAAACATTTTTATCCTTGGAGAAAATTCCATTCTAATTAGTGAAATTCGTTTGAATTGCAACTTTTCGAAATATGAACCGATTTTCCAAGAGGAGATGAACGTGGTCGACTGTTCCAAAGAACCCGAGGGACCGCACATTTGATCGCTCCCGTAAAACTTTCGTTGGAGTCGGTGCGACGTACATCTAATCACTTATTTAAGAAAGATCTTTGATCAATGTGCGTTAATATCATGATCTGTGACCAGTGTGCACTTTGGAGCACGTCTAAAAAATCATTGATCGGCTGCTTATTTGGGACATGATTGATCACCGACGCAAAAACATTTTTCGTTCAACTTGCACTTGAGCCGCATGTTTGCACGCCTATTTTAAAACCTTCGCCATAGTGAGCATGCACTTGAAAGGCGTGTCTGAACACTCATTTTAAAAACCGTTTAGTTGGGACACGTATTTGATGCCCGATTATGACATCTTTCGCATGATTCATGTGTACTTAGAACGTGCGTTTCATCATCTTTTACCCTGCTCAAATTATATCTTGCATGTTTATTACCATCTCCGTTCTTCTGCAATGAGAATCAATATCTCGACTTAAGCCAAGAGGCAGATCTTGTGCCACTAGATATCTACGCATGATCATCCACTTGCCAATGTCAATTTATATAGTAAGATAGCCGTATCTGTCATATTTCATAAGTGTACTTAGAATGTTAATGACATTTTAATAAATTTACCTGCATCAAATATAGTTTTTGTTGACGTGGTTGGACTTGTAATTTTACAGTGAAGGGTTGGTGTCTCTGGCCTTTTGCTGGAAGCATCGGGGTTGAAATAAAAAAAAAAAAAAAAGAATCCCAGAAAAAGAAGAGACGGTCACACCCAAGCAAATTCCGAATTTCAAGCTTAAATTCGAAAAAATGGAAAACATGGCAAACGGAAGGAAAATTGGACAATTAGGCGTCATTAGAAAGCTAAGGATATCCTTTACAAGTTCCTAGAATATGGCAAGTCCAATTAAAGTCTTCTTCTAACTCAAGTGAAAGCATTCACATAAGTGGTCAAATCAGGTCAAGACAAGCAGAACATGACATGCAACTTTTGGGCAATTATCCTACCTAGATGATGCGTGAATTTTATGACATTTTAGTATGTCCTAGGTCTAGATGTTAGGGGAAAATGTGATGGAGACATCTAGTCCTAGATCAGTGCACAAATAATCATAAAAATTCATGGACCTAAGTAGGACAGCTAATCTATTCATGACGGTACATGGCAAAAATCACAGAATAAGCGCACTGACTTCGCAAGAGGTTATAGTTCAAAAATCGTTTAGTTGGGACAAGTTTTGATGCCCGATTATGACATATTTCGCATGATTAACGTGTATTTAGAGCGCATGTTTCATCATCTTTAAAATATCTACGCATGACCATCCACTTGCCAATGTCAATTTATATAGTAAGATAGCCGTATCTGTCATATTTCACAAGTGTCCTTAGATGTTAACGACATTTTAATAAATTTACCGGCATCAAATATAGTTTTGTTGACGTGGTTGGACTTGTAATTTTACAGTAAAGGGTTGGTGTCTCTGGTCTTTTGCTGGAAGCATCGGGGTTGAAATAAAAAAGAGTCCCAGAAAAAGGAGACGGTCACGCCAAATATTCAGTGTCCGAAGAAGAAAGAAAACATTGACAGAAAGGGGGCAGAGGAGAAACCGGGATAGAGAGACGGAAAAAAGAAGTTCGTGGAAGTGACCTTGTCCGCTAAATTTTTTGATAGTAAGTGAACTTGTTGATGTATGTATATGTCGGTGGCTAAATACACTTATATTAAGTGGTTTTTGTGGAAGTATTTTGATAAAATGGATCGTCCAAATTGAGCACCGGAGTAGGGGCAACTGTAATGTGGTTTGTCGGCGACGGCAGGGGAACGGCCGCTTGATGCACAGCGGAGCAGCAACGAGCTCTCGCGGAGAGAGAATTTGAGATTCAAAATTTGGAAAGGAAAGAAATGAAGAGGGACAGAGGAATGAACAGGCTTCTCTTTCCTTCGTTTGAGAAAGAAATTGAAAAGTTTAAGCCGCAATAAATGTGCTGCAGAGGAGAGAGAGCGTGCAGGCTAGGAGGACAGAGGGCATCGGCAAGCTAGGAAGAGGAGAGAGAGGGGAAGAAGGCAAAAGACACCAAGTGGGCCCACCCCCTCCACATGGCACCTCGTGAGTGGCCGGGGACCACGCTGATGTGGAGCCCCCGGACCACCCAATATTTTCTCGATATAAGTGCTTCACTTGATTCATACTCTACACCAAGCCCTGCGATACACCACCATGGCGCACCAGCAACTTTCTTCGCAGCCCGCCATTGTAGGTACCGATGAACATGACCAGGAGCCCATTGATGAACTAATTGCTTCGCTTCCCATAACCAAAGGCTTGGTTCATCCGGCCCATCGCCTTTACCAAAACTTTTGGTGCCCGGTCACCGTGCTTCCCAACGTGATCGCCTTCCGACAGCACTTCAAAGCAAAAGACAAGGACATTGTCCTGGTCTCTCAGCCCAAATCGGGAACCACCTGGCTAAAGGCCTTAGCGTTCTCCATCATTAATCGCTCCCACTTCAACATCTCCAACACGCCCTTGCTCACTTCTAACCCCCATGAAGCCGTTCCTTTCATCGAGCTTAAGCTGTGGCCCGACCTTGATGGCCTGGCAGACCCGAGGCTCTTCGCGACACACATCCCTTACCCATCCTTGCCAGAGAGCGTCAAGCGGTCGGATTGCCAGATCGTTTACATCTGTCGAAACCCATTGGACACCGTGGTTTCCTCTTGGCACTTCTTGGTTGAGATGGCGCAGTCAGAGGACCAGCCAGATTGGTCCTTGGAAGAGCATTTCGAGACCTTTTGCCAAGGGCAAGTCTTGTTCGGGCCCTTTTGGGATCACATCACGGGTTACTGGAAAGAGAGCTTGGAGAGGCCACGCAAGGTGTTCTTCCTCAAGTATGAGGACTTGAAGGAAGATGTCGAAGGACAGCTGAAGAAGGTGGCCGAGTTTCTGGGGCTTCCCTTCACTGAGGAGGAAGAAGAGGGAGGTGTGATAGAAGAGATAGCTAACTTGTGTAGCTTGAAGACCCTGAAGGACCTGGAGGTCAATAAATCCGGCAAATTACTAGGCGGAATCATTGAGAAGAGAAGCTTTTTTAGGAAAGGGGAGGTGGGTGATTGGGTCAACCATCTCACTCCTTCCATGGTGGATCGCCTCAATAGCATCATTCAAGAAAAGATGAGGCCCTTTGGATTGGAATTCAAAATGTGTTGAGCGTTAAATCCATTCACTTTCTCCATGTGTGTCATTAGAAATAAGTGAAATTAATAATGGAAGGATCCGCAGTCCTCCTTATTGGTGAATCCTCGACTTCTCTGATACTGTAAACTACTACTATCCTATGCTAGTCACATGTGTTGTCTACGTGTTTAGTCAATTAGAGATCATGTATTCATAAATTTACTGTTAATTCATCAATTTTTCAAAAAGTAATCCTAAATTATTCGTATGATTTCTCATGTGTACCTATGAATGCGTTTTTCTATTTCTGCTTAATCTTCGATTAATTCGTTTTCTCATAATTTACAAGCAAAGGATCGGAGAACTCCCCCTCATTTCACTTGAGATCTAAAGTTTGAATTATATTGAGTCCCTTCTTTCAACAAAGGAGACGACACTTCAATGACAAAATTAATAATTGTGTGCTATTGCTTTGCAATTTCATCATAATGTTTTACATTCACACCTCACATTTTACACGACTCCACAACATGTGCTTTCATGATCATTTTGTATGAGGATATCAATTTGTATTTAAGTGGTTAACTACTTAAAAAGAAAAAGGAATAAAAGAAAGAAAAAGAAAATTAAAAAAATTTGTCAAAAGTATCAATGTCAGTGATTTCTAATCAAAGTTGATTGGAATGACAAAATTAACAAATTATTAAAAAAATTATGATTAAATTAATACAATTGAAAAGTACAAGACTGAATTGGTAAGTTGTCAAAAAGTTTATGACTAAATTGACACAACTGAAAAATTTAAAAATGAATTAGCCGTCGTATAATAGGTTTATACTTTTTTGGACAATTTTCCTACATAAAATGATTACGATCTGTATTGAATGTCGTAAAATCATCTAAGGGAACCTATTTCATAACTATCGATTTCTTGTGAATTCCCTAACCTAATGTGGATGGCCAGCTTTGGTCATATGTGAGATGTGGACTAACTTCGACCCAAGAAAGGTAGCTCATGGTATGTACTGCCCCATCAATATACAAAATGATCGGAAATTCTGGGGTCCCAATCAAATCCCATTATATATCATAAATCTGTTAATCATGAGAAACCAAAACGCGAGACTTGTAGGATATAAAGAGGGTGCAGATATTAGAAATATACCACGATAATGTATTATCTCTTAAAAGTAGGCCTAGAAAACTTATTTAGAATCCTTCCCACCTCTATTTCATGATAGAAACTCAAATCTTAGTAGCTCCACATATGTGGTCACCTCTTATTATATAAAACCAGAAATTGAGAACGACGGGAGTTTACCTGAAGAAGACAAAACTCAAAAAAAAAAAAAAAAAAAAATCTTGACGACCGACATAATTGAATTATGGATATGCCAATTTTGACTAAACATTTCTCATGAAGCACCGTGAGTCCCCTGAAGAAAGGCCTTCCAAATTAATACAATGCGCGAATCATGTGTTTGGTGCTATATGCGGTAAGAGTTTTACCTAGCACTATATTAATACTCTCAATCTTGTCCCGGTGTGGTTCATGCTGGACATAAATGATTACGATCCAAACCGTCGTAAACTCACGAAAAGCAACCTATCGAGTAAAAATTCGATTTCTTGTGAATTTTCTTATATAAATTGAAGCAGACCACGAAAATGTATTATGTCTTAGAAATAGGCCTCGAAAGCTTATTGACAAACCTTGGCACCTATATATCTCGATGGAACCTCAGCTCTAATAGCTCTGTATATGTGGACCATGTGGTCACTTCTTGATATATGAAAACCAGAAATTGAGAGCAATGGTGTTGATGCCTGAAGAAGACACAATTTAGATTAATCCTAATCAACTACTGAATTAGATTCGTGTGGATTATGACTAAACCAGCTCACTGATGAAGCACCTGCAAGTCCCCAAACAAAGGCCTTGCAGATTATCACAATGCACGAATCATGTGTTTCATGTAGTCGACATCACCTGAGGGGCTGACAAGAGATTTGTGTGGATTATGGCTAAACCAGCTCACTAAAGCCTTGCAAATTATCACAATGCACGAATCATGTGTTTCATGCAGTTGACATCACCTGAGGGGCCGACAAAAGATTTGTGTGGATTATGACTAAACCAGCTCACTAATGAAGCACCTGCAAGTCCCCAAACAAAGGCCTTGCAGATTATCACATGCACGAATCATGTGTTTCATGCTGTTGACATCACCTGAGGGACCGACAAAAGAGTTCTACCTAGCATCTTATTTAAAATTGATGAAGGCGCATGTGTTTTTAGGGTATGCGCCGCCTTGATTTTTATGATTTGGAAGAGCATTCTGAGACCTTTTACCGAGGGATGATGGGTTATCAGTCCTCTTGTGATCCCGTGTGGGTATTGGAAGGAGAGCTTGGAGAGGCCACCCAAGGGGTTATTCCTCGGGTACGAGGACTAAAGGGAGATGTTGTAGGACACCTGAAGAAGGTGGGCCGAGCTTGTGGCATTTCCCTTCTTCAAGCAGGAAGAAGGTGGAGGTGCCAATGAAGAGATAGCCAAAATGTGTAGATTGAAGAACTTGAAGGGCCTGCAGGCCAACGAGAATGGCGGATTACTGCAGATGATTTTCAAAAATGAGAAGAGAAGCTTGTTCGGGAAAAATGAGGTGCGTCACTAGGTTAGCCATCTCACTCCTTCCTCTTGGGAGAACAAGGACAATCTAAACAATATCGAATTAACGCAGCAGAACAAAATATTCTTCCCTATTGTGATAAAAATTATCTAAAGAGTCTTAAATCAATTGTTCTTCTATCAATTCAATCATACATCATCCTACACCTTTTTACAAGTTGTCAATTGAGTCTATTCGATCAATTTTGATCAAAATTCATTGACGTGAATGTCGACTATCCTATGTGACAAGGTCAATGCTAATATGGACAATTTTTAATAACATCTTAAATTTTTTTCAATTTTTTTATTTTTTTTTCTGATTTTTATCTTATTTATTCTTGTTTCTTTCTTTTTTCTTTCTTCTTCCTTTTACCAGTGGTTGGCTAGCCTTGTCTAAGCGAGAGTCGCCATTGTCTACCACAGGCGAGGCCCAACCAGGCAAGGGTGAGCTCAACAAAGGCAACACTTGGTGAGGCTGCCCTAGTCTTGGTGAGGGCTCCCCTTGTCGAGGCTCACCATCGCTGAGGTGAGGCCAGCCACCCAACCATCGACAAATAGAATAAGAAGGGGGAAAAAAGAAAGAAAGAAGGGAAAAGCTAGAAAAAATAATAATAAAATCGAAAAAAATCAACATATTATTAAAAATTATTCTCATCAGCGCCGACCGTGTCACTTAGAACTACTACTATCCACGTTAGGAGTTTGCAACCGAAATTGGTTAGATAGAATCCATTAACAAAATTAAAAAGTTTAGAACTTTTTGGACAATTTTCCCTCCTCTTGTGCAAACCTCGTAGGAAACAATACAAAGCACCCATAAACACAAAACTATTTTTTTATGTGGAAAACCTCCCCAATGTGAGAAGATAAAAAATCATGGGACAAGACTCCATCCAAAATCTTCATTATCAATAAAATCATATGAACAAAATCCTTCCCTAATTAATGCTAGAGGTACATAGCAGCAACAACATTAAGAACACCCGTTTTAGCAACACACATGAATTCACAAGAGATCATGGATAAATCTCACTAATAACGTAAGTTTGGTTCAACCCACAAAAAACTTGATGTCGGGATCTTCGAGTAAAAATCAAACCGATCAATTATGTTTAAGACTAAATTGATACAATTAAAAAGTTTAAGATTAAATTGGCAAAAATGTATTAGATTCAATTTTTTTTTTTTTTTTTGGTAACCGGACAATTTTTCCAACAAAAATATGTGCCAACAAAAATTTTTTTTCAAGCAAACAATTGCTCGTATTTTGAAAGAGTATTTCTATTTTGATAAATTGATTGTTCTTTTTTTTTTTATCAAATAATTTAATCGAGGTTGCGGGCATGAAATCAATAGAAAATAATTTAATCGTTAATTAGGGGTCATATGATCATTCTTCACTGTGTATAAAGCAATGACAAGGAAATGAAAAACCAACACAGACCGGCAACAAAAAGATTGGTGCTTCACCTTGTGTGGGGTTCTAAAATTAGAATAGCTGGCAGTGTTCTCACAAATTCTTACACCTTCATCTACTTGTTTCCGTGCTCAATCACCAAGATGAGCGGTATCACCATGGAACACCAGAAAGTTTCATTGCAGTCTGCCATTGCAGAACATGACCGAGAGGCCATTGATGAACTAATTGCTTCGCGTCCCATAGGGAATGGCTTGATTTTTCCTATGCACTGCCTTTACCTAAACTTTTGGCGCTCAATCAACGTGCTTCCTAACATGATCGAGTTCCAGTGGCACTTCAAAGCCAAATGCAAGGACATTGTCTTAGCCTCTTAGCCCAAGTCAGGGACCACCTGGCTTAAGGCCCTAGTGTTCTCCATCATTAACCGCTCCTGCTTTGACATCTCCAACCCATCATCGAGCTCAAGCTGCACGGGAGAAACCTGAGGCCGAACTTGACGGCCTGGCAAAGCCAAGGCTCTTCGCGACTCACATCCCTTACTTAACCTCGCCAGAAAGCATCAAGCGGTCAGACTGCTAGATCATTTACATCTGTTGGAACCCATTGGACACCGTGTTTTCCTCGTGGCACTTCTACCTTGAGAAAATATTGGGTGGTCCCGGACCACCGGGTCAGCATGGTCTCCGACCACTCATCAAGCGCCATGTGGATGTGTGGGGCCGCTAGAGCAGAGGGAATTCTTCTCCCCAAAACAATTTTTTTCTTTCCCCTATCACTAGATCTGCATTGCACACACTAGCCTGAACGCATTTATTTCACAGTCTCTCTCTTATATCCTCTCTCCTTCCATCTCTGAAGAAGAAAAGGGACGTCCTTCTCTCTGTAGCAAAGGCGTTCTCTCTCCCTCTCATTCATTTAAATTTTGGATCTCCCCTTCGCTCTTAGACTTTGCTCCTTCAGTCCTCTGCTCTGGCGTTCGTTACTGCTCAGGGGACTCTTCGCTACTTCTGCGCTCTTTCGATGGCGGACATTTGTTTCGATGAATCTAAGTTGTTTCAACATTGAAGAGGCTATCGAGAAGTCGAGGATGGTGGCATAACAAATGTCAGGGTGTGGCTGCTAGTGCTGCCGGTGAAGGAGGGTGAGGATTGCAAAGACGGAGGTCGTGGCGAAGGAGAGGACGAAGTTGGTGTTGCTATTGAGCATGCGGAATGGAGCCTGTAGCAGGCGTTGCTCCTGTTTTTTTTTTTATTATATTTATATATATATATATATATTTGTGAAAAGGGGTTGCTTTGTTGAGTTGTTGAGTTTTGTTGAAGTGGTTTTGCTTTTGTTTTATTTCTGGTGTGGAGCACTGGAACCACGTTCCTTATTTTTTCTTCCTCGATTTTTACTTTGTACAATTTGAATAAGATTTCGATTTTGCAAGTATATTTCTGACATGGAATTGTTCTTCGTTTCATGTTTTGTTGTATACTTGAGTTTTTATGGGGGAGATCCGTTTGAAAGGTAATAAGGGAAAGCAAAATGTGCTATGGCTTTCTCCAACATCAGGGAGAGCTTATATTAATGCATTATAATTTATCATTATTATGTCGTCAAAACTCAACGAGCATTCACAACATCACC
Source organism: Eucalyptus virginea (assembly GCA_014182375.1). NCBI lineage: Eukaryota > Viridiplantae > Streptophyta > Magnoliopsida > Myrtales > Myrtaceae > Eucalyptus > Eucalyptus virginea. The sequence goes on from CM024518.1 coordinate 32,645,827, forward strand.
CAACTTAGTATGCATATCTACTAGAGTGTGAGAACCAAAACATTGTCACCCATCTCCAAGCAAGTACAAACCCACGAACTAATTTGCTTGGATCTAAATTCCCAACTCCCTCACAAGCTTGATCACGGGAGTAGGCCACCTAAGGCCATATTTACACGTCTCAAAGAATAAAATAAAAACATCACATAGCCGCCAACTCACAACATCTCTCTGGGGACACCATAAAAAACCATTCTTGCTTCTTTAACCTTCCCAAACTTCATCAGAAAGAAAACGCGAAAAATGCAGGGGCCTCATCTGAGTGAGACGAAGTATTTGGACGGACTTGATTCCAATAATGTCCTTTGAGAACTTTCACAGAAGAGACAAAAAAATGACTTGTGAGAGATCTGGGAATGAAAGAGAATGGGATAAGAACGTAGAAACTGGAGGGTTCTTCCAAGTGAGACGAAGGATTTGGAACGCCCGAGCAGCAACGAACACCAGAGTAGAGGGCCGGAGGAGCAAAATCTAAGAGCGACGGGAGATCCAAAATTCGAATGACGGAGCGGGAGAGAGAACGCCTTTGCTGGAGGGATAAGGATGTCCCTTTTCTTCTTCAGAGATGGAAGGAGAGAGAATTGTGAGAGAGAGAGAGAGAGAGTGAGTGAAATAAATGTCTGCAGGTCTAGCAATAGGGGAAAGAAAAAAAATTGTTTTGGGTGAGAAGAATTCCCTCTACTCTGCTCTAGCGGCCCCCCACACATCCACATGGCGCTTGATGAGTGGTTGGAGACCATGCTGACTTGGTGGTCCGAGATCACCCAATATTTTCTGGGAATCCACCGGGACCCCATTCCTATGGTCTATCAAGGAGCACATGATGGTCCACTTGCCTGAAGGGTTCTCGAAGAGGACAGGGCCGCGGGGGAAGATAGTGTAATGGGCCCCGCAGAGCCAGGTGTTAAGCCACCCGGCGTTTGACATTTGAGCCAAATTACAATCGCTTCGTAAAAATTCAAATTCTGCTGCTACTTTCCCATAGCCCCCAATGGGCTCAACCGCCACAGATATTATCCAAGTCCAAGCCTCGCTTGAACTTCGCCATAATCGAGGACCTCATCAGAATACCAACTCCACATGCACTTTTAACTGCTCCGCAAGGATTTTCTGACACAACCTCCTTAATCGCAGATAAAGCAAAACCATTGTCTGCGAAACCATTGTTGCATTCATATCTATCAGGAGATCGAAAACGTACCTTGTTAATTTCAGCAGTTACAGCAACCATTGGCTCTATAGGCTCCACCTCGCTATGAGCACCATCTGTGTCGATTACTTTGCTAGTACTCGTACTCGCTACCTCTGGAGTTTCTGGTTACAACTCCACCTCAAGCTGAACACCGTTCAGATCCGTATTAACACTGCCACAAACACTCCTAGCCAGAAGTATTGGAGACTCATCAAGGGTAACTTCTTTGCTGTTAACAGGTAAATTTATATCTGGACACCACAACAGATCACCCCGCTCACCTTGTGCATAGCTATGGAATATGCACCTTGCCCTCCCATCGAGCTTACCATCACTCACTCGAAAATAACATGGGCAACCAAACATTCTAAGAATAGAATAATCAGCAACGTTACCTGACCACACTTCTTTAGGAGTTTGCCATTCGATGCAGTTGATGGAGATCTATTCACCGGGTAGCTTACCGTACTTAGCACATCAACTAGGAATCTCCTAGCCATACCAAAGACTAGAGATAATTTTTCGGGCCGTCTCTAGTAATGTTTTGCTCATCAATTCTGCAAATTGTTGTGATTTACTGGCACTAGTGCGGTGTTTCACTATGCCCTCTTTCATGCAGAATTTATTTGCCAGCTCCGAGCAAAACTCCATGCTATTGTCAGTCTGCACATGCTTGATCGACTTACTAGTCTCCGTCTCGATCAAAGCTCTTGACTGCGAGATCTTGACACCAGCATTAAACTTGTGCCTTGGCACAAACACTCGGGTCTTCCTCGAGCAGTCAATAGACTCTCGAACAAATGCATCCGACGTCTCCGCAGCTGAAATTTATCACTGTCTCACCTTGAAGTTTATGCAGGCCATCGTGCTTGATTCCTTTCATTATCACCAGGACACCTCGAACAACCTTTAGAACTCCATCTTTTGAAGAATACCTGCAACCAGCTGAATCTAGGGCACCCAAGGAAATTAAGTTCTTTTTCAATTCTGGAACATGTCTCACTCCAGTCAATGTCCTCACCATACCATCATGCATTCTGATTTTAACATCACCAACACCCACAACATCGCACTCAGCGTTGTTCCATAACTGGACTTTACCATTACCCGTGCACTGATAAGTGATAAACCAATTCCTATTTGGTGTGACATGAAAAGAACAACCATAATCCATAATCCATCCATCAAACGATGAATAATCAGTGATAGACAAGACATAATCGGCATTATCTCGCTCTGCTGCAACATTATCTGCAAAATCAACCATAATTCCCTTACCCTTCTCATTCTTCAACTTAAGGCAATCCCTTCTAAGATGTCCCCTCTTGCCACAGCTCCAATAGACAACATTAGCAGTCCTAGATTGACTACGTATGTTCATATTAGTACTACTGTTACCCACATGTGTTACAGATCTTCCTCTATTTTCACCTACTAGAACAGTAGATACAGATTCGCCAGATTCTCTTCTACGAATGTCCTCGCTCATAATCAAATCTCGAACCCCATCAAACGTTAAACTTGTTGACCCAGAGGAATTACTAACAGCAGTGACGGTAGTATTCCAACTATCAGGCAATGAGGATAATAGAATCAAAGCACGTACCTCATCTTCAAAATCAATCTCAACTGAACTCAATTGACTAACAATCACATTGAATTCATTGATATGATCTGCAACTGATGCACCTTCTTTCATCTTCAAGTTAAACAGACGTCGCATCAAATAGACCTTGTTGATCGTAGAGGGCTTCTCGTACATATCCGACAAGGCTTGCATCAAATCAGCAGTGGTCTTCTCCTTCAGGATGTTAAACGCGACGTTACGAGCCAACGTCAGCCGAATAACACCCATAGCTCGTCTATCCAGCAAATCCCAATCAGCTTGCTTCATCGTCTCTGGTTTCTCCCCAAATAAAGGCAAGTGCAGATTCATCTGATAAAGATAATCTTCAATTTGCATCTTCCAGAAACTAAAATCCTTCCCATCAAATTTGTTGATTCTCACTTTTACTTCTTCTGTCGCCATCGATTCGCTTCAACTTATCCAAACCTAGCTCTGATACCACTTGTTGCGATGGGGCGAGCGATCGAACAAAATATAGACGGAAGAAGAAAAAATAAATCGGACACCAGATTTATGTGGTTCAGTCGTAAAGACCTACGTCCACGGGGAGAGCAACAGCGAATTTCACTATAGATCAAGCGATACAAGGAGATTACACACTCAAGTCACTCAAACACTCTCTCGGTGTTTCCCAAACCCCAATTACACCAAATACATCAATCTTACTTGGATGTAAATCACAAATAAGCTTTGCCGCACGAGAAACACGAACACCCGCTATCAAGCACCCAGCGCCTACGGATGTCTCTCACAAACAGAGAACACCCACGGCACTCAGAGTAAACGGCGCTTCAATATGTGGCTTCGCTCAACGATCGTGTGTGGCTTCGTGCGGCAGCAACTCACCGAAAAGAAGAAACCCTCTTTCGCGGCTCCCCTCTACGACTTCTTTTTTTCGTAAAGGGCTTCGGCAGCTTTTTTATACGTGTGCCCATGAGGTCAAAACTTTGACCATGGGCCCACCTTCGTTTCCTTTTCTTTCACGCGTGCAGAGGACTCCTTCACGCCAAGACTCACGAATTGATTTCCTTCAATTCGGAATCCTCAGGCTTTGCAGCAAAGAACTTTCCTTCTTTATTTTATTTTATATTTCCTCTTTTAGTCCAGCAACTCCTTCGCGAGTCCACCAAATTTCGCGTTTTAGCAAACGCTCAAACTCGAGTCATATTTAACAGGTGTCATTAGAAAGCTAAGGATATCCTTTACAATTTCCTAGAAGATGGCAAGTCCAATTAAAGTCTTCTTCTAACTCAAGTGAAAGCACTCACATAAGTGGTCAAATCAGGTCAAGACAAGCAGAACATGACATGCAACTTTTGGGCCATTATCTGTGACACCCCAAATTTTCTTTTATCTTCTCCCTCTTTTGTTCTCTCAAAAACGGCTGAGCGGCAGCAACTAATTCCCTTCAGCTACATTCTTTTCTTTCTTTCTCAACCGAGACACACCACCTTCCTTTCCTCCAACTTTTGTTCATCTCAGCCTCTCACAGCAGCGAAATCGTCGCTGTCCGGTCCCGTTCGGAGCTACCGCCGCAGTTATACTCGTCCTATCTATCTTCTATTACAGGTTGTCCAATCCAGAGTCACCACGTAACAAGGGAATCACCAACACATTATCTTATCAGGTTTCGTTTAAATAAAAAAACAAGAGAGAAAGAAGGAAACAAGGAAAAGGATAAAAGAAGACACATCAAATCGTAGGATAGCGGGCTTAGACACCAGATCAATGTGTGGGCTTACCCAGTGCTTGGAGTCGGTCCCAGTTCTGTATAAACTGCGTCCCTTGTTACGGGGTGACTCTGGATTAGGTTTCGTTTAAATAAAAAAACAGAGAGAGAGAAAGAAGGAAACAAGGAAAAGGATAAAAGAAGACACATCAAATCGTAGGATAGCGGGCTTAGACACCAAATCAATGTGTGGGGTTACCCAGTGCTTGGAGTCGGTCCCAGTTCGGTATAAACTGCGGTTGATCTGTAATGAGCTACTCTGTCTCTTCCTTGTTATCGTCTGAACATAGTCGCCTTGAAACGCTCTCTCTCTCTCCTCCAATCTCCGCTGCCCAAGCGAGAACACAGAGAAGAAGCGGCAAGCAAGCGGAGACCCTGAAGATGGCGGCGCCGGCGAGGACAATGAAGGACGTGTCGCCCCACGAGTTTGTCAAGGCGTACGCCGCTCACCTCAAGCGGTCCGGCAAGGTCTCTTTTTTTTTTTTTTTTTTTTTTGTCTTTAATTGTCTTGGGTCGATCGAAGTTCGAGTGCGTAAGCAATATCGTTCGTGGGTTGTCGGATCCATGAGACGTAAGTTTTTCCCACCATTTTGGAGCCTCTCTTGTTTGTTGTCGTCTAATGCCTAACACAAGTGTATGAAAATCAGGAAGAAGACCGTTGTGGTTTCTCTGTGGAATGATCTTGCGACCACTGTAGGTCAGGAGAATCGAAGTTTTATCCTTCTGCACTAACTGGAATACGTTTTGCGTGTCGATTCGTGACTCTGTTAAGTGGTTAGTAGCGTTAGAAATTCTCTTCTTTAGTTGTGTCGAGATGGTTGGTATTGTGGCTGTTTTGGTGGTGTTGTTGATGAAGTCGCGGCGAAGGGGGTGGGTCACGACTTTCTTTGAGCGAGGGGGGGGACCGTACGAAAGAGAGAGAGAAAGAGTGAGAGAGAGCCTGTGAGAGAGGCGGGGATTGAGCGAGTTGAGGATGATTTTTTATTTGATGATTCTGTTTTGGGCTCATTCAGGCTGGTCGCAGGGTTGGATGGGTGTTCGGTGACTTGCGTGCGAGGCTTGTGGATGGTATGGTGTAAGTCGGGCCGAGAGGAGGCTGTGGTCCATCGTTGTTGGGTAGGAAATGCGGATGAGCTACGAAACGGGCTTGCATATTGACTTAGGAAGGGCAAGAGTTCAATTGTGGCTTTGAATGGATTTTCGAGTTGTTTGCAATGAATCGCCAGTGGTCAATGCTCATTTAGGTGTTATACATGTGTGGTCAAGGCTCAAATGGGGGTTCATGAGATGACTAAGGGGGTGCATGACAACCCAAAATTTCTGTTCCAGAAATAGTTTTTCTGTTCCAGACCTGTTTCTAGAAGAGAAATCCGTTTGATAAACCTATTCGGTTTTCTATTTCGTAATAGATTTCTATTCCGAAATAGGTTTGGAAGAGAAATCAGAAGCTAAAATTTTATACTTCTGATTTCTGGAAGAGAAATCATAAATAATTTCTCTCACTAAACCCTAATTTCGGTAAGTCCTCCCTCATCTCCTCTACGTCTCTGCCTCCTCCTCCTCCTCCTCCTCCGCCTCTCCTCATTTTATTAAAAATAAAAATAAATAAAAATAAATATATTCATTTTATTCATTTAAAAATAAAAATAAATTTATTAAAATAAATAAATTATTTTTATTTATCATTTTATTTTTAGTTTATTAAAAATAAGTTTAATAAATTTATTTTTATTTGCCTTGAGTGTTTTGCCAAATAATTTTTTTTTTTTTTTATTTTTATTCATTTTAAAATAAATTTATTCGTAAAATAAAATAAAATAGAATAAATAAAATAAATTTATTTTTAAGGATATTTTTATTTTAAAATAAAATTACATTTTTATTTTATTTTTATTTATTTTATTTTATTTTATTTTATTTTATTTTATTTTATTCATTATTTTTTTTGTTACTAAATCATTTTTATTTTTATTTTTATTTTTTATATTAAAGGTCGTCGATCGTCGCCGCCGCCGTTCGAAAGGAAGAAATTTTGTGTCGTTATCAAACGGTTTTCTATTTTTTGCTTAAAAACTTATTTTTGCTTAGAAACTCTTCTAGAAATAGAAATAGAAAAATCTACTTTTGTTAAACTATTTCTGAATGGAATGGTTCTTGCGCGCCCTAAATAGCTAGGAGTAGCTGAGTTGCTAGAGTCCATGGTTGGTCTGTCTGGGAAGAAAAACTCGTCGAGTTGCTGGTTTGCTGATTTTCCGTCATCAAATGTATTAAGAATTGGATGAACTTATTTTTGGAAAGTTGTGCAATACATTATGATCTACGACATATATTTAATTGAGATTTTTCTGAGTTAAACTGATCCACACGAAGACTTGATTTTATACTATTAGTGAGCTGTTTAGTACCGTGAAATCACGGCCTTCGTGTACTTTGGAATTTCCATAAAATTATTGAGTTAGAATATGGATTTGCTTCCTTCATAAGAGTAGTAGAAGACATGTAGGTGCAGAACATATAAAAATTTCAAAGCATTTTACTGAGTTTTGAACTTCAAAATGGATTAAGCCTCACGGTTGCTGATTATGCTTGGCGGAAGGAATTTTGAGCCGCATGGACCACATTGTTGCTCTCTTTACAGAAGGAACCAGACTTGGTTTCCTTAATGAAAAGTGTTCATTTAGGTCTTGCTATCACATATTAATATTTGAGAATTTTCTGTGATGGTTTACCATGGTTTTGGCTCTAAAGACTGAGATTACTCGATTTTTGCTTTGTTCTGTCCATGTTGTTAGATTTTGAGTTTTCTGCAGGAAAATGTTGGACTCTTACTTTGTCACCTCTAATGAGGGTTCCTATATACCTTGCAATATCTAATAACGTATGTTAGACCATGGTATGATTGTTAGTATATTGGAATTGTTGGTGTTGCAATAAGGTGGAACTACAAATGTGCGTAGTTGGCTACGGAGTCAATGAGGAACCCCAGGTGTCGGGATGCCTAGAGAGAGATGAAAAGAAGTAATGGTATTCTCTCAAGAGGACTGAGAAGGGCTGAATAACTTCTCAGGGGACCTCGTGATGCCAGGTTGGGTGTGAGGGGTACGGGGTGAAGTGTCGTCTTCCCCTGGGCGATTGTTGCAGCTAGACTTCCATAGATTCTGCAAGTTGATAATTTCATTACTTATTTATTTTGCTAGCGGTCAGCGGTCAACCCACTTGCTGAGTTTTTATTTTAATAACTCACACTTGTTTATTGTGTCTTTTCTTCATAATAGAAGGTGACCGAGGAGCACTTGACGGGTGAGAGAGTTTTTTTTTTTTTTTTTTATTCTAACAGTATGTACATACTCGATAGGAGACAGGATATTTAGTGTTTGTGGCTTTTTTTTTTTTTTTTGTATAAATCCCCCTCCTTAGCCTCATCTCTCCATGTGTACGTAAACAAAGTTTTTGGTAAATATGGTCGAGTGTAGTTCAGTTTCTTATAACTCAGCTTAGAATGAAATTTATTTTATAATCTGAAATTAATATCTCCCCTAAATTATAAAGCAAGTCATGTAACTTGATTTGAGATTCAGGGTGCCACATTATCCTACTTAGATGATGCGTGAATTTTATGACATTTTAGTATGTCCTAGGTCTAGATGTTAGGGGAAAATGTGATGAAGACATCTAGTCCTAGATTAGTGCACAAATAATCACAGAATAAGCGCACTGACTTTGCAATAGGTTATAGTTCAAAAATCGTTTAGTCGGGACAAGTGTTTGATGCCCGATTATGACATCTTTCGCATGATTAACGTGTATTTAGAATGCGTGTTTCACCATCTTTAAAATATCTACGCATGACCATCCTTTTGCCAATGTCAATTTATATAGTAAGATAGCCGCATCTGTCATATTTCACAAATGTCTTTAGATGTTAACGACATTTTAATAAATTTACCGCCATCAAATATAGTTTTGTTGACGTGGTTGGACTTGTAATTTTACAGTAAAGGGTTGGTGTCTCTGGTCTTTTGCTGGAAGCATCGGGGTTGGAATAAAAAAAGAGTCCCAGAAAAAGAAGAGACGGTCACGGCCAAATATAAAAGAATAGAGAAGCGAGACCGAAGAAGAAAGAAAACATTGACAGAAAGGGGGCAGAGGAGAAACCGGGATAGAGAGACGGAAAAAAAAAGTTCGTGGAAGTGACCTTGTCCGCTAAATTTTTTGATAGTAAGTGAACTTGTTCATGTATTTATATGTCGGTGGCTAAATACACTTATATTCAGTGGTTTTTGTAGAAGTATTTGATAAAATGGATCCTCCAAATTGAGCTCAACCTGTTTTTGATGATTCTTTTCCATATATATTCGGGATCTTGAAGGTTTTGATTGGATCGTGTTCAAAATGTCCTCGGGAAAGCACGTCGCCGTCCTTGCGTTTCCATTCGCTTGCCACCCCCTGCCTCTCGCCAACCTCCTCCGTGAGTTGGCGGAAACTGCCACGAACGTCCACTTCTCTTTCTTAAGCACGGCCAAGTCCAACGACGACCTCTTCCCCCATTTGTCGAGAGCTGAGTTGCCGCCCAACATCGTGATCTATGACATCGATGATGGATTGCCAGCCAGTCATCATGGAGCGACAATGGAGGAACTGATAGGGCAAACGGATGTGTTCCTCAAACAAGCTCCGAAGAGTTTTCGAGCTGCCATCAATGCTGCGGAGCGGGATGCAAGGAAGAAGGTGAGTTGTCTATTTAGCGATGCTTTATTGTCTCCCGCATGCGAAATAGCCGAGCAAATGCACATTCCATGGGTGACGTTCTGGGTTGCTTCTCCGTGCTTTCTGTCCATTCACTTCCACATCGAGGTCCTTCGTCAGCTCCGCCATAGAAACTCCTGCACTGGCACGGCAGAAGTAGAGGCTGACGACAAGGCCCTGGAAATGATTCCGGCGTTGTCATTGTTTCGCATGTCAGATATCCGGACGAAATGCTAGAAGACCCGAATACGTCAATGGTGTCAAGCTTAGTCCACCAGTTGCAGCGCGTACTGCCACGCGCTGCGGCCGTCATCATGAACTCCTACGTGGAAGCGAACCCGGCGCCTCAAATAGCGGACCTCAAGTCCAAGTTCAAGATTCTCCTCCATGTAGGGTGCCGCACGGTGTCTTTCTCACCGCCACCAGTGCTAACAAGCAGAAACTTAGACCCTACCGGTTGCTTAATGTGGCTAGACACCAAAGACCCTCGTTCCGTGGCATACATATGCTTTGGGACAGTGGCTATACTGTCGCCTACCGAGCTATCCGCTCTCGCCGAGGCCCTGGAATCCACCGGGACCTCATTCCTATGGTCTATCAAGGAGCACATGATGGTCCAGTTGCCTGAAGGGTTCTTGGAGAGGACGGGGCCGCGGGGGAAGATAGTGTCGTGGGCCCCACAGAGCCAGGTGTTGAGCCACCCGGCGTGCGGGGCGTACGTGACACACTGTGGTTACAACTCGGTGTTTGAGAGCATAGCGGGAGGCGTGCCGATGATATGCAAGCCGTTCTGGACGGACAACATGATGAATGGAAGGTTGGTGAAGGAATGGTGGGGGATTGGAGTGGGAGTGGAGGGGAAGACCATTACAAAGAGTGGGATGGTGACGGCACTGGAGGTGGTGTTGAGGAGTGAGGACGGGAAGGAGATGAGGAACAAGGTTTGCGAACTTAGAGAGAGATTGGTGGAGGCTGCCGGGCCTGGAGGGAGTGTTGAAACTGATTTCAAGACCCTTGTGGAGGTTATTTCTACTTCATGATATGTTTTCAGTCCTGCTTTGTATTGCTTTGTGAGGATCAGATCCTTTGTTGGAGACATCGATCTGGATAAAGGATGTTTGTTTTACTTTTTTTTTTTTTTTTTTTTTTTTTTGGTAAAGATGTTTGTTTTACTTTGTGGAAGGTTTATATTGATCTTTTGTTATGATGGATACCCACGTTGATTTTTTTTTTGGAAGTCCTTTTTACCGGTCGGGCAACTTAGAAAGATGGGTTTTGTGCCTTCAACAAATACTTCTTTTGGATAATTTGTACAAGGAAATATAGTCCATGTTACTGAGAAATAGTCTTCACCCTTATATTTTAGACTATGATTGTAGAGATAAATGTCATTGGCTTAAGGTACAACTTGTGATAGACGTTAGAAATTGAAACATATCATGAAAAAGATAACCAATCAAAAGAAAAATTTCATTGACTAAACTCAGTCTGATCACCATCTACGTCCCTCATATTCTCTTAGGTTGATTCTAGTTGATGATTGTCAAAAGGCCCTTCTTCTGTAGATCTATGCAGATTCTATTTTAACTTGGCAGCGTATACCGATAAAATCGAAGTTATTGATCATGTGGTCTCTTACTATCCGATTTATACGTAGACTAAGCCTACAAATTTTTGTAGTCTACACATGAGCAACTAATAACTTCGGGGATGCTAATAACAGGAGAATTTCCTTCCACGAATGGAGGCAAAGTTAGAGCCAAAGATCCCATATAAAAGAAAATATGCTTTTAATTTTTTAATGCTTCAGATCATATGTAATTTTCCGAAGCTTGCGCACATGAGATTGAAACTTCCAAGTTTCAATGCCGTCAATGGAAAAATTATACACTAATATCATCATAGTCATTGATTGTATGAGCCTCACAATATGGCCCACATGATTACTTTGATGTTATCAGTCTACATAAGGTCACATTATGTAATAACTTCTTGTCGTGCAATTCGTTACCTTAAAAAACGAGAAAGAGAGAGTCCGTAAGATGTGGAGTGGCCAAAGGATCTAACAACTCTCTACAACATATCTTCTGTGATGATTACTTGTGTGATGGCGACACATTGTCATATAATAGGCTAATCAAAGTGAGATGCATCTCACAAACTGCGCCAAGTAGAATGAGACACATCATGCAAGTTACGTGATTGGTTGGTTATTTACCACTTAATGTTACCGTCACCTAAAATATCTTTTGTGATTCTAGTCCACATTACTAGAAGGGTCACAAATCTTCTATTTATGAATTGTCCAGAATGAGTCATAATTATTCAATCTACTGAAAACTAGAAGTCAAGATTGTTAATCTCATTATTGCCGCCCAATAGACACACAAGAAGCCAAGAGGTCTCTCCATACAAAGAACTGAGATGGAAAAAAGAGGAATTATAAATGTAAGATGTCTAATAAAAATCGTAACTAGAATTGAGATCAAAGCATACATAGCTCGGAGACGCAGAACAAAAATTCTTTACTTTTAAATGCCCAAGAAATAGACGTATCATATAATTTTCTTATATTCTAGATAACATTATCTTTATATTAAACCAGTGACAGAGTGTGAACCAAGTATTGATTTCTTGTAAACCCGTGCAAACAAATCTTGAAATTTTTTTTACCAAAAAAATAATCTTGAATTAATTTTTGAGAAAATAATTAATCATTAGATACATTGCAAGTGGGCATTAATAGCATTCACTAAAATAATAACACCTGATTCTCGTGTGGTGACGTGGACTTCCAACCACTCGTCTATTGCCATAGAGCTACAAACTTCGAGGCTTAAAATCCAAGTTTAATTAACTTCGTCAGTAAGTCAACGATCCGATCAATTAAAGTGTCTGATTTTTCATGAGATTCCAAGACCCCGTGACCCAATCAGCCATTTTATTGAACTAATTAAAATATCATACTCCATTATTTTATTTCGGGCAATAAACGTGAAATTCCGATCCTTTGATGTGACTAATTCTAATGAATCTACAAAAATAGCCCTTCCATCTTTACGAGTAAAAACCACCTACAAGAGAGCAGGTAGGCCCCCAATATATATATATATATTGGTGAATGTAAGAATATATTGAGCTTTAACCAATAATTACAAAAGATCCGGCGCCACAAAACTTGCACTCATCAAGACAATAAGTTAGAGTGAGTGAAAGGAAGCCGAATGCAAAAGAGGATCACAAGAGCGCGCCTAAGGAAGCGAAATAGCCAAATAAGGCAAAAAGTAGCAGGAGGCCACGAAAGGCCAGATGAACCACAATCTACGCACACATCCGGCAACGACAAAAGTGAAGAACCATCAAGGAAGCAGCTGTGCAGATGAAGAGTATCCAGACAGCTAACACCAGGCTAGGGCCCCATAGAAGTAGAAGAGTCCCCAGCTGAAAAAATGATCGGATCAATACCCCAGCTATGCTGCAACCTCCAGTTTTTATAAGTATCATCCACACTCCGTAGGTGGTGGCCTTGTCTCTAACGTTCTTGATGAGTTGGTTCTTCACCGCTGGGATGGATAAGCTTTGCTCTCGAAATAGGATGCTGCTTCCATATGAAATAATAAAGAGCACCAAAAGAGAAGCGAGTAATGCACTTATAAAAGTCTTTGCCCATAAGGAAAGCGGCGGCCCAATTGAGATTCTCAACCCACGAATTGTTTCGCCACGGAAGATTGCACTTGGAGACCCAAAAGAAGGCGATGCCAGCGGAGATGCGGCAGCCAAAAAATAGGTGGTCTATTTTGGCAGCCAAAAAATTGAGATTCTCAACCCACGAATTATTTCGCCACGGAAGATTGCACTTGCAGGCCCCCAATATTGTCGTGCGCTAGAGGCACTGATCTTAACACTGGTTTTTCCGTGTTCGAAATAAGTACTTAACCTACTCTTTTGGGGTTTTTATTATTATCCGTAACAAGATAAAAATAGGACTACCTATGTGAAATCAAGGGTAATGAAAGCTGATATCAAGACCCTTTTGGAGCCCATTTCTAGTTCATGAAAGCACGTATATTCTTCTGATTGGATGAAACTGCATGCTTTTTCTGCTGAATCAGTATGTAATGGCGGGAAGTATTTCCTATGGACTATCGACAATATTAATACCGGATAGGGTTCATGGTATTAGCATCGTAATTTTAAAGACCATAATTGTAGAGACAAAGTATCAATCCCATGTCATGTAATAAGCAATTATTTGAAAACCATCAATATGCGCCATTTTCCTCATGTTTGATTGTCTAAAGTGGAATTGGATGATTGCTAAAAATGTGCATGATAAAAATTCTATTTCTATTCCAGACTTATTTCCTGAGCAAAAATTCGTTTGGTAACGCAATTTCATTTTTTTTAACAAATTTTTTGGTCCAAAAATAGGTTCGGAATAAAAATGAAAAGTAATTTTTTTTACTTATCTATTTCTAGAATAGAAATGAAAAATAAAAACTATTATCATCGCTTATTCTCTCTACTAGCCACCCACCCACCCACCGTTGTTGCTTGCCATCTGCCACCATTCGCTATCGCCTACCACTGCCATTTGTAGGTTGTTGCTGCCCATTACCGTCTAGAAGGGAGAAATTTTATTTCGGGAACAAAAATTTTGCGTTATTATCAAACACATATTTTTACTCGAGAAGTTCATTCAGAAATAGAAATAGAAAAATCTATTTCCCTTATAAAAATTAATTTTTTATTAAAATGATTATCATTTGCATCCTTAAAAACTCTATCACAGTAGGCGTGACGTCTTGTCCAAGGGATTTAAAATTTAATACGCACACACAAGAGGTTGATCAGTCTTGCAAGGAGCACTTTTTTTGCATTCTCCACAATTTTTAATTCCAAGTAGGATACTAGCTTGCCTCATTCAAAGCACATCCAATATCATGACTTTTGTTTATCAAACCTAATTAAAGAGTTCTGATGTTGTAAATTGATAATTATGAAAATTTCTTGCATCCATCGTAACTCCTCATTCTAAGTATTTTTTCAAAGATATCATTATCTTCTCTCGATATTATTCTAATAATTTTTACCATATAGAAAATTTTTATGGAATAATACATGACAAATAACTAACATAGGAGTATTTTCTTCTCATGATGAATTAGTTCTATGAAAGTTAAAGAGATGCACATGGATGATCAACATAGCGGAATATGGATATGATTTAGCATGATTTTGAAAATTAGGTTGTGATTCATGATTATTAAAAATCTAACTTTATATTCTGATTTCAAGTAAGTAGATAATTATTTAATGAGGTTCAAGCATACCACATGTGATTTTTCAAATTTTGATATTAGTTACACGAGTTCCCATCTGTGAATTTTTTTGGTGTTATTTTCTATTAGTTGCTTGAAGATATTTAGAATTTTATTTGATCGATAGAATCCTAATGATAATTGTGCAATCCTAATGATAATTGTGCATACATCTACAATGAGATTTTAGTTACTGATTTCCAATTTTTGAAAAAGTAATTGGGTGATTTTTTTACCTCATCTGTAATTACTATAAAATAATATTCTCACTTAATTGCAGTCTTATAATTATCATTTTGTAAAAACCATCTCATCACGATGTGCGTACTTTTTTTTTTTTGGTCGAAATAGAGCGATATATTCAAGTGATAGAAACAGTACAGCCCGAGGCTATTGCATCAGCATATACAAGGTCTAGCAAATAAAACGGAGGGGAAACAGCCTAGTTTTGGGTCAAGGCTGCACTACCGTGGGCCTTGGCGGCCTAATCAGCAACAACGTTTGCTTCTCGCTTGCAGTGTTGAAGACGAAGAATAGGGAAACGAGAAAGCAAAGCGGCGACTTCTGCAAATAGGGCACGGTCTTCCCATGGCGTCAATCTGCAAACATTCATAGTTTCAACGAGGGTGAGGTAGTCTGATTCAATCAAAAGGTGTGCGTGGTTGAAACCATGCTGTAGCAGATGTTGGAGAGTGAGAGTAAGTGCCTGAATCTCCGCCTGCAGGGCCGAACAAGTTGGGAAACATCTAGAGAAACCATTAGTAAGTTTTCCATGATGATCACAGCATATACAGGCCATAGTTCCTTATGTGCTGGCGAGTTGTTAAGCGCCATATATATTGATCTTCAGTACGCCCAGATCTAGTGGCCTCCAGAGATGTTTAGGATTCAAAACAGGTCTCCCTGTTCTTGTCTGGGTTCGAGTAGAAAGCTAAGCAACATGAGTTTGGGCTAAAGCAGCCTCTACCACATATGTTGGGTCAAGACGTTGATGGTGGAAAATAAAGCTGTTACACATCCGCCAGATTTGCCATAAAACGTTGGCAATGGTCTCCAAACCAGGTAAGAGCTGCTGTGTTGTAACCCTCTCTGTGATCCATGCATCTATTCTTTGCGTTGCTTGAGGCGATAGTCGAATATTGATTTGAGGGTGAGACCAGATGCCCCGAGTCCATGGACATAATAGAAATAGATGTTCTAGGGTTTCTAGCGTTTGTTGATGCCAAAGATTGCAAACTGGATCTATGGTTATGGACGTGTGGACCCCTAGAGTGCCATAACTTTTCACAAATGGACACTTAAGTGCCATAACTTACGAAAGGTACACTTAAGTGTCAAAATCGGAGTAAAAGGAATCACTTGAGTGCCAATCCGACCAAAACGCTGACGTGGCAATTTTCCGGCGAACGGAGCCCAAAACGACGCCGTTTTGCACGATGACGTGGCCAAATGATGCAAAAACGGCATCGTTTTGGGTTGACATGGTAAAAAATAATAATTAAATTAATTAAATTAAATTTAAAATTAATTTAGTTAAAATATTTAAGAATAATAATTTTAAAATTAAATTTAGTTAAAATATTAAAAATAATAATTTAAAATTTTAAAAAAAAATTAAAAAAAAATTAAAAAGAAAGGGGGAGGCGGCCGAGGGATCGCCCTCGCCCACGCCACCGCCGCCTTTGCCGCCACCCCGCCGCCGCCGGAAGGGCAAGCGACGGCGGGGGAGGGTCGGTTGCGGTCACCGAGCCCCGGCCGGGGGCTTGCGACCCCCGGCCGACCGACGGCGAGGGCTCGCG
Source organism: Eucalyptus virginea (assembly GCA_014182375.1). Taxonomy (NCBI): domain Eukaryota; kingdom Viridiplantae; phylum Streptophyta; class Magnoliopsida; order Myrtales; family Myrtaceae; genus Eucalyptus; species Eucalyptus virginea. The sequence goes on from CM024518.1 coordinate 32,662,280, forward strand.
AGCCCTCACCACCGGCCACGATCCGGGAGGGTTGCGGCCCTCGCTCGACCGGGCCAAGGGCCGCCGCCGTCGGGCGGATCCGGGCAAGGGCCGCGACCCTCGCCCCCGGATCGGGCGAGGGCTCATGAGCCCGCCGACCCTCCCTCGCCATTGCCGGCCCTTCCGGTGGCGGCGGCGGCGGCGCGAGGCCGATCCCCGGCCACCTCCCCCTTTCCTTTTTTTTTTTTTTTTTTTTTAAATTTTTTTTTAAATTTTTTAAAATTTTAAAATTTTTTTTTTAAATTTTAACTAAATTTAATTTTAAAATTATTATTTTTAAATATTTTAACTAAATTTAATTTTATTATTTTTTTATTATTTTTTTACCACGTCAGCCCAAAATGACGTCGTTTTTGCATTATTTGGCCACGTTAGCGTGCAAAACAGCGTCTTTTTGAGCGCGCTTCGCTAGAAAAATGTCATGTCGGCGTTTTGGCCGGAGTGGCACTCAAGTGATCCGTTTTTCTTCGAATGTGGCACTTAAGTGTACCTTTCGTAAGTTATGGCATTTAAGTGTCCATTTGTGCAAAGTTATGGCACTTGAAGCGTTCTTTTACCTATGGTTATGTGTCTTTGAAATAGGTTAGCTTTTGTTGATAAGGCATTGTGGCATAAAGACCAAAGGAAGGTACGAATTTTTGGGGCAATTTTCATAGTCCAGATTTTTCGCCATAATAGTCGGGGGTTCTGATATGATGTCAAGGCCCTGTTGCAGCTCAGGTTGGTAGCTGTATTTGTAAGAGCATGGTAACCACTTTTAACAGTGTATTGGCCATGTTTTATGGCAGTCCAAATTAGTTTATCAGTGGCATAATGGGGTCTTACCGGAATGGTAAGGATTTCTGTATGACTTGATCGTTAAAAAGCTGGTGGAGAAGGGGAACATTCCGGGTGTTGTGGACTGGATCGATGAGATAAGCCACCATCTCAAGTTCTTCTCTAGCAACAAGTCCACCTAGTATCCCTATAGGTAACCACCTATTTTCACGGATGCCGATCATTTGCCCATCACCAACTGACCATCTAATATTAGGTAAAATTGAATCCCTTCCAAGCAGAAGGCTTTGCCAACCCCAGGATGGTCAAGTTCCCCTATCCGCAAACCGGAAGTCCTTTGAGTGAAAATAAAGTCATTTGAAAAGTTTACTCCATAGAGATAGTGGCTATTGGAGTAAACGATAGACCTGTTTCCCAAACATGGCTTTATTAAAATTTATAAGGTCACGAAAACCTAGGCCACCATTTTCCTTTATGCTTTTAAGTACTTCCCAATTCTGCTAATGAATTCCTGATTTGCGACTGTCATTCTGCCACCAGAACCTAGCAATTCTCTATTCAATAGAATTGCAAAGAGACACGGGAAGTTTAAAGATAGACATGGCATACTATGGTATCGCCTGTACGACAATCTTAAGTAGGATCTCCTTATCGCCTTTAGAAATTAAATTTTCTTTCCATCCTTCCAACTTAGCATTCACTGTGGCATCCCAAAATTCATGACGACCTCCAGTTACATTAAAGTCTATGAATAGGTGATGGAAGTACCATCAAGTTATTTTATAGCCATTTAATCCATAATTTGCAATAAGATTTATGGCCAAGCTTTTAATGGATAATTATGTGATGGGAAAGAAAATTCTATCATTGGCCATGTGTATTATAAATTGGAATTTATGGATTTGTGACTACAAGTTTTATGGCCTTATTATTTTTGCAAGTTAGGTATTTATTTAAGTGGAAAATGTTAGTAGATTATTAAAAGGTTAGTGGGCCGAAATTCTTAGGCCAAGCTAGCCCAAAAACCCAGCCCAAGACCCCCACCACTTCGGCCCAAAGCCAGGCCCATGAAGCCCATTGGGCCGTCGACCAAGCTGGCCCCAAGCCCAACCGGATGGAGCCCCTCTTGCATGGCAAATTGCCAAGTGTTCTTCCCTAGTTGCCAAGTGTGGCTGCCCCTATTGGCCATCTTGGGTGGCCACATGCAGCTTTCAATCATTTCAAATAATTGAAGGAAAGGAAAATTAAGAGAGGGAGAGTGGCCGGTTTTGGTGAGTGAGAGAGAGAGAGAGAGAGAGCTGTCGAGAGAGTGAGAGAGGGAAACCGAGAGAGGAGGAGGAGGCCGTGCGAAGAAGAAGGAAGGGAGTTTGTCCGCCGTTCGTTGCTGCTTTGCCTCTGTTTGCTGCCGTTTTGTGCTTGAATCTAAGGCAAAACCTACCCTTTGCTTGCTGTAAAGTGTGTGTAGAAGATGATAAATCTTGGTTGTGGTAAGTGGTGAACTTTCGGAGCTTTGGGGAGAGGTTTGTTGGCCTTGCATGCTGTTTCTGGAAAACAACCAGCCTGACTGTTCATGAGTTTGGGGGTTGCATGCGACTTTTTATTTGGAATTTCACTTTTACCTCTTCATGAAAGTTGTAGAGAACATCTTTAGGTATAACATACTAAAATTTGAGACAAAATGGACAAGTATTGAGGGGTGAAACCCTTTTTCTACGAAAACATTAGATCTGGAAACTGTTTTGTTGACCTCTTGGTGATTTCGTGTGTTGCATGTGACCTTTTATTTGGAATTTCACTTCGACCTCTTCATGAAAGTTGTAGAGAACATCTTAAATAATAATATAATGAAATTTGAGATAAAACGAACAAGTATTTCTTGGTGAAACGATTTTCCTTTGGAGAGACTAGATCTGGAATTCGTCGTGATGACCTTCAGTGGTTTCGTGGTCTATAAAGTAACTTTATTGTTGAAATTTCACTTCGATTTCTTAACGAAAGTTGTAAAGGACATCCTGAGGTTTAACATATAAAAAATTTAGAGAAAACCAACAAGAATAGGTAGGCGAAATCGTGTTTTTTCGGAGGTATTTAGATCTGGAAATTTCGGTACTAAGAACAGAAGTTTTAACCGCCTATATTTAATTACCTAGGACGAATCTGACTTTGATGCCTTCATGAAATATCTACTTTAGGGTCTTTAATATCACATAGTCGAATTTTATAATTTTTGGAGGTCGATTGGGTATTTAATCGGAAATGTTTCTAAAACCGTGCAGTCTAATGTGTTCAGACTGTGTAAGTTGCAATGCGTGGACTATATCATTTTGGTATGAGGTTCTTTTGGAAACATGTTTTGCATGAAATATTTCTCTTTATGTCTTCCCTACAACATATTCAAATTTCGTAATTTTTGAAGTTCATTTGCCTATTTAACTAAAAATGTTTCAAAAACTGTGCAAGTCGAATTGTTAGAATAGTAGTGCTGTGTTGCATGGTTAGTACCGAATTATATGGGAATCTTTTGGTGTAGTGTTCTCATGAAATATCTGCCTTTATGTCTTGACTATCACATGTTCGAATTTCATAATTTTTGAAGGTCATTTGGGTATTTAATTAAAATGTTTTTCTAAAACTGTGCAAGCTGGATTGGGCGAATTTCAAAAGCTGTAATGCATGGACTATTCTGTTTTGTATGAAATTCTGGTGGTGTTGTGTTTTTCATGAGATATCTGCCTTTAGGTCTCGTCTATAATGTGCCATTTTTCAGAATTTATTAATGTCATTTACTAATTTTTCTGGAGTTTTTATTAGAGGAATGCATTATGATTTATTCGAAAAACTGATGTATTTTGAAAAATAAATGAAATTCTCCATGTGATGAAATACTTTGAGTGGTTGATTTTGCTGCATAGGTGATGGCATATGGCATGTTAATTGGCATGAAAAGTTGGTTGAGATCCTTGATATTGTCGCATCAAATGCCATGTTGAAATTGAGATACATGTATAAATGTAAATTGGGATAGTGACAAGACCGTCGGAGGTGTGAGCCGACGATACCCCGGGAGTGTCAGGATGCCCGGAATGTGGGGGTGTCGGATGCCTGGTTGTATTACGATACATGCCCGGATGTCCTCGGGAGTTTCGAGATGCCTGGTGGTATACGGTACGTAATTCTAGGGGGAGTGCCTGGTGGTATGTCGATACGTAATCCCGGAAGCCTCGGAGGTGTGTGCCGAGGGAATACCTCGTGATGTCAGTTGGGATACGAGATGCTCGGAATGTGGGGGTGCCGAATGCCCGGTTGTATTTTGAATACATGCCTGGAGGTTTCTCGCGTGCCTGGTTGGATGCGAGCGATAACTTGTGGGATACAAACATTGGTCCCTGGAAAGAAAAATTGATGAGATCCTTGTGAAAGATAAGAATTGAAAATGAATCATGTGCATGGATGTATGCATATGGCATGATGCATGATCTGCTTATGAAAATAAATTAATGCTATCTGATATTGAAAATGCGATCATGAAGGCATGAATGGATCTCATGGTGATATATGCTTGATAGCATGGATGATATGAATCATGGTGATATATGCACGATGGCATTGTGATATATGCATGAATGCTTGATGATGAGTGCATGATGATATATGCACATATGGTATGATGACATATGCATGGCTGCAAGGTAAGTTATGCTTGAATGCATGAATGATATGTGCTTTGCTATGATGCCTTGATTGTTCTGTGTGACTCATTGAGTAGTTTGGTGGATCTTTACTACTGAGTGGTTGTACTCACCCCTTTTGGGAATTAATATTTCAGACAAGATAAGATTCCTCTGCTGCCACTACCACCAGTAGATGGATCAAGTGGTTGGATATGACTACGAGGAGGAGGATAGCAAATGAAGGAACTTTTGGACGCCGACACTGATCGATGGACTTTTAAGTATACGACCGTTGGAGGAGATGTTGGTCATCTTTTGAAGTATAGCCAAGTATAGAAAACCATGGCATTTTGATGTACTGATGAATGATGTCCATCTGGTTTAAGTAAATAAAAGTGTTTGGCTTTTACCTGTAAATGTTTAGTTGGTGTGCATCATTTTCTAAATATAGGGAAGGGAGTTGATGGATGTGCTTCTGCTATATGAATTGCGCTAAGGGACCGATAAAAAAAAATGTAAACCCCCAGGTTGTATGGACCCACTGAAATTGAAATGGTATCAGAGTGACATGTTATTAGGGAAAGTGAAAGGTAAGCGAACTGTGACGACCCTAACGGATCGGGGGCCGTCGAGGGGTGCCACATTCACTCTCCCCAAAATCCAGGAAACCATCTCCTTTTTGGAACGCCCCCAATCAGATGATATTCCCAAATACTTACCAATCCATTGAAGCATTGGTATTCTAAGCTCCCTCGCCAAATTTTCCTGTAGTCTAGAAGGACAAGTTTTACTGAGAAAAATTCCATATTTGTTGCGATTAATAGCTTGTCCTATAGCTAAATAGTATTGATTCAAGATATTGGCGAGATTTTGACATTCTTGAATGGTACCATCTACGAAGAAAATTGCATCGTCAGCAAAAAATAGATGGGAGAGGATAGGACACCACCTATTTAGCTTAATACCCTTGATGTGTCCCATGTTAACAGCTTGGTTAATCATATCTGATAAGACATTCGCCAGCAAGATGAAAATATACGGGGAGAGAGGATCGCCCTGCCGAAGGCCCCGTGTTGGATGGAAATAATGTAATTGTTCACCATTGAATTTAACACTTAAATATGTTGTCGTTATGCATTGCATCACCCATCATATCCAAGTAGAATGGAGTCCTAACTTCAGTAGATAATCTTGAAGGAAATCCCATTCCACCCTATCGTATGCTTTTTGCAAGTCTATCTTTAGAACTGCTTGGAAATTTTGCTTCCGTTTCCTAATCTTAAGTTGATGAAGAACCTCTTGGACTATTAAAATATTATCTTGAATTTAGCGACCACTCACAAAAGCACACCGTTCCTTAGAAATCAGATCAGGTAGCAAAGGTTTCAAACGATTGGCAATCACCTTAGAAATGATTTTATATGCATAATTACATAGGCTGATTGGACGATACTGATCCAGTCGTTCTGGGTGTGGTATTTTAGGGATTAGAGAAATAATGGTCCTATTAAGAGTGGGGGGCATCACCCCTGATATAAAGAAATTCTGCACCGATAAAAGGAGATCATCTTGTATGATATCCCAATGATTCTGAAAAAAGAGTTCATTCAAACCATCTGGGCTTGGAGCTTTTGTAGTCCCTAATTGGAAGGTTGCCTGGTGCACCTCCTCACGAGTGACTATAGCTGTTAATACGTCATTCATCTTTGTTGTGACAACACGTGGGCATTGATCTAGTATAGGTCCATAGTCTCTATTACCCATTGTTGTATATAATCTTGAAAAGAAGGCGAATGTTATCTCCTTTAAAGACTGAGGGTCACGCACCCACCTTTGATTGTCATCCTGCAGCATACTGATTCTATTCCTTTGCCGCTTTTGAATAGTAGTCGCATGGAAAAATTTTGTATTCTTATCCCCCCATCTCAACCAATTAATCCTTGAACACACGCCCAATATTGTTCTTCTTGTTGCCATAACTTATGGATTTCCTCTTTTAGTTTAATTGTTGTCATTTTATCATAGTTGCTATGTGGTTGGTTGATGTGATTCTGAAGTTGTTGTTGTAAAGCTGTTACTTTAAGTTGGCCCTTCGAAAACTTTAAGTGACTCCACTTAGCTAAAGCAATAGAAAGAGCCTGTAATTTATGTGAAAGATCATAATCTTGTACCTATTCTGAAGTCCAGGACTTGGCAATGATCTCATGGCACTTGTGGTCTTGGGTCCAAAAGGCTTCAAAAATAAAAGGTCTATGTCGTTTACCAGATGCTGCTGTAGTGTTTAATAATAAATGACTATGGTCAGAGCCCAAAGTAGGTAATGCAAAAACTTCAGCTTCAAGAAACATGAGGTGCCATTCCAAAGTACACAACACCCGATCCAATCGTTCCTTCACAAAGTCATCCTCATCACGATTGTTCATCCATGTGAAAGCACAACCCTTACTATCTATTTCCATGAGGGAGTAGTCATTCAAGACAGCTCGAAAAGAAAGTAGCCAATGAGGGTTTGCTAATCTCTTTCCCACCTTTTCCCATTAATAGATGATTTCATTAAAATCGCCAGCACAAACCCAAGGTAAATTATTGAAGTAGCTGATTTGTCTTAACTCGTCCCATAAGAGTTGGCGTTTGTTGATAAACTACAGGTGCATGAATTTAGGTGATACGCATAGTCCTACCGTCCATCTCATCCATGCATATCATATCAAAAAATTCTGAAGTAGTTCAAGCTATTGTTAAGGAGATCTTGTCATTCCAAAGAACTGTCATTCCTCCAACTAAGCCAACAAGGTTACTCACATGATAACTTGGAAAATGTAAATGACGCTGGAGTCGTTGAAGCGCTATCTCTTTATTCTTAGTTTCTATCAAGAAAACAAGGTCGAGCTTTTCCTTGGCCACTAGGGCCTTAAGAGCTTGAACTGTCAGGGGATTGCCCAAACCCTGACAGTTCCAGCTTAGTAGCTTCATTTGTGAGTGGGTGGCTGTTGAGGGCCAGCCACCATAGCCCACTGTCCTGCCTCCTCTACTGCGAAGATAGGTGTGTCCAAAAGATGTGCTTCATCTAGGTTCTCTTGTGATGAATTTCTCATCTCGTAGGGATTATACCATTTAAGTTTTTTGGCAGCACCTACTTTAGTAGTGAGTCTTGTACTTTTCAGCTTCTTGGGTTGCGGTAAGTCCATTGATTAGGTCTGAATCCCTTTCATTTTTGCTGTTGCAGGTATCAACGCAATGGTGATTGGGGTCCCCTTCAGTATTCCATCTTGATGACATTGCAAATTTGGAGTTGCAGAGATAGTACTAATTGTTGTTGCTAGTTGCTTCAGGGGTGCTGCTTCGACAATGGCACTAGAAGGCAGTAAAGGAACGGGATGGGTCGAAGAGGGAGGAGTTTCAGGTACAACCTCGTCGGTTTGCTCTGTTTTTTCCTTCGATTCATAAAATGTCCGCCAATAAGGGCTATGTTCCTTGGCCTCCGCACGTAGCCATTGGTCATAAGCCATCTTGTCTTTGCCTTCTAGTTTTGCCTCTTCAAAAGGAAAGTCCTTACAATACATGGCATAATGTCCTAGCTTACCAAAAAAATAGCAGAAGTGGGATAGCCGTTCATAACGAAAGTCTAGCCATAGTGTTTTCCTATCAATACGGATTAGTTGACCTGTTTTCAAGGATTCCTGTAAATTAATTTCTACTCTCGCTCTCCCAGCTCTAAGAGTTGAGCCCTCTTTTGTATCTACTTTCACTTCTAGTACTCTGCCAACATGTTTAATTGCTTTGCTGATCATGTGCTCGGTACACCATTCCAACGGAAGGCCGAAGACTTGCACCCAGAAAGCACAACTGGAAAAGTCGTAACAGTGTAGTGGTGTATTAGGTATCCATGGCTTAAAGATGACCAAATGACTAGAAAAAAGCCAAGGCCCACCATCTAGGACTTGCTACTTTTTGCCATCAGACTGAAATTTCGCAACATATAGGCCCGCCTCTCTTTGGGATATCTCAACTAGGTCAATTCGCCAAGCTCACTTCAAGGTACTTTGAAATGCTTGAAAATTAATAGAGGGATTAGATAGAATTGTGCCAACTAGTATTAATCTGCATTCCTCTAGTTTTTTAGGCGGTGGCTCATCGTCCTAAACCTCAATTTGTTGCTCAGAGCAAAGATGGCCCAACTTGTTACAAAGGGCAACGAGTCGTGAAGAGTCCTCTTGGTCGTCGGGGTCCATGTGATTAAACAATAGAGCAAATTAAAAGCATGGCAGTATATGTGAAGCTAGTGCTAGACTGTGAAACCAAGAGCGTCCGAAACATAAAGAGGCGATTAGCAAGATGAAGCTCGGAACTAGGCAATTGAAGCCATGCAGAAGCCAAAATTTGTAAATAAAGAAATACAAACCACCAAATCAGTCGGAATTGGAAGCGAGGATGTACAAAATAGGGTCAGGATACCGATTGGGAAAATGATGGAACTAAGGAAGCGAAAATAGTGATGAAGCCCCTTACAAATTCAGGGGAAGCCAAGGGAATTGAGCACCAGTAATAAACCCATCGAGAGAGGGATAGGTTGGGAAAACAAGGGAAGCGAAAATACCATGAACAGGAAGAAGATGGGATGTCAACGGGAATGTTAGGGTTTTGAAAATTGAACTACCATTGAGGTAGAGGAAACTCTACATAACGAGAGAAGATAGAGGAGTATCTTGAATCGCATTAGTTTGGACGTAAACATCAAATGATATGTATTGTCAAGTTTTTTTAACCCAACTTTTTTTAATTGTGTATATGAATATTTTATTTATAGTAACGAAATAGATATTTTAAGATAATAAAGTCTTATATTATATATGTATAACTTAAAGGGTAAAAAAAATACTAAAGACCATAAACTATGTCCATTGTGACATATTTATTTTAAACTTTTTTTTTGTGACCCTAAAAATCTCAAATATGTATATGTGTGACATATTTATCTTCCGTCAAGATTCAAATGAATACCGTTAAAAATCTGTCTACATGGATGCAGGAAAGCAAATTGTCTTGATATGATGTTCACGTAACTCAAGTAAAATAAAAATGACATTGTTTTAACTGAAAAATCATTTAATAGGACATTAATAAAGGGTAAATGTATTACATGGTTATAAATTTGAGATTCTTATTAAACATACTCCTTGACAAATTAAGGAATATATCTAGTCCTTAAAATTTGATTAATATCATGTCCTTGCCACTTACAAGAACATTTTGTAACCATTCAAATTTCTTCTAATTTTCCATGACAATGGATACGACAAAGTTATAAGCACCTTTATGTTGGTGCCATTAGACTTGTTTTTTCTTTTCACAAAATGAAAGAACTACCCGTGATTGCTCATATAGCTCTTTTGGGCGCGCATGACAAAATTTATATTTCTCGATTTCTCTATTTCTCTGTTCCCCTAATGTGGTTTGGAACAGAAATCTGTTTGGTAATGTAATTTGATTTCTCTATTTCTGAAACAGATTTCTATTCCAGAAATAGAGAAATTGAAGAAATCAGAAACTGAAATTTTTAACTTCTCAGTTTCTGAAATAAAAATCAGAAGTTGAAATCAAACCATATAAAAGAACATTGTGCTTTCTTGCTAACTTAATTCACTCATAACCACAACTTCACAAATTATTACTAATTTTCTTTTTCTTATTTTGCTTGTGCTTTTTTTTCAATTTTTTTTTTTTTTATAACTTCCTCTTTAGGATGAAAGGCAATCAAATGGGTCACCAATTTTCAAAAACGACCAAAGTTCTTAAATGCTTACTTAAAAACAATGGGGCTCTTTCCTCCTAGAAAGGGCACGCGCATGACCAGTTGAAGAAAAAGTTCTTACACAATAGATGAATAAAAAACGTGCCTAGAAATTTAACCTTGTTTCTTTATGGATTCAAAATTCTTGCAAAATCAAAATAATTAGATTGTTACACAATCTTGAATTTTAATTTGAAGGCAAGAGATTCAAGAGAATCTCTCTCTTTGCTATGCAAGGGCCATTAAAGGTTCATTGAGCAACAATAAAGAAATTAGGAATAAGCAACTAGACTGATTCAATTCGAGAATCAAAATAAACCGACCTTCCCCCGATTGGTTCCTAACCATAAACGTTACTTCAAGGTAGAATTCTCATATATTCCTTTACACCATCAATTTTATTTTGTTGATAATCTTGTATAATACTAGTTTTTGATAAAATGACAGAGTTATATAGGGGCCATTGATGGCACCCATATTCATGCTTCCGCAATACTTGTCTGAACCTACGTAGGATGAGATTGCAAACGATACATTGACCGATGAGAGAAACCAAATAAATACGCTTAGGAAAACCATTGCTAATAAAATGGCAAGGGATAATAATATGCAGGAAATTCCATGAAATTGTATTTTCAAATTTTGTAATGTATTAGTAGTATTTTGACTATTATTTTGTAATTGAGGATTTCCTATGTTGTTTTAGTATTATTTCGACTATTATTTTGTATTTGAGGATTTCCTATGTTGTTATCTAATCAATTTCTATTTCTAGAAATAGAAATTTTGAGTCGTTATCAAACGAGTTTCTTTGCTCAGAAATTTGTCCAGGGAATAAAAATTGAGAAATCAATTTCTAGCCAGAAATCAATTTTTAGAATAGAAATTTTGTCATGCACGCCCTTAGATACCCATTTTCCGGATTACTAAAATGCTCGCATTGACTCATCTAGAGTACTCTTAATGCAAGAACAGTGTTTGTTAAGCTGTTTCCAAACTTCAACATAGCTCTTTTAGATCCATGGCTTTTCTTGGCCCTTAAAGTTCAATTACAAATTACTAGAGCTCCTCAAACTCCGAATTCTATTACTGCTACTTTGCATTATCATATGGTTTATCAAGTTCAGAATCATGCTATTCCTCTATTCTAATGATGCCTTGGTCATTTCGATGGATAATTATTAGACTTCTTATATCCATATACGTATATAGATTCCTCAAAATTATCTAGTTAAGTTACTTCTAGATGCTTGGGTAACTAAAGGTGCGCATGACAAAATTTCTGGCCATAAATTGATTTCTCAATTTCTATTTCAGAAATTGAGAAGTTAAAAATTTTAGCTTCTGATTTCTTCTTCAAATCTATTTTTGGAATAGAAATTTGTTCTAGAAATAGAAAAATCAAATTGTGTTACCAAACGGATTTATGTCTCAAACCTGTTCCGGGGAACAGAGAAACAGAGAAATAGAGAGATAGAAATTTTATCATGCGCGCCCCCGAACAGGTTTAGAATAGAAATCCGTTTGATAACGCAATTTTATTTTTCTATTTCTAGAACAGATTTCTATTCCAGAAATAGATTTGGAGCATAAATCAAAAGTTAAAATTTTTAGCTTTTCTATTTTCGAAACAGAAATGAGAAATCAAAATTTTTCTCATCGTTCACTCTTGTCACCACCCGTCGCCTACTTGCTGCCCGTGGGATGCTAGACGCCCATCGCCGGTTGTCGGCTGCTCACCACCGGGCCCAGCCACCAGCCGCCGACTGCCAACCATCGAACATTGGTTGCCGGCCACCGCACTCCGACCGCTCGTTGCCAACCGCTGGTCGTCGAATGTCGGACACCCACCAGTCATTGGCTGCTCATTTCCAATCATTGAATGCCGGAGGCTCATCACCAACCACCGGATGTTCACCGACGACCATCCGCCGCTCACCACCGACTACCAGATGTCGACTACCCGCCACCCACCGCCAAACTCCGGCCACTGGCCACCAGCCGCCGGCCTCCTGTCTCCGAACTCCGGATGTCGAACGTCAGACGCGTCAAACTCCGATGTTGGATGCCGGTTGCCGTCGCCGGACTCCGGTGTCAAACTCTGGACTTTGGCCGCCCGCCGCCAGTCACCGGACTTGGCGTCGGACGCCGAATGTGGGACTTCGGACTTCGGCCGCCCGCTACCAATCACCGAATGCCGAACATCGAACTCCGGCCATCAGACGCCAGTCATTGCCACTCCTAGAAATAGAAATTTTATTCTATTATCAAACGATTTTTTATTTCAGAAATAGAAATTTTGAATTGTTATTAAACGTGTTTCTTTACTTAGAAACTTGTTCATGGAATATAAATTAATTTTTGTTCCAGAAATTTTATCATGCGCGCCCTAACTATAAAAAGAGTCATCAAAACCCGGAAAAAAGTTTATGGTAATTGGATTGGGTTAGAATGGGTACGCTTTAGGGTTTTTAATGTCATAAAGAAAAAAGTTTAAGATGAATGTGCCACGGTAAACAAATTTAAGATTTTTTTTTAATCTTTTCTCTCACTCTTTTTTTTTTTTTTTTTTCGGTTGGTGCTTTTTCCCTGACTTAAAATACTAAAAAATACACATGAATCTATTCCCGCAAATAGTGCCATTGAAGGACTAGACGGTTCATAAAATGATAAATGAACTACTAACGAATGTGGGATATTATTGGCTGACACACTTGAATATCATATTTGGTAAGGTGGACTTGGTTAGATTTTCACTCAATTTAAGATTGTATTTGCTCAATTAAAATGTTTATAATGGAATTTAAACCTGAACAAGAGAGGTGCTTATGACTAAATTTATAATTTCCCCGCAATAAGGGATATCATTGGCTGACGGTGGAGGTTGACTGCACCAAGCATGCTCGTCATTGCCACCTATATCACATTTACCATGCCTACGAAATCAATGCTCCACTATTAACTCCTTGGGACATCTCAATGCGGGGAACGCATGTGCTTGTTCCAGTAACATCAAAGGTGTCTAATGGTGATCTATTCATCCCAACAACAATCAACTTCTTTACAGAAGGGGTAGAAAATGTATCCTATGTCAATGGTTAGCAATCACCATGTCATCGTCCTACGTGGCACGCGCAAGCCTGAGTGGCTCCACTAATGAGTCGACACGTGTCATTGGACTTTGACTAACTAGAAAATAGAGAAATAAAAAGTTGGAGGGTTTCTTTTTCTCTCTCCCCCTGACAGTCGGCTAAAAAGAGAGTCTGTAGAAGCAATAATTAATGCTTTTGCTGCTCAAAACCTCTCTCCCCATTTCAATTTTCAAGCAAGTCTTCTCCTTCGTTGGGTTGAGAGGAAAGAAATGAAGATATCTTCTCTCTCTTTCTCCGGCATGCCCGACCGCTCCATCTCCCCGTCCGCCTCCCCCTGCCCTTTCCCCTTCCCCTTCCCCAAAGCCTCCGTCGGTCGCAAATGCTATTATCTCTGCCCTCTGGCACATCGCTTCCCCCAAGACCCCCACTTGGTCGTAGCTGCTGGGTCTCGTGCCCATTCGCCTCCACCATCACCTTCGGAGCCTCATCGGCGACTATGATTCATCAACCGACTCCTCTCCCCCCCCACCCATGCTCACGCATGGTCTCTTGGGAACCCTGGTGGCATCCACTGTGGCAGAAAGAGAGAAAACACTATCGAGCTTGTCGCTTCTCTATCCCCCTCCCCCCTCTCTTTGCGTAGCATCTCGCCATTTCCAGCAGTCGAAACATCAACAGTGTCTTCTTCTTCAATGCACATGTAAATTGACCTACACGTTCATGGCCTTCACTTCCTCAATCTCTCTCGTCTATCGTATTCATTGTTTGACGGCATCTATAGTTGACGCTGCAGGTGAGTGGTTAGAGCCATGGACCAGAGCTTGGATTCAACTTTGGCATCGTTGCTGTCGTTGCCTTTCCGGCACTGGCTCTAGAAACCATGACTGACTCGGTTGTAATTTTGGGTTGAAGCGGAAGCGGAAGAAGTTTGCGATTGCTGCGTCTTGAGCCCCTCCGCTTTCACATGCTGCTCGCTTCATTTGTCGCCTTCCTCGCTTTTCCAACATCGACAATAGAAACTACGCAAGGCTTGGTTTTGATTTCGGGCTGAGGTGCGTCGCCACCGAAGCAGAAGAAGTTTGCAACTGCTAGGTCTCAAGCCCTCTCAACCTTCACACGCGGCTCGCTTCGTTCGTCGCTGTCATCGCCTTTCTGGTGTTGGTTTTGCACATTTTCTGAATGCTTGGTTAACTAATTAGTAGTTCTTGTCTTTGTAAAATTCTGGTGCTGTGTAGTTGTTGGCTTTGGAAAGAAGAGAAGCCCCCACTCGCATGAGAAATAAGCTTCGTGTGAGCCAAAAGAGAGGAGCTGTGTAGGGGGTCTGCAAAGATGGGGGTTTTTTGTTTTTTGTTTCTTCATTGGGATATTGTGCTTTTAAATTTGGGGTTTGTTGGTTTTTTGTTTCTTCATTAGGACGTTGTGCTTTTAGCATTTGTGACCTACGGAGGCTTTGGGGAAGAGGAAGGGGAAGGGGAAGGGGGAGGCGGACGGGGAGATGGAGCGGTCGGGCGTGCCGGAGAAAGAGAGAAGATATCTTTGTTTCTTTCCTCTCAACTCGACCAAGGAGAAGACTTGCTTGAAAATTGAAATGGGGAGAGAGGTTTTGAGTGGCAAAAGCATTAATTATTGCTTCTACAAACTCTCTTTTCAGTCAGCTGTCAAGGGGAGAGAGAAAAAGAAACCCTCCAACTCTTTATTTCTCTATTTTCCAGCTAGTCAAAGTCCAACGACACGTGTCGACTCGTTAGTGGAGCCACTCAGGCTTGTGCGTGCCACGTAGGACGATGACGTGGTGATTGCTCACCACTAAATATTTTCTCATGCCTAAGTCCTTAATAACAAGTAACACAAAAGAACTGAAAAAATTGTCTCATGGAGAGTTATGTGAACAATTTATGATTCATCTTTATGATTTGACTCCTTATCAGCTACAGATGAATGGAGAGATAGAGGTCGCAAATAAGCATATCAACAAGATCATCAAAGAGATGATTGTAACATAAGTGGTTGGCATGAGAAGTTGCCAAATGTTCTTATGGCATATAGAACAACTTTGAGAACTTCAATGAGAGCAACTCCTTACTCTAGTTTTTGGAATGGAAGCGGTATCACCTATATTGGTGGAGATACCGATGGTCAGGATGCTAACCAAGACCAAACTCCAAGAGATAGACTAAATGAGAGAGAGGCTTGAGCAATTGGATTCAATTAATGAAAAGAGGTTAGTGGCCTTATGCCATGCACACTATTACTAGAAAAGAATGACTAGAGCATTTAACAATATGGCGGTGATATTACCAAAAAAGTTCTAAATCTAGTGTACTCGTACTAATTCATTACAAACCTTTTAATTTGGCCAATACCTTTTGACAATTTGACCATTGCATTTTTCCGGCCAATTTTGGCAAAAAATCGATGTTGGTCATCTTATGTAAGACAACATAACACGTAAGATAACTAACGCTGATGTTGACAATTTTTACATTTTTTGAACCTTTTTTTGAATTTTTTTTACCTTTTTTTCCTTTGTGGCTAGTGCTCTTTTGCCACTAGGCTTTTGGCAAGGCCCTTACCAGCCACAAGAGCCTCACCAACGGTTGACGAGGCCATGAAGGCCCTAGGTGAGGCCATCGTGGCTTTATTGGCCACGAGCGAAGGTGTGAAAGCCCTCACCATGTCTGGACGTAGGCTAGTAACCCTAGCCCGATTTTGGGGGAGGCCACAACCCTCCCACAAAATTTGTGGACCCTCGCCTGTGGTTTGCTAGGATCGTCGGCCATTGGCTGAGGCCCAGCCCTTGCCCCACCACTAAGCTTCTTCTTCCTCTTTTTTTTTTTTTTTTTTTCCTTAATCTCATTTATTTTTAATCTAATTAATATGACATTTAGATTAAAAAATCAAATTTAGGCCAAAACGACGTCATTTTAATTTCGTCCTTAATGTTTTAGCCATGTCATGTAGGAAATAGAAAATAATAAGAAATCCGCATTAGCAGTTTTCGTTAGTTAAGTAGGACGGTGATAATGAATAAACTTGATTGCCCCAATTTGACAAAATTTTAGAACGTGATTGTATTTTTTAAAAGTTTTAGTATTTAATTATATAGTTGTGACAAATCTTAAGATTTGTAATATACTTATCCCTTTTTTCAATAGTGATTGGTTAGGTGAAACGTAGAAATAGTATTTAGAATGAAGTACATATGACTGTAGAGTAAGAATATGAAAGATATGGAAAATTATCCAAATAGGCCATGTCGCCTCTTCAGTATTCCTGCACCATTCATTTTATTAAATATGGAATATGTTACATAATAGACTTATATATACAATTTAAATTAAGGTTTCAAATGGTTTTTTTTTGGTTAAACTTCTCTAGGAAGAATTTTTATTGAAGAACATCCCGACGAAGTCGATATTAGTATAATATTACTGAATATTAGATATTAGTCCAGATTAAATTAGATTAAATCAGATTGTCTTCTGTAATTAAGCTGATCTAAAACCTACATTTGAACCTGATGATATATTGCATTAGCTAACATTATCAAATTTGAAGTATTTTTTTAACACCCTAAAAAACCAGCAACTTTACTTTTTGTCCCAATTTTACCTTTAGTCTCGTAAAAAAACTCATAATTTTAAGTCTAGTCTCAATTTTACAATAATTTTTTTTGATCCCCTGAAAAACCCTTAACTTTAAGTCTTGTCCAAATTTTACTGTCCAGTCACAATTTTACCCTAAGATTTTTAGGGTCTCATAAGAAATTACAAACTTTTACTTAATTCATAAATTTGGCTGCGTTAATGATTCGTAAAAAATTTCTCATCGATAACCAAAAGATGGAAAACTCTAAAGTACAAGCCATTCAAACAACCCGAGCACGAGCTCTCCCACCACGAGTGATGGGAACATTCCCAAGCACGAGAAATCGAAAACTAAGCACAAAATTACTAAGGGCGATTTTGACTAAGGGTTAATGGAGAGCATGTTTGGGACTTAAATAAAAGTTGGTAATCTTTTATGAGACAAAAAAATTAGAGTGAAATTGAAATTGGCCAAAAGTTGGGAATTTTTTAAGAGGTGAAAAAAAGTTTACAATGGAATTGGTATTGAATTTAAACTTGAGGATATTTTGTGAGACAAAAAAAGAATAAGGATAAAACTGGGACTGAACCTCAAGTTGTGGGTCTTTATGGAACAAAATTAATTTTAAGGTAGAATTGGGATTGGACCTAAAATTAGGGATTTTGTGGGACAAAAAAAGCTTAAGAAATAATTGAGACAAGACTTAAAGTTGGAGGTTTTTTATTAGATAAAAGGTAGAATTGGGAGAAGAATTAAAGTTGGAGAATTTTTAGGATATTAAGCCAAAATTATTTAAATAATCTTTGCAAAACAGTATACTAGTATTGATAGTCATCTCCCTCTTCAAGCAACTTAAGTGTGAGATAGCATCTTTCACACGTTAAATGTGAGTATATTAAGGCTTTGTTTGTTTTACGAAAAATAAATGATTTAGAAAATATTTTCCAAAATATACAAACATGAATGAACAAAAAATATTTTTGTCATTCACAAATGTTTAGACATAAATTTGTCGATAATGGAAGTATTTTCATTACTAATTATTTCAAATAATATAAATGATCATTTTTATGAAAACTTTTTTTAAATTGTTCATTTTTTACGAAACAAATCAAACCTAATATAGACTAAATTTGCAAAAGTCATTGGTCAACTTGACTACCAATAGTAGTTGCTGTTCTCTTTTGTAATTTGATACTTGTAAAACCTACATTTGTTCCTTATGATATATCGCATTAGTTACCACTGTCAAATAATTAGATTTTTTTTTTTTTTTTAAGTTCCAACTACATATACCTATATATATATATATATATATATATATATATATATATATATATATATATATATATATATATATATATATATTAATTTGGAAGGATGAATAAATCAATCTTACAAAATGTTATTTGAATTTGGCAAAACAATGTAAATTTACTTGATAATCATCTCGTCTTCCTAAGCAACTTAAGTATGATAAAACCTTTGGTAAATTTATAATATATATAGATTAAAAGACTTGGGATCTAAATATACATAAAACGAAAAAAAGTAGTTTGAATAACCCCTAATTAGCCCCCTTCTCACGTTTCAACCCAAAGGCTCACCCGAACGCCTCTGCTCGGTCGCTCACCGCCGACTCGTGACACGCAGCGACGCCACAGTCGCGCAACCCTCGCCGCCGCCGCCGCCGCCGCCGCCGCCGTTCCTCAGGTGCCCCAACACTCCGATCGTCTCTCTCTTTCTCGTGCCCTAGCTCGCCCGTTCTCTCTCTATGTCTTATGTGGGTTTCTCTCTCGTTGCCCCTGGCGAACTTGTTTTCCAGCAAATTTGATTCCTTCTACTGCAATGGCGCTTTTCTAGAGATCCATGAATTCAACTTTTACCTAACTGTCCAATCCTTCCTAGAGATCTATGGCGGTTCACCTTAGCTTGTATATTGGCAATTACTCGTGGCTGAATTTCACATTGCCTCTATGTTGACTGGATTGATTTTGCAGGAGAATTGGTAGGAATCGGTTTCCATAGAGAGGTGACAGAAGCCCAAGAAGAAGATGAGTACTTCATCAGCACTTCGAGACCTACAGCGGGATCTTGAGAACAAGGCTAACGACTTGAGCAAACTCCAGAAAGGCAAATGCACCAATAGTTTATTTATATTCATATATGTGTATTGGTAATTTCTCAATAGAAAATGATGCCTCAACTGTGAATGAAATTTCAACAGACATTGCCAAGAATCACCAAGTGAGGAAGAAGTACACTATCCAGCTTGGGGAGAATGAGCTCGTCCTTAAGGTCCTTCTATCTTCTTTCCAAGTATTGTAATTTTCTGAAGAATTGAGGATTAGAGAATAGGATATTATGAACATTGATGAGACTGGTATGTTGTATATAATTATTTCTAGTAGCAAGCGACAATATGAGATGGATGCATCTTCCAATTGTTTCACTGCTTTTTTTTGGTTGTTAATTCATGGAAATCTCTAATTGGGTTTGCTGGTGCTGGTAGGAGTTGGATTTGCTTAATGAAGACGCGAATGTGTACAAGTTGATTGGTCCTGTACTTGTCAAGCAGGATTTGGCAGAGGCAAATGCAAATGTGCGCAAGAGAATTGATTATATCTCTGCTGAACTGTATGTTAACAGACCACACTTGGTTTCTTATTGCTATTGTGATCTTCTCATGGCTTCATTGGTTTACCAGTTGATGTGATCTAGACTAGAGATGTGTCCATGTGTGTCTGTGTATCTGATATTAAGGTTTTACATATTTCATTGTCTAATTCTAATTTAAAGTTCACCCAGTTGCTTTATATCGTTTTGTGTGTATAATTTTGAAAAAGCTATAAATTATACCTAGATTATGTTAGGAAGTAAACAGTGTGGCACATATATTATATAGACAGAGACTGAATAGTAAAGTTTGAGGAGAGCTAGAGCATTTAACTTAAATTGGTATGATTCTTCACTTAAAAACTACTATTTACAGCTTATCTAAGGTTAAGATAGATAATATGATCGAGAAGCAAGATAAGGGAGAATAGTTCACTAATATTACTTCTCTCCATCTACTGGTTATTTCTATGAATAGCAGTGAAAGAATTTTTCAAATCATGATCTTAAATCACAGGAAAAAAAAAACAGTGGTCGAGCATAGAAGTAAGTGTCAATGTTATTCATGTTAAATGCGATTTGGGCATGGTTTAATCTATCGCTGCATTAATAGGTTTGTATGGAATATTGACACAAAATGTTGTCGATGCATTTGCTTGCTTCATTTAGCAGGATGGCTTCATATGATTATTATTGCGGGTGTTCTTATGTAAAGGTTACATTTTTTACAGCAAAATGGTAATGTGTGCTTGAGGAGCAAAGAGGATATGCCCAACCAAATTGTACTATCTAGGGGAATTTCTCCCCTTATTCATTACCTTATAAAGCAATCTGGCTGCCTTATATATAGAGATTCTCAGGAAACAAAATTTTATTCTCATGGATGGGTTTTGCTTGTGTAAGCATAATTTCATTAGAGAATAGTAAGATTTTTACTTGTTTAGGATTTAAGAATTTTTAGGTAAATATTTTAGAAATTTTAATAATTTATTTCTTGTATCTTCAAGATTTAATTATGATTATAGAGATACTGTTTATTGTTGATATAGAAGTTACCTACTTAGTTTCTAGATGGTATTTTAAGAGATTCTCTTGACATTTTTCAATAGTTTTCTATTTATCTCTTATTAGGATATCTTTAAGATTTTAGTCTCAAATTCATTTTACTCTCTTTCCTAAGCAGCTTATCCCTTTAATTAATGACAAAAATTTGAGATAAGTATCTCCAGATATGTGTCTTTGAGTGTGTTGTGCTTTCGTGTGTGTTGTGGATTGAGTTATCCCTGTTTATGATTTTTTCTGCTATGTCAATTCCTTATGTACTTGGATTTCTTATTTTAATAAAATCCCTTATTACCTATTTAACAAAAAAAAAAAAAAAAAAAAAGAAGGATAACAGCATCTAACTGTTTAAACTTTTTGAAAGACAATCTGGTAGAAGATGCAGTTTGATTAATTACAAATTAATGATAATAGGGGTCTTACTGAAAGGGCATGCTTTTGCAATTTCCAGGGATGAGATATTGGTTGTATTATGTAGTGGTTGGCAATGACTATTACTGATCTTTATAACACTTTGCTTCACTTTCTCATCTGAATATTTGGTTCTATCATATCTAATTTGGTGGAGCATCAAAAGTTCACCTTTTGGTTTAAAGATGACTGCTGTGCTTCAGATTATGTATATTACCTGGATGGCTCATAGACAGATCACATAGGTTAATCTTTAATTGGTGATCCTGCATGCAGGAAGCGTCTTGATGCGACTCTGCAGGATCTGGAAGAGAAGCAGAACAGCAAGAGAGATATGGTCTGTGATCTATCCTTCTGAACTCTGACATGAATGTGCGCTTCATTTTGTGTTTTATGGTTACTATGTCTGACTTGATATGCTTGTGTTTTGTAATGGTTTCATATCCTGTTGCCGGTCCAGTGACTGTCTGCCTCTAGTACATAACCATTTGAACTCACGTGGAGGGGCATTATCTCCTTAAGTTTATGAAGGTTCTCCTTCATGCTAATGAATTATCTATTAGCTCTTTATGTAGTCTCTTGTTTATAGACATGTAGAGAAATTCAGATGAAGTGGATAGGCCTTATGATACAATGTGTTTTCACTACTTTTTCTCCCTTTGAACTTTACCTTTCTGGTGCTTTAGATGTGTTTCTTAATGGTATCGTCATGCAGTACAGCTAACCAGGTTTCTTTTTATGCTCCTGCTAGTATTGAATGGGGCCTGCGATGGATAATATTAAGCTGCATGACAATCTCGGCAAACTTTGAATTTGAAAGAATAATTTAGGCTGCACAACAAGTGGGTGAACTTGTTAATTTGGCTGACGATAATGTAGAAACTCCATAAAAGAAAAATTAATGATTCATATAAATCGCTTAATGGGAAATGTCCTGAAATTAATCTGTAAGTATTCTAGTTTGTACCCTTTTTCATTCCTTAGGATGTTTTCTTCTGTCTGATATGATCATTATTGCTAAGATACTCATTTTGCTTATGCTAGTATAAAACAGCATTGATCTCAGTGCGTTCTTTGCAGTAATCCTCCTTATAAAGACACTTAGTTATGCTTCTTGTTACTCATTAATGTTTGCAGAATCAAATAGTGGAAGAGAGATAAAAGATGTTAAGTTTTACTTGGTCCTCGCTTCTGAATCAAATGTGGCTCGCTCTAATAAATGTGATGTACTAATTGGTAACAAGAGATTTTTTTCTCTTCAAGAGAACTCAGGAAGAAATAGGGTGACTAAGCATGTCATATTGTCAATTAAGAGAGACTATGTGTCCCCTGAGGAGAGGAGTTTCATTATTTGCATGGAACTCACTAGTTGGGTTGTTGGTCCAACCAAATGCAAGAGCGACATGGGACTGTTCGGGCATTGTTTTTTTACTATGTGTCCCCTGAGGAGAGGGGTTTCATTATTTGCATGGAACTCACTAGTTGGGTTGTTGGTCCAACCAAATGCAAGAGAGACATGGGACTGTTCGGGCATTGTTTTTTCAGGCTCTCTTGCTTTGAAACACAATTATTGTTGAATTCATTGCAAGTCTTGGTAGTGTCTACGTGTACGACTTTCTTCCTTCTTTTAAATCTTGCTTTGAGAAATGAATAATATTTATAGGCATTTGGAACCTTAAGGGGAGAGGTACTACAAACTACCACAGCTAAGCGTTAGGTAGGTCTGCTATATGAATCCGACATAATGGTGCTCTTTTTATATCAAGTCAGGTAATATGCAAGATCTGACCCCAAAAAAAAAAAAAAAAATTAATATGTAAGATCTAAGTACTTCATATCATTTCACATTGTTCTATTCCATATCCTGTTAGGTCTTCCCCTCAGCCTTTCATCAAACACAGTGACAGTTTTGTAGGCAGATGTAGTCAGAAGCCAACTTGCCCTTTTCAGCTTATGGTCTTTGAGTGAAATACCATAGAAAGATGTAAAATTGTAATCTAAAATGTGGAATACATAATTCATAAGATACTTTTTGTTTGCACTTAATTGTTTGACTGAAAAAGTTACACAAATTTGTAAGAGTCAAACACTAATTTGTTGCTTCTAATTGATACTACTTCCAAACACTAATTTGTAGAGTCAAATTCAAGCCAAGAAGCTGACCAAAGAAAAAGGCAAGCCAAGAAGCCATTTCATCCCATATAGGTTTTTGCCTATGTAGCTAATTTTTTTAGGATCCTACAATGTCTTTGGGTATCACCATCTGACCATGAAAATAGCAGCAAAGTTTTCTCTTTAGATTCTTTATGCGAGAAGCACTAATCAAAGTAATGGATTTTAGCTGATCAATTTGGTCATGGTTGGTAGTGGGGACCAGACCATTACTGAGAAACAAAATAAGTTTGACCTTATTTCATTTACATTCTTTTGTAAGCCTTGCTGGATATCTTGGGTTTGGTCCCATCAGATCAAGAGTTCCGGTTATTGAAGCTAGAATTGCAGTCATTTAGCAACTTTGGTCTTTGTGGTTTCCTTGTATTATTTGTTGTCATTATTGTTGGATAGATTGGGTTGTTGTTGGCCTTTCTTTCCCTTCAGTTCATTTCTTCGCTCTTTTCTCTTTTTGATGAATCATCTGAATGGAGCTAAATGTTCAATCTAGTGCCTATTTCTTTGATAGTCAAGATAATGTAGCTCACATTCTGTTTGTTTCGAATAAGCAAATTCATAAACAATGTAGGGGGAAGACTCCTGTTAAGCCTCATGAATCCATTAAATCCCTCAAATTATGTTCCAATTTCCACAAACATTCAAATGCAGGGAAGTGTTTCTGGGAAGCAAGTTGACGCTGCATAAACTACCAAAAACAACACTCCATTCTACGGAGCAGTTCATCTTGAGTGTTCATGGAGCTTTGAATTTCTAGCACATATTGGTTCTGCCATTTTGAGCATGAGCATAGTTTATGAATATCCCAAAGACTGAATTTGCCTTTACGTGTTGACATCCCGGCAGTTCCTGAAGCCAGTAGCTAAGAGGCCTCTTAAGTATTAACTTAACATAGATTGAAAATGATCCTCCGAATACCCCTAGAAATAGACCAACCAAAGAACAGAAGTCTCATCGACCAAACAACTGCCACATATGCTCTAGAATGGTTTTGTTTCCACTTGATCACCTTCTTTGGACATACAAAGAGACTGCACAAATTCTTACCAGTTTTCACTTCCACCACATGCATCTGTTTGCCCCAAATTCTTACCAATCATGCCCAACCACGCATTGCATAATTATTAGACCAAATCATTTGAAGAGATTGCTAGTGAAATTCTCTTCAATTGGGCAGTGAATTCTATGTCTGAGATTGCAAACTACCGAAGCTCTTTGTTGGAGTCTCTCTATCTACCTGTAAAGTCAGTGTGTTATTTTTTGAAACAATAGTACCAATTCATTCAAGAAACTTCATATCACATGCTTTGGAGGCAAGTCAGTTGTGGGGAACACTTCACCATCGTGGGCTGCCACTTGGGTTAAAACTGATGTAGCTTGTCAGAGTGTAGTGCAATAGGGAACAAAATAATCTTTTAAGTTGGCAACGTGTATCTTCTCCTTTGAGCTTCTGTTAACTTTCTAGATATTGTAGAGTGATTAACTTGATACACTGTCTAGTATTGCTGTTTTGGCATGTGAAGCCAGAGAAATTAGTCACAATGACTACACCAAATTATAAACAATACTTTTCCTTTTAAGAGAACAGCTTATGGTTCCATTCTAATAAGTTTTTGAATTAGCACTCATATAATTTGTCTCCTTGATGAAGTTGCTTGGTTAGTTGTTTGAGAAGTTGGTCATAGAAAATTTGTTTTATTAGGAAGGGCCTCGTGATGTTCATATTTATGTTATGCATGGTGCAGATCCTGAAGTTACAACAGAGGATTCAATCTCTGCAGGCGGGGAAAGCAAAGGCATAATCTGGACCTGGTATATGTTAAACCACCAGTGCGTGGTAATCGTTACGTTTTTGCTCCAGTGCAGTTGTATCTTTCTTCTTTCCCCATTCTCCTGTCAGCGCATGCTGAATCTCTTCAAGTTAGTTGTCTTCTGTGGTGCATCCAGTCACATATGTCAAGATATATGCAACTTGTGAAATGATTTGTTGAGAAGTGCTCTGCTGATAGTTAACAGAAAAAGTCTGAGTGGAGGTTTTGTCTTGAGTATTTTTGCTCCAGTGTAGTTTTACTTTTTCTCTCTATTTCTCCCGTCAGCTTGCTGCATCTCTTCAAGCTAGTTAACTTTTCTGGTGCATCCAGGCACATCCGTCAATATTAGTGTAGCTTGTCAAACGATCTGTTGAGAAGTGTTCTGCTGATGGTTACTCTTTACAGAAAAGTCCAGGAGTAGAGGCTCTGTCTTGCATCTTCTGGATATGGAACATCTGATGGGGAAACTCTGTTGTTCTGGGTTCAGTTGAAGTATTATTGTGGAAATTGGGAAACTTTTAAAACTAATGAAAAATAAAAATAAAACCAACAGTGAGAATGCACCTTTTATGTTGGGTTTCAGCAGTGAAAAGTCGAGTTTCATAAAATGGTAAACTGTACGTATGCTCTATTGTCTTCATTGAGGGACAAATTTCGTCAATGAGAAACTGGAGTGTGGTTACAACTATGAGACTAGAGTGATTGTATGAGATCATTGGAAATGTGGAGTCTTTTTAAAAGTGTATTCTGAAATGAGGTGGTGCGACTGAAATTTTCCCTTTGAAAGTCTTAGCTGATGCCATGGCCCAGAAAAACTTGGGAACCATCTCTACCGTCGGAATATCTTATCTAGAAAGTGGAAGCAAATCTTTCCTAGACAGATGTGTTAGGGAAATTTGGCTTTTGAATTTCATTGCTCTGTTCTTTTTCTGGGTGTCTCAGTGACCCAATGGGATACTGAAATGGCAAAGTGCTACTAGAGGACATTTGTTCACGAGCGCAGGATTTTTCAGACATGGATTTAACATCGCTTAAATGTTGCTGACATGAATTACTCTCTTCTAACTTGATGGATCCATCTCTCTCTCTGTCTCTCTCTGTCTCTCTGTCTCTCTGTCTGTCTCTCTGATTTAGAAGACTAGGGTTTATCCCGAACCAAGTTGAGTCAATACACTGTTAAAGCTCAAGCTTGAGTTGGCACGCATACTAGATATTGGAAACTTTATTTGAACTCAAAAGAGTTTCAATTCCCTTTCTCAAGCTTGACTTGATTAGAAAATTGGGACTCTTGATCTTGATTCGATTATTATTAACTTGTTAATCAAACTCTAGCAATCTGGCTTGAGCTTTATGAAGTTAGAATATTGTGTGAATTTTAAGTATTTTGTGGTAATTTTTTTAAGTATTAATATGTATTTTTTTAAATTGTGGAACCTTGATTAGGCTTGACAGCTTATTATTGGGTTGAGTATTGAGAAGCTCGAGCTCAGTTCAACAAAAATAATTGGGTTCGAGCTCGTTGCATTTTAGGTGAGTTGGTTTTGAGTAGTCATCGAGCCAAATCAAAGCTACTCACGAGTAGCTTGACTTGGCTTTCAACCCTGGGAACGATGCAACAAGAAGTAAACGTGCTCGTGGTTGCATGAGACGGTCATCACCAATGCGTGGTGGCAGCCGTTGTCATGCTTCTGGCCCCCTATGGTAAGGCCATGGCAGCCATCCCGTGGTGGTGATTACAGATTTAATTTGATGTGGTGTCTATTTGATGCCTACATAAGCGATTTGAGCTAATTGTAAATGACACATGTAAGTGACTCTTTTCAAAATGTACATAACAAAAAGAAGTGCAAGACGGACTTTATTTCGGCAAGAGTACAGCGACAACTGGTAATAGTTAATCCTTCTTGAAAAGCATTTTATCTTTTGGCTAGCAATATAATTTCTGAAACTCTACCTGGAGAGTTCAAGTAGCCAACTAATTTCATTGAACGTGGAGGTTTTATAGATAAGGATTCTCTATCTTGGTTGGCATCCTGAGTACCCGTCTCCATGGTGGACTCACTTAGCTTTCTTGATACACAATCAAATCCCAAATTTTAGTATCAAATGTCTCTCGAAACGTTTGTCTAGTACATCCTTATCCTCTGTCGAAGTCGCTTTCCTTAATTGTCACCACTGTCGAAGCTGTTGCTAATGTTGCCTCTAGATTGTTCGCTTGGCTTGTTCATTGACGACCTCTCTCTCTCTCTCTCTCTCTCTCTCTCTCTCACACACACACACACACACGAGCCAGTCATTGCCATAGAAGATCTCGTCAGTATCTTGCACGCGTACCAAATCAAGAGGAGGTGCCTTCTTTGGGTATCCGTCACCTCGAAAGAACCGGGCAAATCAAGAGGAGGTGCCTTCTTTGGGTACCCGTCACCTCGAAAGAACCGGGCAAGATGGAATTCAAAGCTCTTCATTGAGCTCCATAGCGCAATGTTGTTGTGACCATTGAGAAGTGCCCGCGTGCATGAACACCACACACACACACACACACACACGAGGAGAGAGAGACGATGGTGGTAGTGGCGCCATTGATGGTGGAAGAAGTTGATAAAATGGATAAGGCACAAACTAGGATGGGGTAAATTGGTAACCTAAGAAACCTGGAAACTCTTTTTTGCATAAAGCGCAACACAATGTGTAGAACAAGCGCTGGAATCGTGCTTATCCAGAAACAATTCTAAAGGTTGGAACAAATTGAAAGTACAATTGTAGTGGTTTCGGCCTATCCACTGCCACTTTCTCAACTCTAACTGCCCAAATCTAAACTCGAATCCACTATGTTATCCTTAAGATGTTACATTGTTTCAAGATGCTTCCTTTTACTTGTAGCTTTGCTTCTATGTAGACAAGCAACCATCACTAACACTCTATTCTGAGTACGGACATTAAGATTTTACAAAGAAATACAATTAGATTTTCATAACTTCTACAGAAAATAACATTAAGAAGATGAGCACATAGAGCATAAACTAATTGTTGCTCGTTCACCCCTAACTCTACTACTTCCTTTAGTTGAATTTAAAGCCATAAGGCATCAAATAACCGTTTGAAATTCAAATCCCACAAAGCCATTTGTTCCACCATCTACAGTCATAGAACATCACACTGCAGCTCTATAGAGACAGTTTCCCAAATTTGTCATTTCTACTTCTACAACAATCCTTCATCTTTGTTGCCTGCCCAAATAAGGTAAACTGATATGATTTTCTCTAGTCCACCTTCTGCAGATTCCAACACTTGAGACCATCCACAAAATGCTAATTTAAATTCAAATCAAATTGATAAGGAGTATTGGTTTTCCTTGCAGGACCGTAGAGGCTCATAGTAGAACCATTACCCCGTTTGAAGCAAGAACACCTTCTGTAGTCAGGTCCACCTAGTTTCTACATACTCAAGTTTTTTCTCCTTCTACATTGAGATACCCCCAAGTATATTAAGGAAAGTTACCAAAAAGGCTCTAATTCTATCATATGAATATCAATTCAGTTCTAAACCTCTAAATTTACTAATTTAATTTTAACCTTTAGGCAATTTGCTGATGTATTCGACCAATTTTAGCTGAAAATTGCTATGTAGATGTTGCCTATGACTAATGCTAACATTAACAATTTTTGTAATTTTTTTTTTTTTCTCTTTTCATTTTTGTTATCTCTTCATTTTTTATTTCTTTTATTTTTTTAGTGTGGTCGGCAACCATTGGGCAAGGGCATACAAGCCTTCACCGGTGCCATATTTGGCGAGGGATTGACCCTTGTGGCCCTAGCCAGCTATAATTAAAAAATAAAAGAAAATAAAAAAAATGAAAAAAATAGAAAACAAAAAAAAAATTGTCAAAAAATTAGAAAAATTATCCATATTAACACCAATTGTGCCACCAGCCACTTAGGATAGTTAATGTTTATGTTAGCAATTTTCGGTTAAAATTGGCCAAAATGACTATATTAGCAAATTGTCAAAAAATTTAAGATTATATTAGCTAAATTGAAAAGTTTAAGACTGAATTGGTATCCATAAAATAAGTTCATGATTTTTTTATAATTTTCCTAGCATATTAACGTCCTTATGTCCTATAGGTTATTCACCTTTTTCTTGGTCCATGCAAATTATTCTATGATAGTGTTATGGTATGGACTAATGAATATCTAAGACATGTAACTATCCCACAACATGGCCCCTCTCTCCACCTTTTAAAGGAATTGCTTTTTAGTCTCCAAGTGCCATTAGTCTATGCCATAAGGATCTTAGGCCTAAAAATATTTTTGATGCATGGGATTAATGGAGTGGCAAGTGGAGAGCATTCTTGTGGAATCGACTCATCTTATCGGACTAACAAAATCCTAAACTTATTGATGTCTTCATGTCTCCTAGTTCGTCCACCTTTTATTTGTTCATCCAAACCCTTTTCACAATACACGTCCTCTAGTTTGTTCACCATTCACAAGGTCCTTCCAAACATCGGCACATTCCTTATCCAATTAACTTGGTCACCATTTGCAAGGTCCATCTAATCATCAACATATCTAAACATTGAAGAGCTTCTTCACTGTACTGAGCAAAGATCATTCAACACTCTTGTACGCCCAGTTGCTAATGCTATCTGTTTATGAATCCGTGTATCCAGAGACGGTATCTTGTGCATAATCAATTACATATTTCAGTAAACTCAAGATATGTTATCATCCTCAAAATACCATTGGGATTTTTCCTAACGCGCTGGGCATGACTACGAGGCGCATTGGTTGGTCCGTGCAATGCAATCATTCAAACTAGACCTTGAGCGAGAAAGACAGTCATGCCGCCTGGTGTGAGGTGATTCTTCAAAAGCACGTCATCCGTGGACTTCATCGGATTCTGAAGCGGGGGTGTGAACGTGATCTTTGCATATCGAGTGGCTCATGGGAGGACTTTCGTTCGCGTGCTGGTCCTCTCCACTGCGGATCTACGGAGGATTCTGGAAAAAGGCTGGTGGTCAT
Source organism: Eucalyptus virginea (assembly GCA_014182375.1). Taxonomy (NCBI): domain Eukaryota; kingdom Viridiplantae; phylum Streptophyta; class Magnoliopsida; order Myrtales; family Myrtaceae; genus Eucalyptus; species Eucalyptus virginea. The sequence continues at coordinate 32,692,331 of CM024518.1, forward strand.
GCTCTAATTGGCTGAATACCGAGTCACGAACAAGCATTACTTTTCACTTGTCAGGCGAATGCTAATGCATGACAAGCGTGGACGTTCCTAGACTTCCTTTTTTTCCCTTACAGCACACGATCGGCGGACTTTCACTGCCTTCGCCTTTTTCAGTCCACTGGAATGTGCTTTTTGATGCACCAAGACGTTAGAAAACAGGTCAGTAAATCCGGTTTCCTAATGTCATAAACTTCGTCGATTACCACTGCAATTCCCCACGTTTTGAATGAGGCAATGGTACAGATCGGTTAAGGGTTTGTTTAGGCGATATAGATACAGCCTACAGGTAACAATGTCTGATCTTTTTTTGTAGTTGGTCGATTCCTCTGTGCCCATCACCTCCGCGTTTAACTTATGTGCAATTAAAGCTTGAACAATCAGGCTTAGAAGAGTAACAAGATTTCAGAGAAGGGTTTATTTGCTGAGGCACAAAATTTTCAAGTTCAGCCTACATTTTCTCTTCACTTGTGCCTAGTGTTTATATTCCTAAAAACTCAATAATATCAGTAAATACTCTGTGTACATTATTTTCCTGTTTGGAGTAGGTATCTCGGAAATACACAGCAGAAACCAAATCCATGTCACCCTTACGTCATTTGAATAATGTTTTAAGTACAGCCACTGGATTATCAACAGAACAGACTAGCCTAGTTTTGTTATATGGTAGCTTTAAATATACAATCGAAAATTGATATCTCATCCCGAGATGGCTGAGAAAACGTAAAACCATGCCCGACTCGCATCAGAAATAACATGAATCAGCTTACTCAGGTGTTCGAACCCGACCTGAGACGAACTTTGAAGAAAACCAAATCCTAAATGAACCTAAACTGACGTGGCCCAAACCTATGCAAACCCGAATTATAAGTAATCCAAATCCAAGGACAATTTAAAGGATAAGTAACTGATGGTCATTGAGGTCCAACTTCATAAGTCAAATTAGGGGTAAGCAAGGTTCCCTAGTAGAATCTAGAACCAAAGAACCGGATCGGTGTGAACCGGTCCAATTCTAAATTCCAAGATATGTAGAGTAGGTTTTAGGTTTTAAAAAATAATGAACCTCTTCCAATGGATAGTTTTAAATTTCAAGTTCAAGGTAGAACTTAGATGAACCTGAATGGAACATGGAACCGCTCACCTTGATTCACAAGTACCCTTTGCTACTTAAATTTGAATTGATTTGCTGAAACCATAGCAAAGATATGGACTATCAACAATTGGAGATAGCCACCAAGTCCTCGTTTGGTTGTGGCGCATTTAAAAAGTCTAGAAGACTAGCTAACTTCAATCCTCTTTTTTTTTTGGTAACCGAAGACTCCACCACGGGCTCCCCGTGCCCGGACGGCACCGAAGGGCCGGGCCCCTATATCTCGGGGGAGACTAGCCCAGCATCCCACCGCCAGGGCCCCCCCACTTAAATCGCTAGCAACTGCGGATTTCGAACCCTCGGCCTCGGCGATAAATGAGAGACTCTTAACCAACGCAGCTGCCCACAGATGGGTAACTTCAATTCTCTTTTTGTGCCAAAATAATAAATAAATAAACAAACGGCAAATTAGGCTTAACAAAAAATGAAGCAAAAAAATGAAAAGAAGAAGAAGAAGAGATTGGCCGGTTTCCGAGTAGACCCTGGAATTTATGATATAGTAAGGTTCTAGGTTCATGGTTTACACGGTAGATTCCAAATTTCAAAGAATAAGGAATTTATTTCGATGAGTAAAGTCCACAATCACCGGGATGGAAATTGGAACTACTCTCCCCTAAGTCAGATGACTCTAACGTGGAATATAGTATACAAAATTAGCTTAAAAGTGTCGACCCGCTGGTTCAAGTTTAGATGTGTCGACAGTCGACCCAATGTGCAGGATCTCGAATCCATAGATGCGTTACAAAATTCACTCTCCATCCGAATGAAAGCGAATGATTCACATCGAGATTACACGATTCGAAACATCTTCATCCAACTACAACGGGAGAGAAAAGATCACCTGGGGATCGAGTGTTGGACAGAGTGGAGGGGATGTGACAAAGAAAGAGAAGAATTGTTTGTGAATATTCTCCACGTGGTTTTTAAGCCACCACGATCCCTTTTGATAACGTTAGAAGAACGTCCAATCGGCCACTCCACTACCTACCTCCCTTCTCATTAGCCCCGAGAAACTCCTTTAGATTGCCATTCATTCGATGCGTCCGTCTCTCTTCATCATGAAAGTCACAAGAAGCTGGAGATATCTGCTAGTCAACCCACAATCATTCTCGGACAAGATCAGGGTTTAGTGACATCACATCGGCAATGGACTCCACTCGAATGGTTATCGTGCATGGGCTTAATGCTTACGTGAAAGAACTCGTGGAGGGGGACATTTTTCTGGATATACGTGCACGCTCCACCATTGTTTTTGATGGAGATTGACATACCTTTTTTATAATCGTGTCTCAAAGCCTGCCAAGGAGGAAATTTCAAGGGAAAGTGCTCTGCTCGGACATCACTACCCTCGAGACATTGGTAATTATCACGCTTCAATTAATTAGTGATCAAGAAAGGAGTAGAAACTTGATGATTTGAGTTCTGAACTGACAAAATGAATCCGCTCATGAAAAGGAAGTAAACAAATAGAACGTCCGGAAATAAATAGCGGGGAACTGACTAAAATTAAATTTTAAGGAAGTAAAAGCCATTGACAGAAGTAAATCATGTTCTTCGGATGTTCATGGGTGTCCTTTTCTCTTCCGACGTGCTCAATTTATACTGCATCGGTGGCTGGCCTCTTGTCATAACCACTCATTGAAATTCGATTTTGGCAGCACATCTCGTGTATAACTCGTCCTTGTGTCAGAAGCTCAACCACAATAACCAATTGACTCGGCTACAACCATAGCATGACTGCAATGTCAGCCGCCAACACCTTTGGTAACTATGCCTACCTGTCAATGCCTTTCCACTCGACTAATATTGACTCAACTGACGTCAACTCGACTATCACTCGATAGAAGAAAATTGTTCCCATCTCATCGACTTAATTTTATTGGCTTCTCACGATTAATGCTGGTGTTTGGCTGCTAATGGCATTCACATTAAATGTCGGATCGCATACGTTAGTGACATAGACATTAACCGATACTCAAAATCGGCATCAAATTTGTTCAGTTTATGGCTTTGCTTTATGACTATGGCTCGACTTAAGAGATTCTTCTTTGTCTCAAAGGTCTTAGCACTTTCTCATCAACATTGACTAGAGCTAACGTCACATTCAAAGCCATAGTTGATGTGGATGGTGGAGCTGGTGGTGTCTCACAGTCGTAGACTAACTCGATCTTATTGAAGTTGTTGATTTTACATGGTAATTGAAATTCAGGAAGCATGGTACTGTGCTCGTGTTGTCAAATTACTAGGAAGCATATGGTTGGTGGAACCACCGGCATATCGCACCTCCGCATGGAGAAACATTCTCAACGTAGGGTCATTTTAAAGCCTCATATTTGGTGCCTTACTAATGATGGTCGAGCTACATCTTTGTGGTCTGATAACACGCCCAAGTGGGTTACTACTGGACAAAAAAGGCCATTGGTCATACTAGGTGATCATTGGAGTTGGCCTCTTGCAAAGATCTGCATTTGGTTGATATGCAAGCAGCTTTGATAGATGGTATGTAAGCCACGAAAACAGCACCCCGAGATCTTCATAATTAGAATTTAGAACACATTAATGGAGATTATGTACCTGATTTGAAATCTATCGTTTTTTAGGTGGAATAGCGACAATCTAAAACTCGAGTGCTTCTCCTCTACTACCTTATATATTAGTGGCTCAATGAGATTGCCCTTCACTCTCAGTGTTCAGTAAAACTCCTTATGTGAGGTCATTTGTGCATCAAGGTTACAGGAAAGACTCGAACATTAATTATAGAGTTTTAAATCATATGCCCTCTCATCACTAGCTGAGTTTTATTAGACTAATCCTGTAAAATGATAAATTACAATTTCAATTTATGTAAACCACGCTAGAAAAAATCTTACGTGGTATTCACCTTGTCACACATCACAAGATCGAGTTATTTTCTCTGGCTTTTTTGCTGTTTACTCAATCTCATGCTTGGGATTTGGTCAGGCATAAGAAGAAGCAAGTTACTTGCCCATTCGGCCAAAGTTTGGATTCATTACATGGTTTTTCATCCTCAGTAGGCTGCCTACATAGTAGAATGAGCAAATAGAGTTCTCTCGATGATGCTTGTCGACTGTGTGGCTTGCAGCCTGAAAGTATCTGCTGCAGAGTATTGTTTTTCTTAGAGCTTGTGGTCAATGGGAGGTTGAGTTTGATTCCACTGTGCAGAAATTAAAAGGCAACCTTGCCAGAAAGTCCTACTAAAGCTTGCTTGGAATGAAATTAGATATACCACCTGTGGAAGGCTAAGATTGGCAAAGTCCATAATGCCATTGCGCCTAACGTTGACTAGGAAGTTAAAGCTGGGTCCTCCTGAAAAGGATGATTGTGCTCTTTTGGAATTTACTGTGATTAATGCATTCAGTTTCTATCCGTATCCTTCTTGGTTCATGAGGAATTGCATTGGGTGACAGCATTAGTATATGACGTATTAAGACGCATGTTCCGTCATCCTTCCAGTTATTTCAACTCTTGGGTTAGAGCCTTAATGCTCTCATTTATCAAATTATTCATATTCTCTTTCTCAATTCCTCATGCGATTTCCATTTGCATATGAGAGGAAATGTTCAAGTGTCTGAAATTGCCATATATATATTGGGATGATAATTTGAGGCTTCAATTCGATTAGCTTTCCACGAACAAGAAAACCAATCGGTCATAAACATATTGTATGGAGATCAATTCATTTATAAACTTTTCAATTTTACCAATTTAGTTCTTAAATTTTGCGCAAAATTCCAAAGTAATTCTTTCGATTGTAAATTGCGGATGTGGTGATATGCCATATAGGACAGCTAGCAATGATTGGATTGTCATGTCGACCATTTCAAGCACACATTGTCCAGAAGGACTACATTGGAATCTCGTGCAAACATTTGGAACTAAATTGGCAAAAGTAGAAAGTTTAGAACTAAATTAACATCAGTACAAAATGTTTAAGACTAATTAAACAATTTCCCCTCCCACAAACTCATGTAGCCCAGCATGTTTGCATGTATCGGACAAGACTCTAGTCACAAGTTGATGAACATACTTCCCAAAGTAACTTTTTGCCGGTGGAGTGAGCAACAACAATTTTCGTTGACGATTTACTTGACTAGAGAGCGTATTGATGTAGTCTATCGCATTATCGTAAATTCATTCATCAGATGGATCTATACTAATTAATTAAATACTCCATGCTATGAAGGAAAACTAAGACGACAAAAGCAATCACAAGATTTTAGGTGGCGCTGATTTTCTTATCGATATGACTCCAGTACAAACTAAATAATTTAATGTGATGAATAGCTCCAAATTAACTAGGCTGCACGAGGAAACATGATATGTCAAGGTTTAGTGCTTCTAGTAATGCTTTGACATCTTATTGGAAAGCAAGGTGATTTGACTTGTTGTGCATGGTGAGCTACTTGATTTAGGGGCACTTAAAAGTTGGTCAGGTGCTATCTGCTGAGGAAATAGGATAGTGCCTGCAGCACTCTGCCTTGTTTCGCGGAATGAGAAGAGTTCCAATTACAGCCTATCACAAATCGGTGGTTCATTCTACTAGCGCTTTCTAATATCCACAAAATATAATATATAGGAGAGCCATAATTCTTGTAAGATGCTCACTTGAATATCATAACTTTTTTCACTCACTTAAGTGTCATTGACAATTTGCCTTGCTGAAAAAGCCAACATGATATTTATTTATAATTTATCATCCAATGTCGCGTGTCAGAAAGCTGAAGTGAACACTTGAGAAGGCAAATGACTTGCTTGAGCATCTGATTGAAGAACATTGGAAGTTCCAGTAACTTCACAAATGATCTTTTCAGCACTATAAATTTTTAAAAATGAGCATTTAGATTCATTAATTTTTAAAAGTGACAAGAAGAGAGAGAGTCTAAAAACAATGTTGTCTAATTAGGGAAGATTTTAAAGAAATAGCAAAAAGAATATATATATATATATATATATATATATACATTTGTTTTACTCTTGCCATGCTCGACAAAAATTTCCACGTTGGACTTCAGTTTCTTTTTTAAAAAAAAAAATCACATCATAATGGAACATTAAGAAAAAAAATCCTATAGGACAATTTGCCAAAAATAACACTTGAGTGATCAATTTTACACCGATGTAACATTTAAGTGAGCATAAAAAAATTATAACACTCAAGTGAGAATTCTATGAAAGTTATAGCATTTCTGGTGTATTTATTCCAAATACACATATAGAAAATTATAAGCATTGAGATTCTCTTAAGTCTCAATAAAAGGGATTTGTATTATCAGCATTTGGAGGGTGCAATAATATGAACCTTTTTTCTTACTTTCACCAAAAAAAAAAAAGAAGAAATAATATGAACTTTTTTTTTTTTTTTTTGGTAAGGACAATAATATGAACCTTTTATACATCCAATGGCCCAAAATTTACTTTAGCCACTCAATATAAACAACCCCTGAACCTGAAAAAAAAAAAAAAAAAAAAAAAATCTTAATTACCAAAACCTCAATCTCTTTATACCCTCTAAATTCACAAACAGCTGACTTTTGCAACCCCACGGTCGCCTCTAGCCATTGGCCTCACATTTGCTTCACCTCTTGTCACCATGACATTGGAGTTGTTGCCTCTCTCTCTCTCTCTCTCTCTCTCTCTCTCTCTCTCTCTCTCTCTCTCTCTCTCTCTCTCGGTTCCGGTCACATTCTGTAAGGTTGACGATGGTTGTTTGCCTTGAACCTTCAATCATGTAGAAAGGTGTCGAATTTGTTGCTCAAAGTTCTTGTCGAATTCGAGAAAGACAAGGGTTGTAAGGCGTGCTTAAAGTAGGAGAATAAGGGTGGGCGCCTGGGCACAAAAGCATGAAGCCCAAATTAGCTATGTATTTGGCACCCGGTGGGGGCCAACCCAACTTCGGGCGATATTGAGAATATGTCTCGAATTTTAGCCGATTTCCTAATTTAAGTAGGTTTTCTAAAAAAAGTTTACTATTTTAGATTGAATATTTATAAGATAAAATTCTACTTTGATATCAGATACTGTAAGAGATTATGAGATAGCACTTGTGCATTTGCTTTGGGTATAATTGAGGGTTGAGAAATACTCTTTAATAATTGTAAACTTTGTATTCTTCGGATTCATAGTGGATTTTTTGGGGTTAGATCTCCCCATTAAGTAGGCTCCGACACTCAGACGGAACCATGTAAATATGTATTGTTGACTTCTAATAATTTTGTTCTCTTGCACTTGACTTCGATTGCAATAACAATTAGCTTCAAAGTTATTTTCACAACAATTTGTATAAGAGTTAAAGCTAGGGTTTTTACAGTTAATTTGGGGCTTTTACTTGTCTGATCACTGTCTACAAATTATGTTGTGGCAATTATGTTTGGAGCAAAAGTAGTGATCGAAAACTTCAATAGGAGGAATAATTTTGAGCAGTGGATTATTAAAATATGTACCTTGTTAAGAAAGTTACGTTTGTTGAAGGCATTGGATGGCAAGAATAAATAGCCAAAAACAAGAAAATATGCTGATAAAGTAGAGTTGATGGAAAAAGTAAAAATCATAATCCTATTGAATCTATTGAATGAGGAATTGATTAAAATGGTCAAAGAGAAGGATGCCACAGTGATTTGGAAATGTTTTTTTTTGGCACTTTACTTAATGAATGGTTTGAAGAATCGCTTGCATATGCTAGAAAGGATATTTAAATTCTAGGCGGTTGAAGGTTCTATCTGGACTCATTTAGATGAGTTTCACAAACTCATGATGGACTTGAAGAACATCAATGAGATATTGCTTGATGAGAAACGAGGCATAATGTTGTTTGCCTCTCTATATTGTATTGTTTTGAACACTTCACTAATTCATTGCTATAAAGGTACGGTACAATTATCTTGAAAGTGGTAAAATATGTATTGTTCTCTAAAAGTGGCAAAAGAAGTTACAAAAAGATATATTGCAAGATATGGCGCATTGTTTGATTATCCAAGGTAGAAGATTGCATAAAATATGGAAATAACATATGGAGGAGCCATTTTATATCATTGTCCAATATGAGGAATAGTCGATGCTATCCTTGTGGGAACTAAGGCACAACAAGAGAGATTGTTTGAGGTAGAAGGGTGAGGAGTTAAGATGAAGTCTATAAGTGATGGTACTATTGCTACCAAAATAGATAACAATTTTAGTGATGTCAATGATGTGTTAGCAATCACCATGAGTTCATTAGGTGATGACGGGTGCTTAACTTTGGATGTATTATCATGTGACTTCTCATAAATGCTAGTTTACTACCCATCAATATACAAATGATGATAAGGTGCTTGTGGAAAACAGTGCTACTTGTGAAGTAGTAGGGATCAAAATAATTCAGATTAAGATGCATGATGGAATGGTAAGAATGTTGATTGATGTAAGGCATTTATAGGAGTTGAGAAAGAACATTATCTCATTGTGTGCTCTTGATGGGTGCGCATGCAATATCTCCACTAAATGTGTAGTTTGGAAGGTCTCTTGAGGTGTGGTTATTGTGATGCGGGGGGAAAATAGATAGCAAGTTGTAAATTCTCAAGAGAACAATATTGATTACCTCATATTCTAGATTCTCTAAGACACAATTGTGGCACATGAAACTTAGACACATGAATGAAAGGGAGATGGTTATTCAGAGTCAAAGAGGTCTATTGGGAGGTCATTGAACTAAGAAGATGAACTTCTGTGAACACTATGACAAGAGTATAGTGCAGTGATTCACTCAATCTCGTAGATTGTAGCCTACATACACTCAGACTTACGAGGAACCTCACACATTCCATCCAAGAGTGGTGCTAGGCACATGTCGTCCTTTGTTGATGATGTTTCGAGAAAAATCTAGAATCATCTTCTTAAATACAAAAGTGAAGTGCTTGGTTAGTTCAAGTTATGGGAGGGAATGATGATGGAAAAGCTCATACGAAGGAATAATAAATGCCTGAGAACTAATAAAGGGTTGGAATTATGTTCTATGGAGCTTAACCAATTTTGTGTAGAGGACGGCACAATGAACACTACACTGTTGTCAATACACCATAGTTGATTGGAATCACAAAATTGATGAAAGGAATTATATTAGAGAGAGCTCTTTACTCTCCAATGTTGCACTAAGTGAAGATTCTGTGCTGAAGTAGTGAATATCGCTTGTTGGTTAGTGAACAAATTACTATCACCATCACCAACAATTGATTGGAAAATTCCTAAGAAAATGTGGTTAGGGTACCTTGCTGATTACACCAAACAAAGAGTGTTCAATCTGCTACTTATGATCATATGAATGATGACACACTAGAACCAGGGCAAGGAATTGCATATTCCTAATATATGTAAATGGGGTGAAAGGGCACAGGTCATAATATACTTATGAATATTTACCCGAATTTTTTGCAAAGGATGGCCCTAGACAAAACTAGTACACTTAATTGGTTCTACATAGAGATGACATAATGAAATTCTACACCATTGTTGATACATCATAGCTATATAGAGTCACAAAACTGACGAACTGAATTATGTTGGAGAGAGCTTTTTACTCTCCAATGCTACATTAAATGAAGAGCGAAGATTTATGGGCCGAAGTAGCGAATGCCCCTTGTTGGTTAGAGAACATATTAATATCACCAACACACTAGGAATTGATTGGAAAACTCCTAGGAAAACATGGTCTAGTAACCTTGCTAACTACACCAGAATAAGAGTGTTCGATTGCCCTACTTATGCTCATGTGAATGATGACAAATTAGAGTTGGGGGCAAGGGACTTCATATTCCTAATCTATGCAAATGGGGTGAAGGGATATGAGCTATGATACACTTATGAATATTTATCTAGTTTTGTTTTCAACTAAGTGATTATCTTCGACGACTATACTCTATTTTAGAAGAGGAGTAAGGGATCAATCGCAAAGAAAAATATGGAAGCTTTCCAACCAGGTGTAGCTGTAGGGAGAATCTAGTGATATTCAAAGTATGGTAAATGCGATAATGTTTGCTAAGTTTCCAAATTCTATAATAGTTAATAATTGTTCCAAGGTCACAATTGAAAATTCTTCAAGGTGGTCAGCAAAGGTGGATGAGATAGAGCGACATTTTTATGCAAATATTGAAGTAGATAATTTGGGTGCAATAGCGAGACAACTTTGGGTGTGCAGATGTAGAAAGGAAGAAGACTGTTGAAATGTCGCAAGTGACTCGAATGAGTCATGATTGGAAATGAACTTTAACATGCCCTACTTATGCTCATGTGAATGATGGTGCATTAGAGTCGGGGGCAAGGAACTTCATATTCCTTAGCTATGCAAATAGGGTGAAGGAATACGGATTACGATACACTTATGAAGATTTACCTAGTTTCATTTTTCAGTACAGTGATTACCTTTGATGACTCTTCTCTATTTAAGAAGAGGAGTGAAGGATCAATTGGAAAGGAAAATATATCAGCTTTCCAACTAAGTGTAGCTTTAGGGAGAATCTAGAGATATTCAAAGTGCGGTAAATGTGACAATGCCTATTGAGTTTCCAAATTCTATAATAGTTGACAATTGTTCCAAGGTCACAATTGAAAATTCTTCAAGGTGGTTAGTGGAGATGGATGAGATAAAGCGCTAGTTTTGTGCAAATACTAAAGTAAATAATTTGGGTGCAATAGAGAGAAAATTTTGGGTATGCAAATATAGAGAGGAAGAAGATTGTTGGAATGTTGCAAGTGACTCAAATGAGTTATGATTGGAAAGGCACTTCTACATGTAGTTAAGAAATTCCATAAGTACCATTTTTGTTGCATATGATAAAGTGTCTAGACTATCCCCATGTGCTCGGATGGACATGGAGCACTTCTCTCAAGCTTCACATGCTAACATTGTCACTAAGTTATGTCGTGGATAGCACTAGGCTTGATCTATGACATGCAATTAGGAAAAATATACAAATAACCCAGGTGCACATTATTTGAGATGATAGGTGTTAGGGCAAATTTTGGAGAATGCAATTAAAGTCTTGTGAGAGTAACCGGGTTTGAGAACTTGAGTCACCCAAGGAACCTAAAAGAATGTCATTTTCTAGCGATTGTACCTTTGATTCTATTAGTCATGTCGTGAATTGGAATGCGTCATTAAGACACACAATGGTTTTAGCAACGACTAAGGTTGGAAACATGATGACAAAGGAAGGAGTTGGAGAGGCGGTGTGGTATAATGACTTGGATAGTGATATTGACATGGTACATCGGGTTGATGCAATGTTCAGTGAAAATCAAAAATATCATATTAGAGAATCAAGTTCATTTGTAACCGAAACCACTGCGTCAAAATTAGAATGCCAAGAGAGGATGTGACCTGGAAAAAGCTTATCGCGGTGGAGAATTTAGAGGACATGTGGACAGAGTTCATTCCTCTAGACAAGCCTAAGCACAATTTAGGCTTGATAAACATCTATGATGGTTGAGCGTCCATTAGGACATTAGAAGAGCCACCCAACGTCAAGCCAAGGTGAAAATTGTTGAGAATGTCTCGAATTTGATTAGAGTTCTTAGTTTGAGTAAGTTTCCTAGAAAGAGTTTCCTATTTCAAATAAAATATGTATATAAGATAAATTTTTATTTTGATGTTGGATATAACAGAGCAAACAAGTGGGGTATCGGATTTTCTCTTTATAAGTTTTATATGTGAGTTTCTTGTAAGAGATTGTGAGATATACTTATGGGTTTGCTTTAAATGTAATTAGGGGTGGGAACACATTTGAGCGATTGCAAACTCCATACTCTCTAGACTCACAATGAATTATTGGTGGCTGGCTCTTCACATGGAGTGAGTACCAACACCAAGTTCAAACCACATAAATCTCTCATGTTTTTTAATATTCATCATTAAATCTTTTGGTAATTTCGTTCTCTCACATTTGACTTGAATTACAAGATTCATTTTATTCCATGTTATTTTCATAACAAGCGGGCACCTGACTATGAACCTAGAAAGGTCTCTCAATTTTGCCCATTTAGTGGGTGCCCAATAGATTTTGGTTGGGCACCTATGAAACATTTCGATTTATGTTAACACAAAATGTAGAACTTAATTCTAACATATTTTCACAAGTTACATTACAGAGCAATCAAGAGAAGTGTTAAGGGTATCCTGGTGTGAAATTTTGTGAGTGAATTCTTAACCCCAGATTACACTCTAGGATAACCCATAAGTTTTGTGAGTGAAATTTTTTTTGTAACAAATTGTGACATAACATTTATGGGTTATCCTAGAGTGTAATCTGGGGTTAGGAAACACTCCGGCAAATGTAAATCTGTAAGTCTATATTCAGGGAGAAGTACACTATCAGTGCCATAAGTTGTGTACGGCACTCACTTTGGTGCCAAAAGTTTTCGTTGGATCACTTAAGTGCCAAAAAATTTAAAAAATGCTCACTTTGGTGCCAATGCCGATCTGATCGGCTGGAAATCCGACGTGGCCTTTTTTTATATATTAATTTCTTATGCTGATGTGGCTCGCCGGAGAGTCCAATTAGCGTGTAAACCACCAAACGACGTCGTTTGGTGTCTTAAACCCCAAGTCAAAACCCTAAATCCCCAAATCGAGAGAGAGAGAGAGAGAGAGAGAGAGAGAGGCCATGGCGGCGTTGTCTTCTTCCCCGAAGAACAACACTAGTAGAGAGAGAGAGAAGCCATGGCGGCGTTGTCCACTTCCCCGAAAAACAACACCAGCAGAGAGAGAGAGAGAAGCCATGGCGGCGTCATCTTCTTCCTCGAAGAACAACACCAGCAGAGAGAGAAGCCATGGCGGCATCGTCTTCTTCCCCAAAGAACAACACCAGCACTAGCCACTCTCTGAGCAGAGCCCAATCCACCATCTCCATCTACGCCCTCCTTATTTCCCTCGCACTCCTCGTCTTCTCTCTCTCTCTGCACCTTCAACCCCCCTTCTTCCTCCTCCTCCTCCTCCGCCCTCGCCTCCTATTTCCCATCACTTCTTGGCCGAGCGATGGTGGCTGAGCATGGTGGCCGAGCGACGGTGGCCGAGCACGGTGGCCAAGTGACGGTTGCCAAGCAAGCTAGGTCGGTGAGGATGAACAAAAAAAAAAAACCCTAATTTCAATCCCAAATGAGCTATGCAGCGTCGTTTTTCCTAAGCCATCCACATAGGACGGCAAAAGGATGTTGTTTTCTTAAGTAGGACGAAAAACGACGTCGTTTAAAGGGTTTATCGATTTTTTTTTTAAAATATAAAAGTCACGTAATCATTTTGGCCGAAATTTCTCACCGGTGGCACCAAAGTGATCGTTTTTCTTTCGATTTGGCACTTAAGTGATCCGACAAAAACTTTTGGCACCAAAGTGAGCGCCGTACACAACTTATGGCACTGATAGTGTACTTCTCTCTCATATTCATAGTCAATGTTTTTGCGACTAGCTCCCCCTGTGGAATAGGTGCTACCTCTCAAATTGAATCATGTAAATCTATAGTATCTTTGTTATTCGTTATTAATTTCTCCATAATTTTATCTTCTCGCATTTGATAATGAATTGCAAGTTTTGTTAGCTTTGTTGTAATCGAATAGCAATTGGTGTCAGAATTAGGCTAGAGTTTCTATAATTGACTCATGGGAAATTAGTTTCTTAGGATCTATTTGTTAACAAGCTAAACAATAACTGATTCCATTCTTTTGTTCCTAGGAATAGATTTACAATAGAAATCCCTTTGACAAATTTTTTTTTCTCGGTAATAGATTTGCAATTGAATCAAGAAATAGAAAAAAGTTGATTCTTTGTTCTCAGGAATAATTCCATAATCAAGCCTAATTTTTCTTCTTCTTTCTCTTCTCTTTTCTTCTCTTTCCTCTTCTTCTTCTTCTTTCTCTTCTCTTCTCTTTTCTTCTCTTTCCTCTTCTTCTTCTTCTTCTTCAACCTGCCAAACGAGGACCGACAACCTCACCGAAGTGTTGCCAACCCTTGGCAACACTGAGCCTCGCCCAACTCAGGTCGTCGGGGGTCGGCGATGCTCCTACGAGGTCATCGGTAGCCAGCCAAAAGATGAAAAGGGAAAAAGAAAAAAAAAAAGAAAAAGGAGAAAAATATAATAAAATTTTCAAAAGATTAAAAGAAATTGGTTTAAACTAAAAAATTTAACGGTTTACCCAAACGCATTTCTATTCTAAAAATAGAAATTTTAAGCAATTACCAAACGTCTTCAAATGCTTAGAAATTGTTTCCGGGAACAGAATAAAAAAAAGAATCATTTCTGAACGGAAATTATTCCCAGGAACATAATGATTATCAACCACATCTTTAGACTCTCTCAAACCTTCTTTAATCCCAAGTTTGGAAAAATCTACAAAACTTAATTTTTCGAGTTTTGAAAATTAAGTCACACCACCAATTGGTTTTATTAATCTAGACCGGTTAGACTCTAGAATCCAAAATAATTTTAGGGAATATGAGCTATCTCGGCGCACTTGTGTAGGTGACTGGTTTATCTTCGAAAAATCAGAGTTTTGTGGTCCGAGAGTTTGGTTGCGCGTGGGAAAGGGTTACCAACCCCATGACGCTTTTTTGATATTAAGTTCTTAATATTCCATTATTAATTTGATTTCTGAAAATATGAATGAGATTTTATTTTGATTGAGATTTAATTAAGAGAAAGGTTTGCATCACTTTATCCTGGGAAATCCCTTTAGGTAGTCGTACTGTTCGTGTGTTTTGAAAACATGTGTGTGCCATAAGGACATGGGAAGTGTGACGTGTCTCGATGACATGGATGTATGATAAGATCCTAATGTGAGGCATGTGCATGTGTATATAAATATATGCGTCGATCCTTATCTGACGATGCAGGTATGCATGTTTTGAAAATGACGAAGCTATATAGTTACTTCGCTTATTCGGGTGCAAAACCATCCCAGAGGACGTGCATGCTCCCTTTCAGCTAACTTTCTATATTATAGGATTTGGAAAGTCCAAATAGTTTTTATGACGATATTTATAATTTCTTAAATAAATTTTAGTGAAAATAAATGAGCACGCATGAGGCCTCGGGTCTTATTGGGCGGCGATTCAGCTATGAGCTGCTTCGGCTTGAGTTCAGTTGGACTGCGACGATACCCTCGGTATAGATCCTAGGGTTGGGCTTTTATTTGAGCACGATTTCCTTCAATGGATGTGTTATTTGAGACTGAATTAGGCTTATTCAACGATGGCGAAATGTATCAAACCACATGTTGAGCATGGAGAGAGCTTCCAGGTGATAATAGCTAATATTGATAAGGATGCCAGTTCTACAACGTCAGGAATCTATAATGCCCAAGGGCTACTCCATGATATTGTGGTACGGATAAGACTTGATCGTTAGTTGATTGAATAATTTCTTTTTGCTTGAAATTAGTTGGATATTTAACATAGATAATTAGTTTGATAGGCTTGAGAAGATATTTTGTGCTCTCTTTGTGAAGAGGCAAGCATAAGTGGAGACAAGAACATTGTCCGTTGAGAGTATTAACATCAGACTTGGACACAGATCCTACATAGGAGACAATTTTATGTGGACATCTACACGCTGTACTTCAGATAATTCATTGAAGTATTGGTAGTTCTTGGCTTCAATCATAGAAGCCATGAAGTCTTTTCTTCCTCGTGGACATGACTAGGAAAGCTACGCACGGGAAAAACCAAGCCATCGCCAAAAGCAACTTTTGTTACTTGCACTGCGGTCTAAGCAAAGAAACGAAAGAAAAGGAGTACCCGAAGCATAGCTGTTCCATCCGATGCGTACAAAATCACTCTCTTAGAATGCTAATTATTGAAGTAACAAATCAAAAAGGAAAAAATTAGAGTAGTTACAGTAAAGAATCTTCTATAAATCAGTATAAAGATAGCACATCAAGTGGAGTGCACAACCATTCTGGTTTTTTTCCTTTTTATTTGTTATTTCAATATTAATGACCCCATAATTCAATTTAACTTCTCTAAATCTCTCAACATAAACATTCGAAAACTGAAATAGCTTTCCGGAATGAAAAAATATGTTTCCACAAGAAGGACAAAGTAACGTGTCTCGTGAATAGATAAGACCATCAAATTGGAAGACAGTTAGCTTTTTTTATAGACGTGTTTGTCTTAAATGTTAACATTTATTAAAAAAAAATCTAGAAATTGTTTGATCACGATTTTTCATGAATTTCGATTCTCTGCGAAAATAAAATTTCTTGAGACAAGTTAAGCCCAAGATGCCTCAGGTGCCTCGGTTAATCAGACCTACATGGGACTGTAAGTGTTGCTTGAAGACCCTTGCCTCCAAGCAACGCTTAGCTTGGTACTCTCATATTCAAAACAAAAAATTAACATATATGACGGATTGTTTACACCAAAAAATGGTCAAATCTTTATAATCGATGTGATTTAATTCAAGTGACCAAGTCTTTGTCATCGACATGATGTCGATTCAGGTGAGTATAGAGCCTGGTCTGCTATGGTTGTCGGCAATATATCAACAATAGAATACTTATTGATAATCATGAATACTGTATCGATGACAAGAAATACAGCTTATTGATGCATGATGGTGAATGGTTGATAAACATATCGATTAGATGATAAAAATAATACATGGCCACTGTTAAAATGAATTTGGCTAAGTTTTGGATTTAAGGAAATGAAGGAATGAGATGAAGTAAAGATACTTTTGAAAATAAAGATACCGACCGACAGTTAAACTTGGTGGGACTTAAGAAGTTGTAACCACCACCTGTAGATAAAGTCTACATGTGATAATGGAGCATAAAGTCATGGAGATGCGGTTGTAAATGTCATTATAGTATTAATGGCTCGGCTTATGAGCGACATGTTCGTAGTTTATAAAAGGTGATATGAAACCATTGCAAAAGGATCTACGATCAACACATATTCCTTATGTATATCCAGTTTCCATTACTTGCATTTATTTTTATCTATATTTATTGTTTTTGGTCCTTGTTATGCAAATTCAATTCATGCCTGAATTGTTATTGAACTGGTTTACTAAAAATCTAAGATCAATTTTTAGTGAGATGTACTTTTTTTTTTGTCAATCCTACTTTACTCATATTTTAATTCTTACTCTCAAATTTTTGTCTTACGTCATTGCAAGAAGTGAGAATCGAAATCCATACTTGATATTAAATTGTCCTCACCTCAATCCCCTAAGCAAGAATTCGAACCTCCTACCTCCCCTTTCTTTTGTGGGAAAAGTGGCCATTAGGGTAAAACCCAAAAATTAAGATACTTTATGAATTGAGACATATCTCAATTTCATGTGAAACATGAATCTGACACAAATTGTACAAGTTTATTTTTTTTTTTGGGCACATGCCATGCACCAATAGTAGGGTTGTCAAAAAGGCTTCAGACCTTTAAGGGAAGGTCAGGAGTTCAAAGCCCTTGCAACGCAAGTTGCAGGGAGGCTGGCGGGCTATTAGGTGATTTACGCGTGGCGTCGGGGTGGTGGGTCCCCCACTAGCGACACCTGGGGGTTTACGTGGCGGCTGTCGACCAAAGCGGTTCCTCCAGCACCAAAAAAAAAAAAAAATAGTAGGGTTGTCAAAAATTGAGCCAAAAACCGAATCAAACCGAAAATTTCGGTTTTTTCCAATTCGATTCTCATTCGGGTAGGATAATATTAAAAAACAAAAAAATTAATCGGTTTGATTTTTATTGGTTCAATTAACCGAATCAAATTAATAAAATATATTTTTTCCTTTTATTTTAAAAAAATCATTTTTATTTTATTTTTTTCCTTTTCTTTCTTTTTTATTTCTTTCTTTCTATTCTTATTCTTCATTGGCTGGTCGCTGTCCACTAACATGGCCAGCGACTGGCCAATGAAGAAAAGAAGAAAAAAAAGAAAAGGAAAAAAGAATAAAAAATAATTAAAAATAGAAAATTTATTGAAAGGGATGCATGTAGGAAAAGATTTTCCTTACCGCACAGTGAAAAATTTTCAGATTTCAGCCGAACAACGGAAAATATGGTTATTTTCCTGAAAAATGGCATTTTGGAAAATATCTTCTAAAAAAGCCATATTTTTTGTAAAACGAATAGAGCTTTAATAAAACGTTAATTTGCTTGGGCTCTAACAATTGTTTCACTAGTTTTAGACCCCTCCTCCATTTCGTAGTTTGTCTAGTTTACACTTAGTAAATTAAGATAATATAAAATTCATTCATCTTTTTCATAATTAAAATTCATTTATTGGTACTATTGATATTTCTAATTATATCTATCTGTGGAGATATGCAAGACCAATTCTTCTCCAAGCTTATTATGTGAATTCAAAATACAAAATACGCAATCATGGATTGTGTCTTCAAGCCTTTATTATCTATTATATGAATTATACCCCTAATATATTACAGTAGATTTCATGCAAAAAAAAGGAATTTGGTGTCTTTTATAGTGATAAAAAATTAAGTAAGATGCTAATATTAAGGTAATTGAATAGCTACGGAATTTAATATTGCATTTTATTTATTTCCACGTGGTAGCATTCGCAAAATTGTTTTCATTTGGAAAAGTAATAGTGGTATATTGAATTTATCTTTCACATAATTAAAAAAATGAAATTCTTATGAAAATCAATAAATTTTTTATTTTGCTAGGTAAAAGACAATTTGATTGGAAAATGAATTTTACAATATATAATAGCAAAAAAAAAAAAACTAAATCAAAAACCAAAAAACTAAACCGAATTGAACCGAATCGAACAAGGATTTCAATTTGGTTCGGTTTTAGTTCGATTGGATTTCAATTCGTTTCAATGAATCTCCTATTGATTCAGTTCAATTTGATTTTCCAAGAAAACAAATCGAATCACATATAGAAATCCTTAGCTTTCTAGAGAATGACGATGTATCCCACTCATTTAAAGAGGGTGCATTGTGCATGTTATAATCACCTAAAAAATCTCTCATTTCTACTTTCCACTTCTTGGCACGTTTCTTTATGCTTCATCAAAAGCAAAAATTATTCCATTTTTTTCCATCAAAATTATACAAAAAAATTTATGTGATTCATGTGTCGAAATTTGTATGATGTGAAGGTTTGAGATATTATGAATTATGAAAAATATATATATAGAGCGGGTAGTAATATCGAAATCAAGAAAAAAAAAATTGAAAAGGTAGCATGACATAAATTTTCCTTATTCGTTTTAAGCTTCTCGATGTTGATAAGACACACACCACGTTACATCAACGAGAGAGATAATCGAAGTCCTTTCCATCGTGTTGCTCTTGAAAAATTCTTTCCAATCTCTTGATAAGAGGTCACCACCGACACGACTTGTATATGTTCTCCAGGTAATGGGCACCGTGAGACGATAAGGCATCTCGCATATTTTCCGAAAGCTCCCATATAATAATAATAATAGTAATAAGCAATTGATATTTCTACAAGTATTGTAGATCTCTGTCCGTAATTGATTAGTGTGGGCGAGATATAGACAGCTTCTTTCATTTCATTTCCTTTCCTTTCCTTTTATTATTCTATTTCTTTTTTGTTTTGTAACGATTTAACTCGTTCTTGGTAGATTTCAATTTCTGATTGTTTGGGTCAAGAATTATCTGCTTAAGCAACACTTTTCACGTAAAGCATATTGTATTGGTAATTATATTAATTTTAATTGTTATTGTGGTATTTGATTGTGTGGACCTGATAGTATCTATTTAATTGATTGAAAGATTTACTATTATTCTCTTATTCAATCACGTGTTATCTTGATCCGGTAGTAAGATGTCTTAGGTAAGCAAGTGAGGAAGCCAAAGGGCTTGACAAAAGAAGTCTCTAATGCTAGATCTCTCGTAGACTGGATTTTAGAGCTTGTAAATAGCTGCGAGCCAGTGGTTTCAGAGTCAAAAGAGCCAATGGTTTGCCCTGTTCTGATAAACTCCAAGCTTCTTTTTACAGATTTAGGCTTGTAAATAGCTGTGAAATTCCAATATAAATTCAAATCAAATTGATAAAGAGCGTGTTCTTGTTTTCCAAGAATGTAGAAACACGTATCAATGCCATCTAAGCATCCGTAGCAAGAGTTGCTTCTGCAAAGTGTCCTTCCACTCTCTTCACACTTCTTGCCAATTCTTGTCACGCCCCCAACTCTACAAGTACAAAGACAATGACATGACGACCGTCTTTCCACCAAAATAACAACTTTAAATATAAGCATCATCAACCTATTATCAAAATATATACATCCATATATTTGATATGCCGTGTGACTAGTAGCCCAATAGTCAACTTTCTCTTTTTAGCATGTAAATAGGATGTGTCTATTCCATGTACTAAAGCTAAATTAGATATAATTAGTTTTCTCCTTTTTTTTTCTTTTTAAGTCTAGTTGTTACAATTTGACTATCTACACATTGGTCCTTTCAAATATATTGACATCCTCACGTTTTATAATGTTGTTCGCCTTCTACTGGTTCATTTTAGCTTTAATAAATCCTTGTTCTACACCTTGTTCACCTTCTACAATAGGTCTTTCCATTTTACAACGATATTCCATCCATATAGAATTAGAGCATTATCATGCCTTTAGAAATCTTATCATAAAATCCTTTTGTACATTGGCATGTGCATCTAAGGGTGAGCATGGTTCCGGGGTAGAGCCTAAAATCAAAGAACCGAATAGGAAGTGAAGAACTAGGCCGGTGGAAAGCTCTCCCATTCTAGGTTCTAAAGTACGCAAGGTAAATTTTAGATTTCAAAATTTGATATATTTATTTTGACAGGTAAGTTCAAGATCCTAGGGTAAGTGGAATCTAGAACCTAAAATAAGTTTGCATTTTTCTTGATATATGTCTCCATGTGATCCTGTAGTATTTCATAACCTCCAATGGTAGAAAATTTGGAACAAATAGTCTAACCTTCTATTTTATGATTGGGACTTTTACTTTATTGAGGTTTTATATTCTTCTTATGTCTAAATATAAGTTATGGTTAATAAATTGTAACAACAAGTGAATGATGATTCATTATAATCATTCAATAAATAATATAGGTAGAATCTCGATAAACCTTGGAAGATACTATGGCATAGTAAGTTCTAGATTCTGAGATGTGTAGGATTGGTTCTAGGTTTTGAAAAATGAATAACATATTTCAACAAATAGGTGCATATGAGAATGGCGTGCATGAGGATTGGTTATCGATGGACGAATACAAAATGTAGGTAGAATACAATCACCACAAAGGTATAAATGACGCGCCACTAACCAATGAAGAAGATTAGAATAGACGAAGTTCACCACCAACGCTCAAAAGACAACCCATCCGCCAAAGCTAAAGGATTTTGAGATAGGAGAAGTTCACCGCCAAGGCTCAAAGCAACCACCAATTGAGGATAAAGTGCTTTTTGGCTCACCACCAAAGAGTAATCCACTTTGTAAGGATAAAGGGACCAAAATATGAGTTGTCCACTCTCCAAAAATAATCACTCTTTTAGAGAAAATCTTATGTATTTTCATTCATCAAAATCGTTTTGAGAATTCTCATCTATTTATAGGCTACAACATAAGACATAGACAACAATTAAGTAGACATTGAAAGTACCCGACCATTAATGGACACGAGAACTAGGAAGCATAATAATGGCCCAGGAACTTAAAACTTTGACTCTTGAAACTTTGCATAACATTAAAGACTCCTAAGAACTTAAAGATGCAATAAATGATATAAAACTTGCATTCTTGATTCTCTAGCCTTTCAAAATTCGTATATCCACCTTGACCAATAGATAACCATCTTGAAAGCTTGTCAAATATCCATGGAAGTTACCTAGACTAGCCTCCCATCAAATCACATTATGCCCAAATTCTACGTTGGTTGTTGCGATAGGGCAAGCGATCGAACAAAATATAGATAGAAAAAGAAAATAAATCGGACACCGATTTACGTGGTTCGATCGTAAAGACATACGTCCACAAGGAGAAAGCGATGGCGAATTTCACTATGATCAAGCGATACAAGAAATTACACACTGAAGTCACTCAAATACTCTCTCAGTGTTTTCCAAACCCCAATTTAACCCCAAACCCAACTCACGACATAAAATTACCGCGTGTTCAAGCTCAAAATACAATGCTCTACATACACCTAGTTCACATACATACAAAATCGCATATCTCTTCAAGCTTCTCGCGGAGGACTCGCGGCTTCGTTGATCGTTGAACGTGCGGCTACGTACGTAGGGTTCCGTGGCAATTTTTCAAAAGCCCGAAAGAAGACCAGCAAAGTTATGCTTTTATACGTGGGTGTGCCCAAGGTCAAAAGTTTGACCTTGGGTCCCACCAACTTTTTTTTCCTTCACATGCAGGGCTTCAGCGGCTTCTTTCTTTCCGTTAAACTTGCAGCGGCGTCTTTCACAAAGAAAAGAAGACTTCGGCAACTTCACTCCAAAAGGAAAAATTCCTCTTTTAATTATTTCCTCCTTTGTGCAGTTTTAACCAAGATGGAAAGCAACTCGCTGACTGAATAAGAACTGAAGTAAGCATAAGATAATAGGAACAAAGGTATAAACGAGCTGACTAAATCCAACGAAGAAGGCTTCGCTAATGGCGGTAGGCCAACCCCTAGACCAACGGGCTGCCCACTAGAAGAAGACCCTTCTTTTCTTACCTTATTTTGAGTATTATCCAATGCTATTAGCATGCCCTGATCTTTTTCTCTATATCTAGGGGAGGACCCTATAACATCAAAACAGTCTGAAATACCTAACCCCTGTTTCCACATCACATTCAAAATATATGGGGGAGTCTAGCAAATCTCAAACTCGAGACATATTTTAACTTGCATGATCATTGATAGCGCTAAGTTTGTCGATGGAACTAATTTGGTTGCTCCGCATTATCCGGGTTCTAGGTGAAATCTATACAAAACCTAAAATCGCTTATTCTTGTATGCATCTATACTACACAATTAAATAAATATCCATATTATACTTTGTTTTTTTTTTTGTCATCTTAAAAGCATTAGAGGAGATTTTCCCAAACAATTTTTTCTTGCAAATACCTACAACCGTTGCACTGCCACCCTGTGCCACTGTTGTCATCGAAAAGTCTGGGCATACTTCAATTACTGTCGCACCACCTCTCTCCTTCACCCCCGCCCACGTGAATCAGAGGAGCATGACCTTTTATCTGTGCTTGCCAGCTGTCGAGAACCTCACATTGGTGCACTCGTGGACCTATGATCCGCGGCCAACCTTTATTTGAGGTCTTCGATCGAGAGGAGAGAGAGAGAAAGAGCACCGGAGAGTCTCAGTGGCATGCAACGGTGCTGCTCGTAGAGGCAACGCCGGCCGCAAGCTTATCGAGGGAGGTGGATTAGGCGATGGGCAACTTGGACCGACACGAGGGGGACTCACGAAATTAGGACTAAATCCTTTTTTTATCAGGTGAAACTGGAGCATTGATTCCACTGCTTTCTAATGTGCTGAATTTCGAACTGTTAAATGTAAGTTTCAAATTTTCCCAAACTTAATCCCGATACTTTCCAATATATCACGAGAACAAAGGGTTGTCTTTGTTCTTGTCCATCCCATGACTAAACACATGTATTCTCAAATGAAGATATTAGTTCGAGGATGGTTCACTGTGGTATATTTCCACAGCCTTAAGGACTGGATGCACAACTCTTCTTGTTCGTCAACCAGATTGTCTTTTAGTGTTCATATTCCAGTCGTAAATAGCACAGGCTTAGCAACCTTCTCTCTCTCTCTCTCTCTGCTCTCTTTTTAAGACTTCCCAAAACTCCTTCCTTCTCAATGCTTCTTCGCTTCACTGCACAAGAATCTGAGTGAAAAGCCGGCATGGCACTTCACTGGCTAGACGGGAGGGAGAGCCTAAACACTGATTTTCATGGGTCGCTCGAAGCCTGCCTCGTCGTCTCCTCAGATTCCAAGCCCCACCTCTGCTGGTTCGCAGGCGTCACCAGCAACTCTTTCTTTCTCTCTCCCCTTGACAATCATTGGCCTAAGCAGGACCCTCAAGAAAACAGAGAACAATGTTATTTTTTCTGCCTTGGCAAGAAAAGCAAAAATGGGTAGCGCGGAACATTCCAATAACGCACGTCTAGTCTCGGAGAGAATATTTTTTAAGGCTGTTTCACCGGCTGTGCTCCAAGCCTTTTTAGGTGGTGGAATTAGCATTGCCCTATACTATCACATCTTCTAATTATATGTCAAATTCCCACTCATAGTGTCATCTGTAGATCCTTTATGCCTTGTGATGCGAATGAGAGGAAATTTAATACAAATGCTACTACCATAAAAACAAGCCGCTCATATTGTATAAAGCATTTGTACATCATGTGAGAAAATAAACTTTTATGAAAGCTGAAAAGCTTTCTTATATAACAAGGTTAGTTACCCTGTTTAAATAAAACATTATTAGTAATCGGTCTATAGCGGAAGATATGCCGAAAGATATGCCGAAAGAATCAATAGGCTAAAAGAGCGTGACAAAAAGATGAAGTTTGCTCCAACTATAGGGGGCCTAATTTGGTGCAACGCGAGTAACGAATTTACGTTTGTGCTTGGAGAGAAGCCTCAATTTTTGGAGGACCACTTGCTTGACGGAGAAGCCTAAATTAGAGGGAAGTTGGGGAGGCGGTTCCACAATGACGTGATCTATCATTGGCAGGACCACTTTAGAACTCCTTCCATGGCCTCAAGATGATTGGCGAATCTTCTTCCCCCATGTCCGTCTTTTTGGATTTCATCAGACGAGAAAGGATAAGAAAGGAAAAGGATATATAGCATGGGTTAGGTCCGGATTCGATCCTCTAACATGTCTTGCCTTTTGTTTTTCGTCCTTCAACGTGCCCTTTCAATCAAGTCATCTAGCTTGCTTAGTTTGCCCACCGTGGTCCTTCTATCATCTTCCATCAAATGATCGATGTGGCGGAAACATAGCCCCTATGTTGGAGTGGCGCTTATGTTTCACCATCAAAGACAACAACAAAATAAAAAAGGGTTTAGACAACAGCCTCAGAGATGGGGCGAGCTAGGGGATGCAATTTGCGAGTCCAATGATAACCGATCAACAAGGGTTCATTGGCGGTGATGTAATCGCCGGTGGATCCCCACTTGACCCTTGCTCACTAATGAGGTCTGGTTAAACATTGTTGTCGTCGTTGCCGCTGCCGATGAGGATCAATAGTCCTCTAATGAGTTTGATGAACATCGCCAATTATCTAAAGCCCTAGCAAGGGTCGCTACACTGGCGTATGGCTTGTCGACAATGGCTTTGGGATCCACCGCCATTCCTCTTCCGGCTCTCTCTCTCTCTCTCTCTCACTCTCAAACTAGGTGGGTAGTTTAGTGGGGTGCTGATTTTCTAGTGAATAATGCAATGCCAACAATGTGTTGAATTAGCAATTTCATGTTTATGCATAACATGAAATGTGGATCGAATGGAGTGTTGTGGTCGGGGCACATCATCATAATAGTGTGGAAGACCATGGTGGCGGCAGCAATGATGGCGACTAGAGGCTGCGGGGCGACGGTCGGTAATGTTGGGAGAGAAAGAGTTTAAGGTAGGTTTTTGGGTGATTTTGTTGATTAGGTTTCTGAAATTTATGCAAGATAAAAAATGTGAAAAGGGTCTTTTCTTTTCTTTGAATTAGCTTACTGTCCCGTGCATAGCACGGGTTCAGGATTTTTTTAAAATATTCTAATTAGCACATTCCAATATACATATTGTCAAAATTGTGCATTTTCAAATCTAATATTTTATTCAGTATGAAGTGATTTTTTTCGAGCATTGAGCTTGCATGAATTTATAACACAAGATGGTCGCCGCATAAACACATGCGCTTCTCTTCACTATATATGGAAACGCGTGTAATGTGCTTATTCTATATTTATGGCAGATAACATAGGAATGGACTTGAGGGAACGTTTATAATTACCGCAATTATAAATATGTGAGTCAAATATAACCATACAATTTCATCATCTATATATTCTTTGTTTTACAAATTTCAATAATATAATGTTACTGAAACTTTAATTATTAAAATATTAATGAACATAGTTATCAAGATCTATTGAACAAAACTTAATTTTAGTATACGGGTTTCTCTTTTGTTTTCGTTCCAATAGAATTCCATGTGTGTTTGCATCATCGCTAATTTTGAGAATGTGCTTGACATCTGGCAAGCCAAAAGCAGCAACTCTTGGGGAGCCTTCACCGCAATCCCATCACGATGCTAGTGGGAAACTCAAAACCGGCACTCTATTTCCAAATTGTTCTTTATGAATTAATAAAGTTTTCTGAAAATAATGACAAATTGAGGAATCAAACCTCTGATCTTTGGCTTGCAAGTCAAGTTTTGAATCACTTGACCAACTATCGCCCTGGTATTCATGTCTACCATTTAGTTTGCCAAATGTCAAGCACCTATTCAGAATGTATAATTCTCCAGTTTACTAATTTGATACTTGATTTTCCCTAAACTGGTCATCTGAAAATATTGGAGAATCTGTCGACCTCACTTTAGGTCGGGAATAAAATCAAGAAGATTACTTCAGGGTACAATTCCTATTCTTTTGGAAGGGATCACTTCGCTTTATTTGATTGATCAGTTCGTATTTTTTTTTAGTGCTCATTGAATTAATGATTTGATAAAGAGGAAAAGTTAATTGCAAGTGTCTCGTGTCGGCGTCAATCAATTAGCCACCCATGAATTAGTCACGAGGTTCATGAGCAAAAGCTACCCACCAATTTGACTTGGGGAGAGAGAGAGAGAGAGAGACCTTAAATCCTTAGCCTAGGAACGTGAACACTTCATCGCAAGACCTGTTATTGAATACGTCTCTTAGTAAATTACGAAAGGACAATATTGCGTTACAAGATACGGGTATATATATATAACATTATCTTGTTTTTTTTTTTTTTTTTTTTTTTGTCGGTCTACTCTAATCCTACTCTAACACTCACTTCTCTCGACTTTTGCCCATGCATCCTTTGCGGGGCATGGGAGTCGAAACCTACTCCGGAAATGAAATCGTCCCCATCCCAATCCCCCCTAAGAGGGTGGGGATTTGAACCCCCAACCTCCCCCTTCTAAGTTGGAAGGGTGGTGGCCACCGGGCATATTCGCCCGTTTATAACATTATCTTGTTGAAAAGCGCAGAAAAAAATCAACATTATGTAATAAAGTAGGATCTAATAAGTATTATCATGAGTTTTCCTAAAATACCTCTTAATCAGGAAAAACTTGCACATTAGAGTATGACCATAACTTTTTGGGAAATATAATGGTATCTGATCGCCTCTCTATATCTACATGCATCGAGATATATGAACACCATGCGAATCATTACTGTACGTTGTAATTGCACATTTACCTTCCATGCATGTGCGATCACACGCGCATAGGTGGATGTTGGGGATGGCTGGTGCGATGGTGACGGGGTGGCTGGTAGGACACGATAAGGATGATTAGGGAAGATGAAGAATAAGGAGGGGAAAGTATGAAAATGAAAAAAAAAAAAAAAAAAAAAAGGAATGGAAAAATGGGAGGATAATATATTCTCAAATCGTAAAATTAAATATGATGGTGTATCCTCCTTGGTAGTGAAACAAATCGAGGATTCCAAATGACATCTTAAATAGAGAGTTGTACCTCTTATGATCATCACAATAACAATCAGCGAAATCAGCGCTCTTTCTACATATATGATATGATATGACACAATACGATACAACATGCCACGAGATTTTATTCTATCAACATATTATTTCCCTTTACTTGTACAATTCAACTATCTACTTTCCTATTTGATTGACTTCATGAAATTGACAAAGTGGGTAACATACTCTTACTATGAAAACAGCGAAAACAATTCCGTGTTTAGAATAGATGGACATGTGTTGGAAAAGCTCACTTTATCAAGTTAAAACAATCAAAATTTCACTCTTACATATTCTCGCATTAAACATGAATTTAGACATATTTCATCTATATAAGGTGAAGTCCCATGTAAAAAAAAAATACCCATCATTAATTTTTCCTCTTATTCATATGATAATCACGAATTGTCTTGGATAATTAGCATAAATAAGCACCTTTATCTCATGGTTTGAACAAGTGGATCAAAATGGACCGACGCTTGGGGGGTAACATCAAGACAGATAACTTGGTTGGCCTGGGACCTTCTCATCTAACCCGTCCCACACATGAAATAAATCATAACTTTTGTTCCACTCATCATATTCACATGAGACCTTTTCCTCAAAGGAATCTCACCCAAAAAAAAAAGAAAAAATCTGTGCTTATCTCCTTCGCAAACCCAAAATCGAATATGATATTCACCAAAAGGCATTCCCCAAGCTCGTGGGACTCGTCCGAAACAACGCAATGCGATCGTGAGACTTCTTGGGGGCCATCGATGTTCGGAGCCAATAACAGTTGACGAGGCCAAACCATCCACAGAGCACCAAAAATGCTCCGTGATTCGGACATGTTTGGCAAGGGCGCACGCGAGAACGTTCTCAATTTGGATTGAAAAAGCAAGTACGAATCACGCAAGAGGTCGGCTGAACGCACAGCATAAAAGGAAAGGCCGTCCCGGGATATATATGGAGGGAATCGAACGTGATACTTGTGGCTTTGCTTGCTCTTGCATAAACCAACAACACCGGCTTTTACGAATGAAGGAAACGTAGGAAAGAGAAGGAATTCATGGACTCGGTTGTCCTACTAATGAAGCGGACAAGGCCAAGTTAGGGCATAGGAACCACTATGGAGAGCTCGTGTGATGTTGGGACTAAGTTTTGACCTTATGCTCTTTCTTGAAATGGGGTTAATTTTTGGCTCGTTGAAATGAGTGATGCATGGGGTTTTTGATGTCGTGACATTATTGGTTAGATATCTCGAGATCAATTTCTATTGCTATCGACTTATGTATTCACTTCATTTCTATGGTATGAATTCTTGCGCCCACACATCATAAGCTTGTGCCCTAAATGTTTATATCATTTTAACAACTTGTGTTAGAGATAGGGAATCCAAATATCTAATAATTTGAACTGTTCATCAATGATTCGTTTATTCAAATTAGAATCTCGAATTAGTAGTGATTTGTTGTTGAAGAATAATGGCTAAATGCAAAGATTCATTTACAATATTTTGCAAAGTTACAAGACAATGTTTGGTGCTTAGATGTTTATCCCAAATTCAAATCTCTCTTATAGTTCATCACATCAATTCGTAAACTATTTGACTGTTTGGCTTTATATACTTAATTCACCCTTTATATGAAAGGGTGCTAGAAATTCAAAGATTGGCATTGTTCCATTGAAGAACCCAGAAAGAGTTTATCATCTAAAAACGTTTTATATAAATGCAATAGACCGTAAGGAGGCCTTTGTAAACCCCAGTTTCCCAAAACGAGTCCTAACATCATTCATCCCACCAAAAAATTCGCGATACCTCTAAAGGAGCCCTCACTGGTCCACGTGGCATCCATGACAATGAATTCCAACCCCGCTAAAATCTACAGACGCTGTCTTGGTCCATTTGGGATACTGATATGAAAACACCAACATGGATTCGCCCAAAATCCGTCATTGCAAAGGACCTTGTTCTAATGACATACGGTTCCTCCACATGGGATGAGCGTGTGTGCGCGAAGATGATGGAGTTCCCACCAGCCGATCGCTCCGTCTCCATTACCCCGGTAGCATCATTACCATTCCCATTCTCGTCTCATCAAGTTGGTCACAGATTTTGCTTTCTGCTTCTCAGAGCACGTATCGCAATTTCAACTGCATCACCGAGAGCAAAACCTCCGTGTCTGCCACTTCGGGTGATACTCTTTTCGCCCCGCTTTCCTTGCGTGGGCTTTCGCCTCTCTCCTTTTTACCTCTATTGATTAAACAGGATGAGAAAGTTCCCTCGAATTTTCGTGCACTCTCTCTCTCTGTCTTGCCTCGTCCTTCTTTTCTTTTTCCCTCTGTGATGAAGCACTAGTTGCATTACCCATCCCACTTCTTCATTTTACCTCCATGGGTTTGTCACATGTGAATCAAGGAAAGCACCTAAAAAAGTTGCCCCTCGCCCGTGTCATCGCCCCTCCACCTTCCCTATATAATCGCCCTTGGAGGGACTTACTGGTCGAACCCAAAAGTTTCACAGCCCCTACTGTAGTTCAACAAATTTTGGCCCTCGACATGTCATTTTCCCGTATGAAAAACTTCTTACAACGGTTTTGTGATGATGAGTTCCGCATGGACATTGTCGCCCCCGGCGGTTTCTTCTCCAGTGATCTCCTCCCATCACTTGGAGCACGAATCAATCAAACCACTAGGCTTCGGAAGTACATCATCTCCCTTATACCCCTCGATATAGGTGTAGATTTTCTCCTTCTCCAAACATACATTAACTGTCCCAAAAAACCATTGCTTCAACTGACTAATGTGCTTGCTGATCCTTCTATCCAGGGCATGGGAGATGTGGCTCATTGTTCTGGTCCTTTATTCAGCGTGGATCTGCCCGTTTGAGTTCGCGTTTCTGACTTACAAAATTGATGCCCTTTTCATCATTGATCATATCGTCAACGGGTTCTTTGCCATTGACATCGTTCTGACCTTTTTCGTGGCATATCTCGACAGCCAGTCCTATCTCCTAGTCGATGATCCAAAGAAAATTGCTCTCAGGTAATGAAGATCGCATCAACTTCGACCACTCATTCAAGATGAGCTTTTACTCTTTTTACAGAGCAAATACCTGAATAATAATTCCATCTAACATTCAGGTACTTGTCTACCTGGTTCATTTTCGATGTCTGTTCTACTGCACCATTTCAGTTGATTAGCCTCCTCTTCACCAAACATAGCAGCGGGCTCGGCTTCAAAGCGCTCAATATGCTCCGGTTGTGGCGATTACGGCGAGTCAGCGCTCTGTTTGCAAGGTCACCCATCAAAAAGAAAACGACTCGAGTTTCCTACAAAGCATCCGTGACTAATCCTGATACTCACAAGCCGCTTTGCTTGTGTACAGATTGGAAAAGGACATTCGGTTCAACTACTTCTGGACACGGTGCACCAAGCTGACCTCTGTAAGCCATTCTGCAAACCTCTCTTTCACCTTCTAGGGCGATAGGAAGATCGATTCAGTCCCCTGAAAGCCTGGGTTTCTTTTGCTCCTTGGCCTGTCTAGGTGACCCTCTTTGCCGTGCACTGCGCTGGATGCTTCAATTATTTGATTGCTGATACATACCCCGACCCGAAGAGAACTTGGATCGGTGCAGTAAACCCGGAGTTCAAAACAGAGAGCCTCTGGGACAGATACGTCTCCGCCATATATTGGTCCATTACCACATTAACCACGACAGGCTACGGAGACTTGCATGCAGAGAACCCCAGGGAGATGCTATTCGACATATTTTACATGCTTTTCAACTTAGGACTGACATCTTACCTCATCGGTAACATGACAAATCTCGTCGTGCACTGGACCAGCCGCACCAGAAACTTCGTATGGCTCTTTCCATTGTTTCCTTTTCCCCATCACAGTCGTATTATAAAATGTTACGAGGACTTACGATTAGGCAGAGCTAGGCCAGTCGAAACATTTCCCTATTGGAGAAAGATAAACGTATGTCTTTCACATAGCTAACAAAAATTTCGTGAACCGGGCCGAGAATCATGTCGGTTCATTTTTTGTTGCACACTTATTCATTACAATCAGGTTCTGTTCTTTGTATTTGCTAACCAGAGGATTGCTTTTTGGCCATAGAGGGATACGGTCAGAGCAGCTTCCGAATTTGCTACACGAAATCAGCTCCCTTCGTGTATACAGGATCAAATGCTCTCTCACCTCTGTCTCAAGTTCAAAACTGAAAGCCTGAAGCAACAAGAGACCTTAAACAGCCTGCCCAAAGCCATCCGTTCGAGCATCGCACACTACCTCTTCTTCCCAATCGTTCAGAGCGCCTACCTGTTCAAAGGGGTGTCCCATGACTTTCTTTTCCAGTTGGTAATACTCGAACACATTTCGGGCTTTGCATTTTGTCATCAATTTCTGTTGCCCCTCTTAGCAAACTCAGCCATTATTCATGACTGTCCTATATTTTGTGGATGGACCGCTCAAGCCTATTATGCTTCCATTCGCGCATCCTACATAATTGAATATTTATCTACTTTTCATCTAAAAGGTGTCAGAAATGGAGGCCGAGTATTTTCCACCGAAGGAAGAGGTGATTTTGGCGAATGAGGCTCCTACAGATCTTTACATACTTGTTTCAGGAGCAGCGGTAAGCACACTTGTCCCCCTTTCCATGTCCTTAGATCCCAAACGATGCCTACCTTGACTTACCTAGTGCAAAATATTGGCTGCAGGATCTGATATCCAGCGTCGAAGGACACAATCAAGTGAGAGCATGTGACCTTTAATGAGAATAACTTCATTCACTCCATGAAGTTTTCATGGGATGCTTAATGCTACTTTTGCAGGTTCTTGGGAAGTTGGTCAGGGGGGATGTGTTTGGGGAGATCGGAGTTCTTTGCTACAGGCCACAGCCATTCTCGGTGCGGACAACAGAGGTCTCGCAGATACTGAGGTTAACTAGCACTTCACTGGTGAACATCATGCAGGTGAATAAGGAAGATGGTCATGTCATCATGAACAACCTCTCCATGGTAATCCAGTGTACTCTTGGATACATAGACATTGCATCTTTTGAGAATTTAGAGTCAGATTCGGTTTAATCGCATCTGCAGAAATTGAAAGAGTCAGAAAAATTAAGGTTTGCGCACCCACGACATGATGGACCAATCCATGGTGAATGGCTTGACAGAGGACAGCCTGAAGCGGCTTTTGTTTCCTCCAAATATGAAAGCGACCCACAGGAAGACTCAATAATGCCGGAAACGCAGGAATCCAATCTCGTAAATCCAGTCTCCACCAACATCGGGAAACTGAAGAGCTGGGACCTGAGCATTGATGACATCTTACTTTCTTCTTTTGAAGATAAAAAGACACCAGAGGAGCATAGAATCAACTTCATTGGGCCAGAAATTGGTGCGAACACAGTAGATGCCCAATGCAAGCACGGATCCCTTGGGGAACCAAAGTTAGGGAGATTCGAGTTGAGAAAGTTGCCCAGAGTTCCCGAACCAAACAAAGAGAGGTTTTTATCCAAAGGTGTAGTAAAACAATCAACCAAGAAAAGAGTCACCATCCATATGCAGGTCCCAAGAGATGGTAGTTCATCATTGAGACAGCCTGCAAAGTTGATAGTCCTGCCGGATTCGATAGAAGATCTGCTAAGAGTTGCTGGTAAGCTTTATTTGAATCATTTGATTACTCAATAACGAACTTCAAAATTCAGTCACCTAATACATTTCTCAATACATTCTTCAAATTTGTTTAATCAAATTTATAGATGCATAGAAGGTACTATGTCAGCAAAACTATGTAATTGTGAATGCATTGCTTGTTCTGTCTGTCTGTCATCCTGAAAACTTGTTAAAACTGCAGGAGAAAAGTTTGGATGCGACCCCCGAACCACAAAGTTAGTAAATGCAGAGAACGCTGAAATAGATGACATTGAAGTCATTCGAGATCATGATCATTTGTTTTTCCTTGAAAACATGGGCTATCCAGTGACATGACAAACTATTGCAGGAGTGTATGCATTGCCATTAGCCTCCAGCTTGTAACCTTTAGGCAATGTGTATAGTGATCGGTCCACAAAAAATTTACTACCTTAATGTTCGAGTATTGACCGGCCGGGCCAACTAATGTAGAATAATTTAGCCAACTCAATGAGAAGTACGTCCCTCTTTGTCGAGCGCTTCTCGTGTTGCATTAATTTCTTGATAAATGGACAAGCATCCACAGCAATCCGAACCAAACTATCTGTTAGGAGACGAACCAGTTGACTGAAGAAGGGTGGTAATTTATGCTATCAGATACTATCAGTTAATGAGATAGAACGGTGCAAAAAAACCTTTACCTTGCTTCATAGGAAGAGAAGAAATGGATTGAATCTTTTCCGGTATCTCATCCCGAGAATAGATCATTCAAGAGAGTCCAAGCCTGAGCCGATTAAGTATTACGTTATATCCATTTTCATTCAAAAACTTACGTGAACAATATATAGACCAACCAGATATGTAGTAACTAGTTCATGCGATTAATCTTCTGACGTGGGATTTTATTTCTTGGAAGACACTATGGTAAAATCTCCTCACTTGTCATCCTTACATGTTGTTAGGTCGCTCCCATTTAGTCCAAGTATGTGTTTGTACCAACGTATCTAAACTTGAATTTCCTCATCTTTGCTAGTCTACTGCAACAGCATTATCTTCGACCATCACACGTGTAGTCAAGCATGGACTAGCCCGTGATGACACACCAAACCCGAGACCGCGCTGTCACACCAAAATTATTGCCATCGTCGTGATTAGCAAATTTCCATTCGATACCTTTTTGATGAATTCACACAAATCCATGCTAGGAGCCCAACATCGACTTGGCCCTAATACAATAAGTTGGGAATGCATAGCAAAGTCCAATTCCTTATTCTAATGAATCATCATAACACCTTGACTAATCTACCTTCCAAAGCGATGTTAATGATACATTCCTTCATATCAGCCCAACAAAGCTTAAACCCAACATCGTAAAAGGCGTAGCGAAGTTCGTTACCATCTAAGCCAAACACCCTATTGATGTACCACTAGAGTTTGAAAACATGACATACACATATTTTATCAATGAATAATAATGATAAACTAAAATCACATTGTGAAAGTAATTATAATTCCTCAAAGAAAAAAAATTAAACTGAACTATACATCATTCTAGTACAGTGACTTAGACAAGTTTAATAGAAATCAATTAATGAAAAAATCTTAAATATAGCAAAACAGGGATAACGTTATACTGGAAAAATTGGTTCCATGAATTGTCAGTTATGTTTCTAATTAAGTCTTCCAAGCAAATATTACATTAGAAACAAAAGAAATTAAAACCTGCGCTGCATTGGTAAGAGCCATTTGATTTGAACTTAAAAGAGTTTTGTTAGATGAGTTTGATTAGTCCCTACCAAATCATTTTGCCTAACCAGTACTTCAATATATATTGACAAATATGTGTATTATCTTTGGTAAAATTGGTTAAAATGAATCACTTATTCCACCCACGATGACCAATTTTTGTGGGAATTTGTTCTTGTAGAAGTCATCTTTGACCCAGTCCCGGAAACAAAGAAGTAAATTGTTTTTTTACTTCATATTTCTCTTTCAAATAAATATTTTCTTATTTTCCATTTTTCATTTTTCTATTCGGAGAATAGAAAAATCAATTAACATTACCAAAATAGGTTTTCTATCTAGAACAAAAGAATAAATGAAAAAAAAAAAAAATATGGTTTTCCAAAATAGGATGGTGGGTTTTTATTCTTTTTCTTTGTGGGCATGGCCAGGTGATCACTCTTCTCATTCCTACAGGGCCTGACTACTAGGAGTAGTGAAAGATCAAGTTCTTCAATTGGGCCACACCTTTATATCTGATGGGGTTATAGGAGGAGCTCAAGGGAGAACGAGAAGTAGCCCTACTTTTCTCAATTGATGGGCTGGGCAATTACCAATTCCGGCCCCAAGCTAAATGCGTTTTCTGGTTTTCCTTAGTTTTACTCTCTTCCTTTATGCTTCTTTTTTCCCACCTGAAGAACCATTGGGAAGTGTAGGTTCATCTCTACACCTGGTGTTTATAATTTGCATGGTTAAGAACTCTTGAATCTATGATAGATTTTCATTAATAATTTGTATGGTTAAGAACTCTTGAATCTATGATCTTTACCAAAAAAAACTCTTGAATCTATGATAGATTTTAGTTTATGTAATAAAAATGTATAATATCTTATATTGTGATAGTCCGAATTGCATATCCAATCAAAGATATCCTATTGTGTTCTAAGTCAATATAAGCTAACACCCCCCTCAAATGATCACAATCATATGTGATTAATCAGAATACTCCTTTTAGGGTTTAGCCTATATGGAACAACAGGCATTGTTGGAGATGGTATTGGAGCAAAATCCTCTCTAAAAGGTGTGTCGTTTGTGGACAAATTAGGCTTGTACCCAACCCAGCAAGGTTGGGGAGCGATTGCCAAGGCAAGAATTCAGACAAGTGTGGCTCTTGACAAGTTTTCAAGAAGATAGAAGGAGTAAGAATGGACCAAACCACACATCAAATATGGGGAGTATGGTCTAATTCAGGAACTAGAATGTATAAACTGCTTTAAATCAGAGTTACCTACACAGGTTAAAGGCTTAGACTTTACCAATTCACAATAGAACGCGGGTATTCTAGTTCTAGGAGTAATTTTACCAAGTAAATTTATCCTCCAAACCTAAGATGATCCCAATTCTCGACATATGGGACTTGCCTATATTAGTAAAACACTCATTCTTTCGAGGATACACTCAACACAACCCGTACCCAAGAAAGAACCACAATTTTTCCCTTTCTCCCACCTCCCACTTAGTCGCCACCGTTGAGCACCCACGGCGTCTCCGTCACCCATCACAGCTCAGACGTTGTCCCGTCGCTGACCCATTTCGCCGTCATCGCCACTCCACTCGCCAACAGCCCAATTGCCCATCTCTCTCCGTCGTTGAAGAGTGCAAATATCTGTAGTGGCAATAAAGCTCTTAGCGTTTGCAACCACTGTCGATTAACATGCCACCTAGGCCCCAGTGAGGTCGAGTCTGAGTACGGTGACACCGGATCTAGCTTGACCATTTCTGACCCACCCCGCGAGATTGAGAGAAATTGGGCTTGTAGGGTCTGCAAGACACAAAGAGATTGAGAGAGAGGGTTCGGCTCAATGCAAGGGTTCGGCTCAATGCAATTGACATCGGCTAGTGCAGCGAGGCTGCGCCGGCGAGGGGACGTCTGGTGGAGTCAGCATGGCAGCATCATGCGGCGAAGGTCGTCTTCCATCTCCAGCAGGAGGCCAAAATGCTTGTACGTGAGGGCAGCGCCAAAATGAAAAGATGGAAACAAAGGAAAAAGGGGGAAAGGAAAGGAGGTAAAAGATAGGGACAACTGGTTACTGATCTGCCACCGTAAATTTAAGTTACCTCACTTTTTTCGCAGCCAACTATAATTTAGCATTCAGCATGGGAATTCTTCATTTCTGAGGTTTAGTCTGTTTTTTTAAAAAAAAAAAAATTATTCCCAAACTTTGATTTAATATATAATATAATCCTTAAATCTTAATCCATTCATTATGATTCTTTAACTATTCCTAAATATCTAATCCCGTAACTATCCATTATCAAGTCAAATCAGTCATTTGTCACTATTTACAAGTCTTAAATTATTGCTCATATTTTAGAATATCTTTTCATCAATTCATTTCCAAAATCAACAAAAAATATATTATCTTATTATTACCTTTTTACCTTTTGGGTCTTTATAAATAGTACTATAATTCCATTTAAGTTATATTGGATTGATATTCAATAACAATATGAATTTTTTTTTTTGGGTAAAGTCAATAACAATATGAATTTATCTATGGATTTTTCATACTTTTATTAATCTACATCTTGTTACCAATACTTAGATAGATAATATTTGAACTTTTTGTGTTTCGATTTTTTAAATTAAATTTAGTTAAATCTATATTATGAAATTATATTATCATTGATTATCAACCGGATACAACTCTAAATAGGGCTCCCATATTACTATTCTAGAGATCATAAGCTACAATGTACTTAAATGGAACTATGTTGTATTTTTAAAGACCGAAAATATAAGGAAGTAATAAAAAGTTAGCCACATTTTTTTTTTTTTTTTTTGGTTGATTTATGAAATGAATTGACATGAAGAGATATTATTAAATCCAGGTAATGGTATAATTATGAAATCTTTTGACTTATAATAGAAAGTTGAGAGACTAAATTGAAAAGGAGAAAATTTAGGGGGTTAAATTGAACCAATTATAAGTTAAAAAATGACATTGCTCATTAGGCAAGATTAGAGGCGGGGCCTGCGTTAGGCTCAACCAGGTTGACCTAAGGTCAGCCCAAGTTGGTAATTTGAATCATTTTTCTTTTCTGGGGGGATTTTAAATTCACAACGCTTTTGCGTCATTTCCTAGTTCAAATCTAGAAAGAAAAGTATTAAAATATCTTTATTGTTTAGGATTATGGTCAATGCATTATTTCAATCGTTTCAAGATGAGAGAATGGCTCATCTGCGTTACTGCACCCTCTTCGCATCACAACTACGTACAGTCAGTCCTCTAATGACCCTTCATTAACGGGTCAATCCAGATATTTAAAAAAGAAAATCCTCTCTCTCTCTCTCTCTCTCTCTCTCTCTCTAATGACCCTTCATTAACGAGTCAATCCAGATATTTAAAAAAAAAAAAAAAAAACTCCCTCTCTCTCTCTCTCTCTCTCTCTCTCTCTAAACGTTCAAAGAAACCGTAGTGATCACAATCTCCAATTCCGGGCACATACCGTTTTCTCTCTTGTTTTCTCCAACCCAATGCGTCACCACCCAAAGTCCCACATCCTTCGATGGGTCAACGAAGGTTGAACTTCGCATCGTCCCTCCTCTCCTTGGTCCTGTTCTTGATCGTCGCTTTCCCTTCACTGTCCGATGAAACCCCATCGCCGACCGCCTCTTCTGGTGTGCCTTCACCGACTCGCCAACAACATCAACAGGAGTTCCGTGTCAAGAATGGGCTCCCACCTTCATTCCTGGGCAGAGGATACCACAGGAAGAGGAAGGCTATGAAGTGGAAACGCCCGGCCAATGATTTAAGGACGAGGCCGTTCTCAGTCATGCTTCCCAAGGGTTTTGTCCCTCCTTCTGGTTCATCCCCGTGCCACAACGATGATCCTGTCGCTTCAGTCGCGGTGTACTGTAGCCTCTCAACCACGAAAAGCTACCGATCGAGGCCATGAGGAAATCAGATGCAAATATGCAGAGAGGAAATAAGGTGGTTCGTACGCTGAACTAATTTTGCTTTATTTCGATGTTAATTATCATCTTCTTTTTTTCCCTTGATGCGTTTTCTTTTCGGGTTCGCTCTTGCTCTTGTTCTCAACACATACTTGTGTAATCAACCCAGGATGGTTGGGTTGTTCGTACATTCATCTGATCAGTTTACAGTTGCTCCAAACGCAAGAAAGGTATTTTTCCTCAAGATACGAACAGTGTGATTTTGCCGCTATGATGAAATAAAGAACATGAAATGATTGCAAGCAAACATTTATACCAGCACTATGCCCTAAAATTGCAACACAACTGCAATCAAATTCTCCTTATCATTCTCTAATATTTCTAGAATCTTTCTTTGTTGTCTCTTATCTGTTCTTTTTTTATTCTTTTTCTTGTTACTCTCTTTTTCCTTTTTTGGCTTTAGATTCATCTCAACAGTTTCTCGTCTTATTGAGAGCTAGACTCCAAGTTTTTCTGGGGTTGAATTCAATTTAACCTTGCGTCATATCTTTTCCTGGGCGAACAGCTTACTCTGATTAGCTGAAAGTATACCTCTTCAAGGAAGGCAAAAAGACCTATTTCCAGAAGTTGATTTAAGAGAAGGGTATGGGAGCGTATGTGTAAATGATACAATTGCACAAAGCTCATTTGGCTAACCAATACACAGTTCTCTCCTGTTCAACGATATCAGTATTCAGTTTATGCTTGTTAACAAATAAGGCAGAGTACCAGTGCAAGTAGTTTCTCATGCTGGCGACAACTCAATCGGTCTGCTCACGTTCTATTAACACTCCAATCTCACATCTGATGAAAGAGAGTTTAAGAGAAGGGTATGGGAGCGTATGTGTAAATGATACAATTGCACAAAGCTCATTTGGCTAACCAATACACAGTTCTCTCCTGTTCAACGATATCAGTATTCAGTTTATGCTTGTTAACAAATAAGGCAGAGTACCAGTGCAAGTAGTTTCTCATGCTGGCGACAACTCAATCGGTCTGCTCATGTTCTATTAACACTCCAATCTCACATCTGATGAAAGAGAGTTTGTGATTTGATATATAAGCATCGAACCTCCTTAATGATCACCACCTCGAGCACTTCTTTTGGGTCTTTACCAGATCAATATGGTCGGATATTTAAATTTTTATCCACACATATAAACTCACCTATATATGGGCTTACCTCTTTTCGACTTATTTTTTCCTTTTCTACTTCTCGTGCTTTTCCCAAATATACAAAAATTGCAAAGAAAAGAATATGGCATGGGGTCGGATTCTCCACAGTAAGTACAAACAATCCCACGTTTGAGCATCCAATTTAAATTTTGCTCACATCTTATTTGGTCCACACAGTGAAAAAATTTATAACTTACCAATCTAAAACGAGTTTCCTCATAATAAACAAAAAAATACCAAAAAAAATTATGCCATGTACACAGATAATGACTAAAAACCATATATTGCTAAGACAAGGGCTTTGGAAACAATGGATTATGACTAATCACAAACGAGACTGAATCTGTGGGGCAATAATTTACAACTGGCAAATAAATATTTGTTTAGATATAAACCCTAAATCCCCTTTGAATGAGCTTGTACTCTTGTTGAGTTTTCCGAGTGTACCACGCCCGCCGGCCCCCAAAAGAAAAATACGAACTGAGTTTTCTATGGAGATCTGACCAAGTCAAATGATAAAGTAATTGATAAATAAGGGGATCTCTGCAGTCAAG
This sequence comes from Eucalyptus virginea, assembly GCA_014182375.1. Taxonomy (NCBI): domain Eukaryota; kingdom Viridiplantae; phylum Streptophyta; class Magnoliopsida; order Myrtales; family Myrtaceae; genus Eucalyptus; species Eucalyptus virginea. The sequence goes on from CM024518.1 coordinate 32,733,295, forward strand.
TTCTTTTGACATTCCTATTCTTCTCTCTTATTCTCGTTCAAGCCACTGTAATCTTAATGCCACGAGGGATGGAAAATCAAGAAAGTAGCTGAGATGTCTGTTACTTTGACTTTCAAGTATCTAGTCTTTCAATGAAGGTCAACAAGTTCGTTGAGGAGCCTAAGTATTAGGCGAAAAATTTGGAAATCAAGCATGTGAACTTGCATCGTCGGTTGGGTTCTTGTTTCCTTATGAACGGATCCTTTCGTGGCGTGCACTCAATGCAGGCAATGGGATGGCTCTCTTTGCAATGCTTTTACACGGTTCACAATGCGTCGGATCTGTATACTCCGATCAAACCATGTATCCGCACGTAGAGCATAATTCCTCTTTCTTGGGCTATATATCAATCTGAGTGCACGTGTGAACACAAAAGAAAAATCTCGCGCAGGGTTTTAGGATGTTTGGAATCAAAAAGGTGCCATTGACATCCCAGTTCCGTCAAGTTTTTCGGTGTTGGACCCTTTTATGGCTCTTATGAAAGCACTGGAACCTTGTGGCGCTTCCCCTTTCCATGAGAAGTTGGTATGGCAGATGACGATTGAAGAGAATTGCTGCCGCTGTATATCAATATATGAAGAATGGATCATCACAGTTCGCCATCAACGTATGGTTCAGTTTGATATAGGAGAGCATGAAGTGTCTATTACCATCGCTTGAAGAGAATTGAGATTATGGTTAAGAGGTGTCGGTACAAAAGAGGATCTTGCTTTTGGTTAAGGGAGAGCCGGTCTAGTGCAGTGTATCCACAGGTAAAGGTCGATCTTATTAAGAAGAAACCTAAGTTGGATATGTGGAGTAGAAAGGGAAGGATTATTATTGTTGCGAAAGGCGAGCGATCGACCAATAATATAGACAGAATAAGAAAATAAATCGAATACCGGATTTATGTGATTTGGTCGTAAAGACCTACGTGCACGGAGAGAGAAGTAAAGAATTTCACTATAGATCAAGCGATACAAGGAGATTATACACTCGAGTCACTTAAACACTCTCTCAGTGTTTCCCAAGCCTCAATCACACCCAATAACGCACGAAGTGTTTAGCCCCGAAATTCCTCAAGAAATAATCTCTCAATCTCACGAATGAATAACACGCAAATCTTACCACAAGATTTAAATCGGCTACAAATACTAATCTTTCTTGGATGTAATTCATGGACAAGAACGACAAAGAAAAATCCCTCCCAAGCACTCGACGATGAGACGGTGTTTCAAAACCAATTCTTCATGATCAACCTCCTTCCATCCACGGCCACAAGTCTATATATATATATATATATATATATAAGTGAGAACTTATTCTTTTGCCAACTTCTCATAGGATTTTGTTTCCTAACTTGCCTATTTTAATCAAAATATATCTCTATATATTTTAAACAAAATCCAAATCCAAGTGAAAGTTGGACTTTCCTATTTCAGCCAAACTCTCTAACGCAAATTCAAATTTTGGGAAGTTGATCTTCGAATCTTCTTTGCTCAATTTCGAACGTCTGCAACATATCTAATTCGGAATATTCGGAATCTCACATTGGGCTCAAACTCGAGACATATTTTAACAATCTCCTCCTTGGCTCGACGTTTGAGCCAAATTGCAATCACTTCGCAAAAAATCGAACTCTGCCGCTACTTTCCCATAGCCCCCGATGGGCTCAACCGCCACAGATATTATCCAAGTCCAAGCCTTGCTTGAACTTCGTCATAACCGAGAACCTCATCAAAATACCAACTCTACATGCACTTTTAACTGCTCCGCAATGATTTTCCGACACAACCTCCTTAATCGCAGATAAAACAAAACTATTGTTGCATCCATATCTATCAAAAGATCAAATACTTACCTTGTTAATTTCAGCAGTTATAGCAACCATTGGCTCTATAAGCTCCACCTTGCTACAAGCACAATCTGTGTCGATTACTTTACTAGTACTCGTACTCGCTACCTTAGGAGTTTCTAGGTCGCAACTCCACCTCAAGATGAACACCATCTAGATCCGTATTAACACTGCCACAAACACTCCTAGCCAGAAGTACCGGAGACTCATCAAGGATAACTTATCTACAATTAATAGGTGAATTTATATCTGGACACCACAACCGATCGCACCGCTCACCTTGCGCATAGCCATGGAATATGCACCTTGCCCTCCAATCGAGCTTACCATCACTCACTCGAAAATAGCACGAGTAACCAAACATTCTAATAATAGAATAACCAACACCATTACCTGACCACACTTCTTCAGAAGTCTACCATTCAATAGCAGTTGATGGGGATCTATTCACTAGGCAGCTTACCGTACTAAGCACATCAGCTAGGATTCTCTTAGCAATACCAGCACTAGAGATAATTTTTCGAGCCGTTAATATTCTACTCATCAATTCTGCAAATTGTTGTGATTTACCGGCACTAGTGCGGTGTTTCATTATGCCTTTTTTCATGCAAAATTTATTTTCCAGCTCCAAGTAGAACTCCATGCTATTGTCAGTCCGCACATGCTTGATCGACTTACCAATCTCCATCTCGATCAAAGCTCTCAACCACGAGATCCTAACACCAGGATCAAACTTGTGCATTGGCACAAACACCCAGATCTTCCTATAGCAGTCAAAAGACTCTCGAACATATATATCCAATGTCTCCGTAGCGAAATTTGTCACTGTCTCACCTTGAAGTTTATACAGACCTCCATACTTGATTCCTTTCATTATTACCAAGGCACCTCAAACAACCTTCAGAACTCCACATTTTGAAGAATACCTGCAACCAGCTGAATCTAGGACACCCAAGGAAATTAAGTTCTTTTTCAATTCTGAAACGTGTCTTACTCCAGTCAATGTCCTCACAATACCATCATACATTCTGATTTTAACATCACCAACACCCACAACATCGCACTCAGCGTTGTTCCCTAATTAAACTTTACCACAACCCGTGCACTGATAAGTAATAAACCAGTTTCTATTTAGTGTGACATGAAAAGAACAACCATAATCAACAATCTATCCATCAAACGATGAACCATTAGTGACAGATAAGACATAATCAGTATTATCTGCTACAGCTGCAACATTATCTGCAGAATCAACTATAATTCCCTTACCCTTCTCATTCTTCAGCTTAAGGCAATTCCTTCTAAGATGCCCTCTCTTGTCACAGCTCTAACAGACAACATCAACAGTTCTAGATTGATTACATATGTTTATATTAGTACTACTCTTACCCACACGTATTTTAGATCTTTCTCTATTTTCACCTACTAAAGCAATAGATATAGGTTCGCCAGATTCTCTTCTACGAATATTCTTGCTCGGGATCAAATCTCGAACCCCATCAAACGTCAAACTTGTTGACCCAGAGGAATTACTAACAGCAGTAATAGTAGTATTCCAACTATCAAGTAATGAGGATAACATAATCAAAGCACGTACCTCATCTTCAAAGTCAATCTCAACTGAACTCAATTGGCTAACAATCACATTGAATTCATTGATATAATCTGCAATTGACGCACCTTCGCTCATCTTCAAATTAAACAGACATCGCATCAAATAGACCTTGTTGATCGTAAAGGGCTTCTCGTACATATCCGACAGGACTTGCATCAAATCAGCATTGGACTTCTCCTTCAAGATGTTAAACGCGATGTTACAAGCCAACGTCAGCCGAATTAACACCCATAGCTCGTCTATCCAACAAATCTCAATCAGCTTGCTTCATCAACTTTGGTTTCTCCCCAGATAACGGCAAGTGTAGTTTCATCTAGTAAAGATAATCTTAAATCTGCATCTCTCAGAAACTAAAATCTTTTCCATCAAATTTGTCGATTTTCACTTTTACTTCTTCTGTCGCCATCAAATCGTTTCAATTTAGCCAAAGTCTGGCTCTGATACCACTTGTTGTGAAAGGCGAGCAATTGAACAATAATATAGACAGAATAAGAAAATAAATCGGACACCGATTTACGTGGTTCGGTCGTAAAGACCTACGTCCACGGGGAGAGCAACAACGAATTTCACTATAGATCAAGTGATACAAGGAGTTTACACACTCGAATCACTCAAACGCTCTCTCAGTGTTTCCCAAGCCTCGATCACACCCAATAACGCATGCAGTGTTTAGCCCTGAAATTCCTCAAGAAATAATCTCTCAATCTTACGAAGGAATTACATGCAAATCTTACCACAAGATTTAAATCGGCTACAAATACTAATCTTTCTTGGATGTAATTCACGGACAAGAACGACAAAAAAATATCCCTCCCAAGCACTCGACGATGAGACGGCGCTTCAAAACCAATTCTTCATGATCAACCTCCTTCCATCCACGGCCACAAGTCTATATATATATATATATAAGTGAGACCCTTATTCTTTTGCCAACTTCTCATAGGATTCTATTTCTTAACTTGCCTATTTTAACCAAAATATATCTCTATATATTTTAAACAAAATCCAAATCCAAGTGAAAGTTGGACTTTCTTATTTCAGCCAAACTCTCCAACTCATATTCGAATTTTGGGAAGTTGATCTTCAAATCTTCTTTGCTCAATTTTGAACGTCCGCAACATATCCAATTCGGAATATTCGGAATCTCACATTGGGCTCAAACTCGAGACATAATTTAACAATTATGAATATTAATATTCCAATTTTACTAAACAGGATGACAGTTTCACCCTCTTGTATTCACATCTTCATCCTTTCTGATGGGGTTTTATTTGGTATTTCCAATTCAATTTTTGGCTTACTAGTTCAAGAACTAATATATGGATCCACCTTACCAAAAAAAAAAAAACTAATATATGGTTCCACGTGGATATCGCCTTTGTCTTTGGTTTTGATATGGTAGGACGAAAAAAATAATAAGATCATGATGAAACGAAGTTAGAGAATATGATCAGATCATGCTTTTATCGTTTCATTGTAAAAATCAGTCTCTGCGTTTTGTTTAAGGTACAGTATAAAAACAAATTTTCTTTGTTTAATGACATTTCAAACATAGAAAAGGGCCCATCTTGTATCAATTTTGGATTGGCTAAATCTGTCGCAACAACCATTTAGGATGGACATGTAGGGTTAGAGAATGTTGACACTTTTAGGGACGGTGATGGGTGTGCAGTCCCCAATATTGCATAGGAAAGACAACCTTAGCCAACCCCTGAAAGCTCCATGACGGAGACCATACTATCGCATGATGTCAGTTTTTTAGCGTGAGAATTGAAATTCAAAATAATCTTTCCAAATTCTAATCTAGAAGTGGGATGATCACCTCATCAACATGTTTGGTTAGAGAATTGAAGCGCGTGAATAGCAAAATACATTGCATGAAACATCTCAATTTATCTTTTGGTAAAGTATGGTAAGGCAATGAATAAAACTGGAATAAGAATACCATAAATGCAAATGCCACAACTTTTTTTTCGACCACTTAAATGCCATTACTTCTAAAAAAACGTTTATTTAATCATCATAACTTTTAATCTTTTGGTGTTATTTTCCTGAACAAGATTATGGGCGACATTGTTGAGTTGTTAGAACGATCTCTTATGTGTAAAGTGATGTCCTTGCAAGAGATGAGCTGTGGAACGAACCATCGCTTTCGCTTGTGAAAAACCTTTGATGCCTCACTCACCTATTAATTTATTGGGCTCTACGCTCCCGCTTTTGAAAAGAAAAAGGAATTACACCCACGGACTTTCAATTTCGACTCAAAAAGGTTTGGAATATCAATTTAGTTTCGAGGTGATTGCCCAGTGAGATTTTCGGTACCTCTGGGAATGCCCTGTAAAGCAATTTTGGGCCTCCGAAGGCATTTCAGTCAAAGCTTCAGTGCTTTTTGGCAACACAATGTGAATTTTGCTTTAAAAATTACTCAAAACTCAATATAAAAAAAAAACCCTTTTGGTTTGGGCATGAGATTTTTAAGGAAGCAACTCCCTCGAACTAAACCTTTTTTGTCCCCATGAAATTTTCACAAGTCCCATGTTACCCTCGTCTTTTTCTTCAATTTGTAGAAAACACCATTTGAAAAAAAAAAAAAAAAAAACAACATAAGGGGACAAAATTTTGTGCGACAAAAGAAATGTTGTCAAAATTAAAAGATTTAGAACAAAATTGGGAAAAGTACAATAGGTTTATGATTTTTTTGGATAATTTTCCTCTTTTACCATCAACCCAGCCTCGTTACTCTCTTGACACCCCTTCCCTCCCCATTTGGCACACAAGGTCGGCAATCGACACATTTCGGAAAACTAATTGAACTTGAGCTCATTAGGGTAATGAAGGGAGAGAGAGGAGATTCAGCGGAGATAATGGTGGTGACGTGCCTCTTTTTTTCTTTTTCTTTTTTTTTTTAATTAATGATGTACTTCGCTTAAAAGGATGATCGTGCTGCCGGACAAAAAGAAATTTCTATACAAGTGGTCTCATGCACCATTAATTAGAGAGGAGCCTTACTAGGATAACCGCGTCGTTACTTTTTAATGGTAATGGTGCAACCATGGCCGCATATTTCATTCCATGGAAGGTGGGCCACCGGCTGGAGAGGCAGCTGCAATGTACATATACAATCACTCAAGCAAAAAGAATAAATTCATTAAAAAGCAGTTAAAGAGTTTCCAAATTTCCAATATAAATGAGAGGCAAGTGAGACTTCTTCACTTTTGCGAAACAAACGGAGCTTGTCATCTATTCTATTTCCATATGAGAGTTCTAACTATCCACTCTCTCCTTCACTCTTGTGAGACTAACGGAGCCTACTCTTTTGCCATTTGAGAGTTTTAACTATCCGCTCTCTCACTAATCATTAAATTGAGGGTGGATAAAAACGTTTATAGAAAAATAAAAATAAAGGTATGCTATAAATACTCAATCTCTCAAAGGTAGGCCAATTTTAAGGGGCTAATGCTTGTGTCCACTCTTTCGATGCAAAATCAAGGTGAGATGTACTTGTACTTATAACAAAAGGCCACCTCCATATCGAATGTGTAGAGCTTAGGCTTCAGCCTTCGGGCTCATAAGGTCCCTCACATGCGCAAAGACCAACTGATCCTTCGGAGTGAATGCATCTAGCTCATTGAACAAGAGGCATCACAAGCGGTTGCTGGCTGAAGTGTACCGCCTCAAAATAAGGACAGATAGCATAGGATCTTGGCATCTTGATGCTACTAATGGACTAATAGCATAGGATCCCAATATTATTCTACCTCGCTTTCATGGTTGGACCACAACTATAGTAAGTCGTGGTGAATTTACATTCTTAAATGAGAAGATATTAGTTTCTCATTGTCCTCTTTTCTTCAAAAAACAATGATAAGTATTAAATTAGAAAACCCCTGAGTTCATCTGTGATTGACATATGAGAAATGCAATAAGATGAACCATTGTCTCATGTTTAATGTTGAGTACGCTTTAAAAATTTGACTTAGAAAGACCGCACTATAAGGATCAAAGGTGCCTCGTCAATTTCACTCACGCATGCGCGCACTGATGCGCAAGCCTACATACATATATATACTAGTTTTTTCTTATCAAAATACGTATATACTAGTTAAAAAACCAGCAATCATGCATATAATTAATAATTAAGGGAGAAAAGCACCAACATTACGAACAGCCCAATACCTATTTTTGAATTGGAAATATTTTTGAACCACTTACTAGGCTATCAAATGTATTAATTAAAAATTCAACTACCCCATAATCTATTATATAGTCCATATCTATAATCACTTGCGTGTGGGTGGACCAGCAAAAGGACAAATAATTGCATGGACACTCTCTGCCTACAGCCTCTTCCAAGCTATTCAAGAACACTTTGCTTGACCAACAAAAGGGTACTAAGAATTTTTACTCAATTTCTTTTTGTTTGGAGACTTATATATCAAGTGGCTTCTCAATATTCCCACTGGAATTTTAGACAAGCATGACCCATCCTTAAAATGGTTGGTTCTCAATAGAATCTTGCCAACCTTCAAATGACCAGGTCAATAAAATTTAGTAAGAAGTTGTAGTATCTTCAGCATTACTCAAATTTGAAACTACTAGCACAAATATCTGGAATGACAATTACATTGACCTTTTTTTGGTAAGGTTGAATTAAAAAATGAGGAACATTGTCCAAAAAGTCCTAAACTTAATACGCTTTTATTAATTCGGTCATAAATCTTTTAATTTTTTCAATTGAGTCCATCCAACTAATTTTGACCAAAAATCACTAACATGAACACCGGCCTTCCTACATGGAACGATCGGCACTAATGTAGACAATTTTAATAATATTTCAATATTTTCCAAATGTTTTAGTTTTTCTCTTATTTTATTCTTTCTTTCTTTCTTTTTCTCTTTCCTTCATTACTTTTGTCTTTCTTTTTCTTATTGTTAAGGGTTGGCAAGAGGCTGCCAACCACTAGCCGACAAGGGCCGCAAGACAAGGGTGAAGACCCCCACTCATAGCTAGGCAAGGATCGTGACCATTGCCCAATGGCTGGCGATTGCTCACTGCCCTTGCATGTGGCTTGCGAGGGCTCTTGGCCAACCCAATGGCCAACGGCCCCCTACAAGCTCTTAACAATAAAATAAAATAAAATAAAATAAAAGTAAAGGAGGAAAAAAAAAGAAAAAGAGAAAAATATTAAAATGTTATTAATAATTGTCCATGATAGCATAGGCCATGTCACGAAGGATGGTTGTCGTCCACGTTAGCAATTTGTGGCCAAAATTGGTCAAACTCAATTGGCAAAACGTAAAAAAGATTTCAAATTCAATTGACAAAATTAAAAAGTTTACGACTGAATTAGCAAAAGTGCGATAAATTTAAAAACTATTTAGGCAATTATCCTATGAAAAAAGAATATTTGCAAGATAGAATTATGTATTTACATATCTACCTTTTGATTAAAAACCTATAAAATAATTAATTGAAGATATAGATTGTGATCCCTTGAAAGTAAGAGGTGCTCTTTATTTTAAAAATAATAGTATAGCTAAGTAATTATTTTTTTAAAAAATGAACGACTTCTTCATCTACTAATTCAGATTTCGTAAATTCCAAAAAGGATAGTGTGGTAATTCTCAGTCCTCAACAATTCCAAGATGGGGACATGTCATCTTTGTAGAGCACAATAGAACGTAACTTCAACGCAACGTAGAGCATCCACAAATTTGGCCTAGAGAATAATTTGTTAAAGACCCGGGGTGTAAAGCAAATATCTGGGTCGTCATTATTGTTCACCCTCAAACTGAGAAGAAAAGCTGTGGAATTTTTGCAAATATGCCGTCGAACTCCTAAATTTCACACCTATTTGTCTTCTTCATAGGCATGTTCATCCTTAGAAAAATAACTTTTAATAAAAAAAAATTTAAGATAAATACATTAAAAATTTTAAAACTTGTTATAAAAGTGCATTTAACTCATAAAACTTTCAATTTATTTCGGCATTATGACAGCCCAAAAACATTTTTTTACTATTCTAATGGGCAATATAGCCATCACCACTCAACAAATCAAAAGCAGAATTTGCAAAAATTTCATCCTTCTGTCTAGCACCGCGATCATCCTTCTAAGCGAAGCACATCACCAGCATCACCACTCAACCACCTTTCCCTCCTTTCATGATTTTAATAAGCTCAAGCTCGATTAGTTTTCCGAAATGCCTCAATTGCCGGCCTTGTGTCCCGAATGGTGAGGGAAGGGGTGTCGCAACAATGACGAGGCTGGGCCAACGGTAAAGTGGGGTGGCTTTTGCGGATGCGGTGGCTGCAGCTACGGCAATAACCACTTCATCAACGTCAATGACAGGCTAGTGCAATCGTGGGACGACGATTGGGGGTGGAGCGGGAAGGGGGTTTGCGGGTTGAGGGAGGTGTGTTGATTGTTGGGTTATGTTAATGTTGTTGGTGGTGGGTTTGTCTTAGGTCACGTGTACATGTAGGTAATAGAAAGACACATCAATGTATGCCACGGGTCCAGGCAGCAACACTAGCGCCGTTGTATAATTACAGCATAATCTAGATCATTAAATTTTCTAAGCCGGAACACCATGCATAATAGTTGCTATCGTATAAATGAGAAACCATTTAAATCACTTTTTTAGCGAAGTTATGAACAAAGCAACATCATCATAGTTTCATTTTATGGACTAGTCGAATTTGCAAATGAAAATTTCTTCACTGGAATTGGAAATTAGTAGTCGATTCTTTTACTAAGGTTAAGGGTCAATATTATCTAAATTAATTGTACACCTGATAAAAGCTATATAAGTAATACAGGTGAAGGTATTGTTGAGAGATCACCTCTAAGTTGTCCTTTGCATTCAATTGCAACTTGAGAATTATTTAAGGAAAATTTGAGCACTCGCTGCCTACAAAAAAGAATTTCTATATAGACGGTCCCATGAATCATTAATTTGAGAGTTTTAACTATCCACTCTCTAACTAACCATTAAACCAAGAGAGGATAAAATTGCTGGTAGAAAAATTATTTCTAAAGTATGCTATAAATATTTAGTCTTTCTAATGCCGGTCAATTTTAAGGGGACTAATACTGTATTCACATTTTTGAACGATGCAAAATCGAGATAAAAATACTTGTATTTCTTCAAAGTTTTAGGTGATAGCTAAAATCAAATGAATTGGATTTTTTTTTCCTCAAGTGGATAACCCTGTTTATAACACCACAAGGTATTTTTATAACCTTAAATACATCCATCAAATAGCATAAATATTTTATATCTATCTAAATCAAACAGCTTAAAATGTCCCCAACAGTACAGTTTACCTCTCTTTTTTCACCTTCTTTTTGCTGGCTTCGCCCGTCTCCATCACTCTTTTGGTTTTTGCTTTTTCCTTCAATTTGTAAACCCAGTGGGTCCCGCCTCTGCCAGACAAAAACAAAGAATTCATGCCCTTCGTGCCGGTCCGACAAAGTATTGGTAGTGAAAAAGGGAACATGAGCATAGGATGTGCCTGACAACCTTTGATCTCTTGGCAGCTTTTCACCTGTGTAATGCCGCTCGGCAGTTTGCCTTCGTTTGTTTCACACGTTTCAGCTGAGAGAATCAATCTTGGAATTCACGCCCACATCTACACCAGATAATTCCGACACCGGCCACCAAAGCTGCCGCTCGCGAACAACCCAGGAGAGCCCGCCCAGCCCCGCCTGGAGCCGAGCTGTCCCACGACGCTTCAGGTCGTGCCTGTACTCCAACACGACTTGCCGTAACACCTCACATCAAACATGTGGAGCTTGGGCTTCGGGCTCATGAGATCCCTGTCGTATGCAAAGGCCAATTGCTCTCTCGGATAAAACACGTCCTGCTTGTTGAACAAGATCCACAAAAAGAGGTTGTTGGCCAGAGTTTGCCACCCCAAAATTCAAGTGCTATCCAGCACATTTACGACAAACGTAAGTGCTTTTCTTTAAGAGTTTCTTGAACTAGAAATAATCATAGAAAATTTCAAGAGTTAAGAGTACAAAATAATTACTCTTCAAACTCCTAAATGCAGAAGAATATGGACTTACTTTTAATAGTTCCTATTCAAATGCAATGTTTAGAACTCTTGGCATATTGATGCTCAGAAGGACTAATAGTGTAGGATGCCAATATTATTCTATCTCACTTTCGTGGTTGGATCACAACTATAATAAGGCGTGGTGATTTCACATTCTTAAATAACAAGAGCAATATTGATTTCTCGCCGTCTTCTTTTCTTCAAAAAAAATTATATGTATTATATAGAAAAAAAATCTTGAGTTCATCTGCAATTCACATATGAGGAGTGCAAAAATATTGATAGTTGACTCATGATTATATGTGCAACACACTCTAAAATTTTGAATTAAAATACTGTACTATGAGGATCATAGGTGCCTTTTCAAATTCGCACCACGGAAATGCACTCGAACGCACCCACATACATGTTGAATAGCTAGCAATCATTCATATAAGTAGTAATTATGGGAGAAAAGCACCAGCATTACAACCAGCCAAAGCCTGTTTTTGAATAGGGTTCCTATAAATATTTCTGAACCACTTTTTAGGCTATTAAATGGGTTGATGATAGTTCAACTACGAACTACCCTACAATCTATTGTAGAGTCCGGATCTATAATCACCTGAACGTGGGTGGACCAGCAAAAGGACAAATTATTGCATGGACACTCTCTGCGTACAGCCTATTCCTGGCTATTTAACAATAATTTGCTTGACCAATAAAAGGGTACTAAGAATTTTTACTCAAATTTTGTTTTTTTTTTTTTTGGAAACTTATATGTCAATTGGCCTCCCAATATTCCCATTAGACTTTTAGACAATCATGACCCATCCTTAAAATAGTTGGTTCTCAGTAAAATCTTGCCAGCCGTCAAGTCGCTTTTGATCAACAGAATTTAGTAAAAAAAAAATACAGTATCTTTAGCTTTACTCAAATTTGAATTTCATATGTTTAGGCTTGAACTTTATCAAACAATGAATGAAATTATTGGTACAATCAATTACAAATATCTAGAAAGAGAAAACGTAAGTTGAATTCTAAAAGAATATGCGCACAATAGAATTATGAATTTACACATTTACCTGTTTATTAAAGATCTTTAATATACTAAATGAGGATATTCTAAGAAAAAATAAAGATTGTGATCCTTGAAAATAGAAGGTCCTCTTTATTTTTTAAAATAATAGTATAGCTAAGTAATAATTTTTTTGTATAATGAACGACTTGTTTATGTACTAATTTGGATTTCGTAGATTCCAAAATGAACAATGAGGATATTTCCAATCCTCGACAATTCCATATTGAAATAGTTCCAACGTAGGGGCATGTCATCTTGTAGTTGTAGAACATAACTTCAACGCAACGCAGAGCATCCACAAATTTGGCCTAAGATTAATTTCTTAAAGATATGAGGTGTATAACAAATTATCTGGGTCCCGCCATTACTGTTCGCCCCCAAACTCAGAAGAAAAGCTGTGGAATATGCTAATTTTGCAAAATTACCCTTGTACTACCAAATTTCACACCTATTTGTCTTCTTCATAGGCACCTTCATTTTTAGTAAAAATATTTTTATTAAAAAATATTACTTAAGATTTGGTGTATAAAATGAAGGCTATAATATATTTTGCTCACGTGTAATTAGCATGGTTGATTTCAAAATTTTAAATTGGATGAGATTACGTACTTATATTTTATGTGGGTGATTGTCTAAAAAATCCAAGAAATATTGTACAGCAGCCCATTATGTCCTACAAATGACACAACAATGGTCAATGCAACTTGACCTGACAAATGAGATTCAAACATGATAGGAAAAGTGACATGGCATGGCATCACATCATTTTATCAATCAAATCATCTAATCATTAGATCATTATGTTAAATTAATTACATCTTCATTCATCAATCAGATTATCAAATCATTAAATCATTAATTGAGTCATCAGTCAGTTAATCAAATCTACAATCATTGCAAGAATCACTTGGTCATCTAATCATCATAAGTCAATAGTCGAATGTATAGCGAACAAGCAATCTACCCAAACGTAGAAATATGGGGCTTAAACGAACACAAACCATGTAGGTTAGAAAATTTCGATACAAGTATTGCCCCAATTGTTCAAGAATTGACTAAAAAGTTCGACATCTGTTTCGGAAAAGTGCATTTTCATCGATGTTTTTGGAAGGTTGTTTCATCAGAACTCAACACTCTTGTTGTGGATGCTTTTTTGACAAACTCGCTTAAACGTTAAAATGTCTTAGCTAGTAAAGTAAAGTGAAGATCCCTATAGACAAAAGAAATCCTTACGATCAGGTGGATGTGGACCGGTCAAAATACTTGTCCAAGTGTGTTTGGTTTTCGTTCATAAAGTTTCGAGACACAAAGGATCGCTTACCCACCGATTACAATGGTCTTAGGGAAAAGGATGTAACTAAACAAGCTTTGGGGCTTGAGAAGCCAAAATGGGACCCTTGCATTTCACTACATCCATCACCTCGTATCCCTTCCAAACTAAAATGTTCATATCACCAACGATAGTAGCATGCATTCTAGCACAATTTTCAGTGCGGCAAACATTGTAACAACCTAATTCATATCGAAGATTCAAAATATTCATTACCACAATTTAATAGCATACATGATTCTCGTAATATGTCAGCAGCATAACAATGTTTTTTATGACTTTAGATTTCATTTTGGCATTATGATGGCTGATGGCCTAAACACAAGTTTTTTTTTTTTTTAAACTATTCGAAAGGGCAGCATAGCCATCTCCCTCCCTCCCTTCCTCCAAACATACCAAAGAGCAAAATTTGCATTAACTCCATCCTTTCGTCTAGCACAACAACCATCCTTCTGAGGAAAGCACATCACCACCGTCATTGACGAAACCCCTCTCTTTTTCCATGATCCTATTGAGAGCAAGCTCAATTGGATTTTAGAAATGTGCCGATTGCCGACCTTGTGTCCTAAATGGAGAGGGAAGGGTTGTCGTGACAATAACGAGGTCAGGCCAACGACAGAGTAGCGGGACTGAGTGACGAAACCTCGGATTTCTGCAAGAGAGAGAGAGAGGAGTGGCTTTTGCGGATGGGGCGGCCACGGCGACAACCACTTCATCAACGTTAATGGGGTGCTAGTACAGTAGTGGGATATGTACATGTAGGTAACAAAAAGACACATCAGTTTATGCCACATGTCCAGGCAGCAACACTAGCGCGGTAGTACAATCGCAAGATAACCATTTTGTGCATCATTGAATTTTCTAAGCCCGAACTACATGCATAATGGTCCCAATTGTGTAAACCTAAAACCACTTAACTCGTTTTTTCAATGATATTATGAACGAAGCCACATTATCATAGTTTCATTTTATGAGCCACTCAAATTTGCAAATGAAAATTTCTTCAACAGAATAAAAATAGATCATCTATTTTCTTAATAAGGTTAAGGATCTATTTTAGCTAAATCAATTGTATACCTAATAAAAACTATATAAATAATACAGTTGAAGGCATTATTGAGAGATAACCTTCAAGTTGCCCTTTGCATTTAATTGCAATTCAAGAATTACTTTCAAAAAAAAAAAAATTGAGCATGCACCACTAAGTTTAGGAAATCTTTACATGTGAAGTTCTTATCCGTCATTAATTTGAGGTTTTATTGATTTGCTTTCTCAATGACCATCCACTCAATGATGGATAAATCAACTTGTGGAGAAACATTTTTGCAATATCAATGTACGCTATATTATTAATTAACTATCATTTCAAATGCAAAATGATACTTGTGTGAGCCAATTTTAAGAAGACTATTGCTTATGAGTTCATTATCCACTCTTTAGAACGATGCAAAATTAAAAAGAGATATATGATGGCTCAAATCAAATTAATTGAACCTTATTTCTTAAATTGAGGAAATTTTTACATCGAATTTCAAAACCATATTTACGACACCACGTGGTCTTGATATAAACTTGAATTTAGCCAGCAAACGGCATAAAATTTTCATATCCATCTAAATCAAACAGCACCGCTCTCTTTTTCGTCCCCTTTTCCTTTTTTCCCCTTCATCGCTTGTTTGTTCTTTTTCTATGTAAACCCAATTGGCCCCACTCTGCAAGACAAAAACAAAAGAGTTGCTGCCATTTGCGACACGTGGCGCGTCACCGTTCCTGTTCGCAGACTTTCCAGCCCGGCAATAAATATGGACAGAAAAAGAGGAGCATGAGCGGGAATGTGCCTGACAACCTGTGATCTCCTGGCAGCTTTTCGCCTGTGAAATGCGGTTGGGCAGTTTACCTTTTGTTTGTTTTCCAATGCATCAGTTAGGAGATTCAACTGTGGGATTCACCCCCACATCTCCTCCAAATACTTCTGGCAACCGCCGCCGAAACTGCCGTTCCGGACAACTCTGGAGAGCCCGCCCTTTTTGTCCTCCGCGGCCCCCCGGCCCCGCCCGCAGACGAGGCAGCCCCGCCACGCTTCAGGTTGTGCCTGTACTCCAGCACGACTTGCTCGAACACTTCCACATCGAACATGTGGAGCTTGGGCTTCGGGCTCATGAGGTCCCTCACGTACGCAAAGGCCAATTGATCCCTCGGATTGAATGCATCTAGCTCGTTAAACAAGAGGCACGAGAAGAGGTTGGTGCTTGGAGTGTGCCGCCTCAAAATCAGGGCGCTGTCCGGCACATCTATAACAAATATAAGAGCTTTTTGTTAAGAGGTTTTTGAACTGGAAATAATTTGTATATTGAAAGTTTCAAGCTCAAAAAATAAAAAAGTGTTACAATTCAATCTCCTAAATGCATAGAGTACGAATGGCTTACTTTTAATTGTTCCTACTCGAATTCAATGTTTGAGCTCTTGGCATCTTGATGCTACTACAGGACTACTAGTGCATGACCCCACTATTAATCTTTCTTGCTTTCATGGTCAGACCACAACTATAATAAGTTGTGATTTTTCATTCTTAAATAAGGAGAGCAATACCAATTTCTCACCATTGTCTTTCTTCCAAAAAAAAAAATACATGTATTAAGTAGAAAAAATCCTAATTTCATCTATAATGCACATATGAGAAGTGTTATAATATAAATAGTTGACTCATGATTATATGTTCAATACACTTTAAAAATCTAAATTAAAGGGACTGCACTGTAAGGATTATAGGTGCCTTATTAATTCCATGCCACGCATGCATGCACGAACGCACCAACATACATACACATATGCTAGTTGAAAAACCATCAACATTCATATAATTAGTAATTAAGGGAGAAAAGCACCAACATTACAAACAGCCAGTGCCTATTTTTGAAGTGGTTTCCTTCCTATAAATATTTTTGAACCACTTACTAGGCTATTAAATGAGTTAATGGATAGTTCAACTACCTAATAATGTAATGGTAAAGTCCATATCTATAATCACTTGCATGTGGGTGGACCAGCAAAAGGACAAATGATTGCATGGACAACCCTCTCTTCCTACAGCCCATTCCTAGCTATTCAAGAATAATATACTTAATCAAGGACATTCTAAGAAAAAACAAAGATGGTGGTCCCTCTAAAGTAGGAGGTCCTCTTTATTTTTAAAACAATAGTATAGATGAGTAATTATATTTTGAATAGAGAACGACTTCTTTATCTACTAATCCAGATTCCGTAGATTCCAAAAGAAGAGTGTGGAAATTTCCTCGTTCACTTTTCTCTCTAGCCATGTAGAGCTCTCCTTACCCTCTACGTGGTAGCTCTCTTCAAACCCAATTCCAACTCATTGCCTTTCCTTTCCAATCCTCAACAACTTCAATTTGAAATAATTCCAAGACAGGGACATGTCATCTTGTAGAGCACAAAGAAGTAACTTCAACGCAACGTAGAGCATCCATAGTTTTGGCCTAAAGAATAATTTGTTAAAGATTTGGCGGTGTAAAACAGAACAACTGGGTCCCCCCATTAGCTTTCACCCCCACAAAATGAGAAAGAAAAGCTACGGAATATGCTGATTTTTGCAAAAATTCCCTTCTACTCCCAAATATACACCTTTTTGTCTTCTTCATAGGCACGTCCATCTTTAGTAAGAATATAATTTTTAACATAAAAATTTGCTTAATATTTGGAGTATAAAAGGAAGACTATAATTAATAAACAGGATGAGATTACATACTTATATTTTTTTGGGGATAATCATCCAAGAAGCACTGAGCATACAATACGGTGGTCAATTCAATCTCAAACTTTTCAATCTAATCAGTTCGGTCCTAAGCTTTTTGACGATTCACCAATGTAGTTACTTCGGTCAATTTTAGCTGAAAATTGCTAATATAAACACTAGCCCACATCAAGTTGCCAAAAGGCTAAGAACTGAAAATGACCGTCATATATAAATATGTACTTTCCCCCTATATTTCTTCATCTTTTCTTCACCTATTTTCTTTTGTTCACCTCAAATTTCTTCACCAAGTTTTTCTTTCACATCCCACACTTTAAGCTTTCCAACAAAAAGCCAGGCTCTTGAGAGGCACAACAACAAATGAAGAAAATTAAAACGACGATGGCGAAAACATCCGGTCTAAAGGGTGACTGGCCCGGTAGGTTCGTTAACCACTCCTAAAAAACACACCTGGACCAGCAAAACTGAGGACGATACATCGAGAGGTTCTTTCAAAATCAATGCAAGTGGCAAGTTGTTTAATAAAATAATTATAATTGTATATTTATAGTCAGGTCAATCCTATTTGTATAATCGCTTTGGCTATATTAACCTAACCTTTTGTTTTTATTTATAGAACAAGGTCATGCGATGCACGTAGTCTTCAAGTAGTCTTTTCTTTAACGTAGAAACGATGAAAAATATGAATGGGATTGGCCCCGGTTTCAACTAAATCGTTGGAGAATAATTTAGGGAAAATACCCAAAAGCATGGCTTACTTTTCATACAATGTCAAAAAAAACATCTGTGTTTTCTAAAATACTAAAGCACTACCCTCCATACAAAATTCCTACTTTGAAAAGACTAAAGTGGCACTCTGCAAATCCTCAAACCACCAAAACTTTCCTACAAACCCTAGGTTTCATCACCCACAAATTCCCATCTCCCCTCCACCACTCACCAACGTCCGAGGCCGTCTTCCGCCCCTGCTCTGCCACGGCGGTTGTCGTAGCCGACTCGCCTCTCCACCACTACCCTTAACTCATTCCCCATTCCCTTGTCTCGCGACACTACATGTGGCGGCCATGGCTGCAAGCTCTAAGCTCTAGCGATAATGGCATGAGGTTAGAGCACGAGTGTATCGGAGATTTCTAATAACATTAATTTGTGTTGCTTGTGATCTATAATGTAGATAGTTTGCTTACACGTGTAGTGCAAAACTATTATTTGTTATGAATAGGGATTGCTAAAGACACCTACCTCCTAGTACCCCTCGATTGCTCCCCTACTTATTTCTAATCGGTATGTTAGCTTGACTTGAACTCTCACTAGACGTTTAAGACCCTCTAAGCACTATAGTTTGTTTTCCTTTCTTCATTTCGAAATTGTTAGCCAGGTTCTTGGCTCCTTAACCTCACTGACAGTAGACAAATCAAAGTCATTATCAATGAAAATGTCTGGACATTAATTGCCATTGATAGTAAAAACATATTCTGTCGATTAATTTTCTAAACATGCAAACGATGATTTTTAGCAAAATCTTTAGTAAATCATTGATATTTCTTTTTCTTTAGAACCAACCCTCGATGCCCGTCTTGGAACAAGTTAGTCCTGTGGCTTGCAGCCGCCCTTTCTGGCTCACTACCCTTTTCCCGTTGTCGCCTTTAATATATTCCCTCGTCTTGGACTTTTCTAGAGCAAGCTTTTCAGAAATTTTCTATCCAAAAAAAAAAAGGAAAATTTTCTAATTCATTTTCCAAAACACTATAAAAAATCAAGATTAGGCGTTTTATAATTTTGAAGTTGATGATTTTTTGCGAATTAAACGGAGGAGGAGGTCATGTTACCTGAAGAATATGGAAGCTTGTTGTGCGACCATGGCTGAAGCCCATTCTCGCAGTAGGTCTCCATTTGCTTCTTCAGCGAATCCACGTCCCGCCACTTCTGCCACCTCGCGGTGGCCATCGCCTCTTCCATGGTGTGAACGTAGTACGGATGCCTCGATACCGCCATGTCCGCACCCTCCTGCACGAGCAGCGAGTGGACCAGCAGGACCGGATCGACCACCATCTGGAGCTTCGCGTCGATCCACACGCTGAATTTCGAGTTCGGGAACAGCCTGTGCACCAGGTGCTTCGGGATCACCCCGTTCATCGCCGGGTTCTCGTACAGGCGCTCGCCCGCGACTTCCACGATCCTCCACGCCCCTATCTTGCGCGCCGCTCCCGAGTTCCGCGGGATCAAGTTGTGGTTCTCGAGGACTCTCGCGGTGGCGTTGTCGACGAACATGAAGAAGCACACGCTGGCGAGGGTTTGGGATCCGAGCCCTCTGGGCTGGCGGATCTTGTCGTGGTCGTTGAATATGGCGGAGGCCACGACGACTCCGCCGCATTTCTCCATGGCCTCCCTATCTGAATTTCCACGCGAAACGAAGAGGAAGGGATCAATTCAAACCCAATAAATTTCGATTCTTGCTGCAGCATTCAGGAAAGTCTCACATTAAAATTCTAAATGAAAGGATGCCGACCGATATCAATGGTCAAGAACCTGAAACCAACAACACAACGCAACAGAATTCACTGAATTTTCTGAACCCGTTTTCCTCATTTTGTGCGTCTTGGCCAGCGTCTTGAGAAACGGAATCGATATGGAATGGAGTACCATAACAGAGGACCAAACAACACAAAAGGAAAAAAAGAAGAAGAAAAGAAAAATTTCCTACAATTTCTGGCCAAGACTCACCGTCCATGCTGATTGGGAATTCCTTGAAGAATCCACACGGGACTTCGACGCCGTCGTTGCTATGATCGAAATAAGAAAACCGCTCTCGGGCACTGAACGCCCCGCCAAAGTTATCATCTCTGCCCTTCTTGTACCTCAGAGGAGGCGGCGGCAACGTCGATGGTGATGACCAGGAAGAATTCGCGCACAAATCTCTGATCTCCTCGACTGCTTTCGAATAATCTGATTCACCAAAAGGGGGAGAAAAACACGAGATCAGCAGACGATGAGAATGAGACGATCGCAGTTTCCTATCGGAAAATCCCAAATCCAGAAAACGGTTCGACGGGGGCGACCTGAGAAGAGGACGGGGGAGGAGCAGGCGGGGCGGGCGGTCGGGAGGGCGTACTTATGCTCGCCGTAGGAGGGAGGGTAAGAGAAGAGAGGGGACTGGAGGGGGTCGAAGGGGGAGGACCGGAGGAGGCACTTGGTCGGGGAGAGAGAGGTGTAGAGGGCCAGGAAGAGGGAGGTGAAAAGGTAGAGCAGGGAGAAACAGAGCAGCTTCGATTGGAAGAGGACCGGTGGCTTCCCCATTGGAGTTTCCTGGCTATGGGTTTCCACGCCCCCTTTGGCGAATTTAGTGGCAATCATTCCTTTTCTCTTTTCGCTTTATGTATCCTGGAAGAATAATCAAGCGAGGTCGAGTCCTTAAATATTGCGTCTAGAAAAAAGGGCTTTTTTTTTCTAATGTATTTTATTTGGCAGCGGAGTATCCGAGACTCTTTCGACGCTATATTAATTCCACCGGATACGATCGTGGGTAATTTTATTCTTGGTAATTTTATCGGGAAATTACATAGGTGGCTATAAGATAATGTACAAATAAGACGATTCAAACCATGTTTTGCTTGCTTACCATTTCATAAATTAAAGGAAAGTTGGTAACGTGTTCTGACACATAAATGCCAACTACCGCAAAGCATATGAGTGCTGAACTTTTTTTTGTCGTACCTCCAATTGAATGCCACTTGATTATTGCGTGAATTTCACACGCAACGCATGTAATTATTGAGTCACCGCATTGATCATCGAGTGTACAGAACATATTTTGGACTGTCATGTTATCTGCTTAATTTTTGTAAGCTGATTAATGGTACGCATTTCACCGGAAAAGCGAGAAATCTTTTGAATTAATGGAATGAATGAAGGTTATGGAATGGTATTCTTTGTTGATTCTGGATAGGAAAATACATGGCTGAATTAAAGGGAATAAAATTGCAAACATTGGAAATGAAAGGTTGCAATAAATGTAAATTGTGTAGGAAACTGAAGAAAATAAAAAGTTGCGAGGAATTTAAAGATGAAAATAAAATCATAAACAAGCGTGCTTTTATTAATTATGCAAGAGAGTTTACAATGACAACATTGTGGGCTTTTATATGCCATTTACAACAATTATTAGGGATGAGCACGGTTTAGGTGGGCGGTTCCTACTTTGGAATCGGAAACTACCTACTAATGACTGGTTCCAAAAAACTAGAACCAAGACTCGCCTATCGATTCAATGGATCCACCCAAGAACCGGACCACTGGTCGGGTTCGATTTCGGGTGGGTCCATGGAACCAGTCCTCAATCCCTACAAAATATGTTCGGCCTTATATTCGGGTTAAATTGCAAGCCATTGAATTTGATTAATGATTGAAAACTATAAGGCAAAACGTATAAACAATACTCATTAGCTAAAAATTTAATTTCTTCAAAAGTCATGATGTGGTTCTTTTAAGGTTTTCCTACGCTAGAAATATATGGAGAATTAAACTCTATGTTAAAAATCCTAACCTTTTAGAAGTTAAAACATTGATCACTTAATTCATCCTTTTTACGTCAACCTAATTTAATAATGGGAATGGCTAAGGAGAGACCTAATTATACTCTTAAACGAGCTGTTGGCTCTTATGGACACCTCCAAGTGGTTCTCTCCTTCCTCTACGTTTGTTTATTTTATTTTGATTGAGAAAGCAAGTAAATGAATTATTAGAATGAAAAAAAAAAAAAGTAGGAAGTTAATCTCATTACATACCAGAGAGACAAAATTAGTCAATAATGTCCAATAACTACAAATATACATATATGTACATATATATTTGGTCGAAAAATTATAAAATAATTAAGTAATTAAAATGGAATTTCTTATTTAGTGGACCGGTGTGTTGTTCCATGCCTAGAACCGAGAATTGAAGTAATACTCACCAATTCCACTAAATTGGAACCAGGAATCAGACCGTTCCCCATGGGAACCGCTAGTTTCTATCTGGTTCGGTCCAGTTGCAAAAAGTCTGGTGGGTTTCCAATTCTTTTGTACACCCCTAATAGTTATCACACATGGTCATGGATTTTGTGTGCTTTGATAACTTCCTAGTGCTATCTAGAGTTATTGAGAAAAGTTACACGTTCTTAGATTCTAGCTACCTTCATCCACAAAAAAGTTATAAAACTTGGAGTCATGGGCATAGTAATAAGGTAGACTTGCATTTGTGTCGATCTAATGTCTTTCTTTAAGCTCCGGCACCTACTAAAATTTGCAATAGATGACTATCGACAAACCATGGTGACTAATGAAATCCTCATCTATACCTCTATAATATCTATTGTCAATGACTTCATTGACAGGTTATCGATTCCTTTTGAATAGTCAATTGTTTTGTTCATTGATTGTTGTTGCTCTGACCTAGCTTTGCTCTCACCCCCAAATCTTGCTACTTGTGGATAATAATCAAGAGTTGGTCTCTCTCTTTTTTTTTTCCCTTGCATTGACAGTACGGTACATGTATAAAACTTGGAGTCATGGGCATAGTAATAAGGTAGCCTTGCATTTGTGTCGATCTAATGTCTTTCTTTAAGCTCCGGCACCTACCAAAATTTGCAATAGATGACTATCGACAAACCATGGTGACTAATGAAATCCTCATCTATACCTCTATAATATCTATTGTCAATGACTTCATTGACGGGTTATCGATTCCTTTTGAATGGTCAATTATTTTGTTCATTGATTGCTATTGCTCTAACGTAGCTTTGCTCTCGCCCACAAATCTTGCTACTTGTGGATAATAATCAAGAGTTGGTCTTTTTTTTTTCCCTTGCATTGACAGTACGGTACATGTTTGACTCTCGCACCATTACATGGAGACAATCATCCATATGCGTTAGAATTTTATTGATTTTTGGCATTTTCAATATTTTAACTATTCAAAGCACTTTGTGCAATTATATGTATTGAACTCAATAGCTGGGATTGGCGAAAACTCTCTCGTTATGTCGAGCTTCATCTACCTCAAATGGCAGTTTCTCTTTAACCCTAACCCTCATTCCTCTTAACCAATACCATCAGTTCTTTACAGTACTTCAACCCACCTTGTACCTCAGTTTTCTCGAATTGGCAACCAACCCAGAATCTACAATTCTGGCTGCATCCGTTCCCTTCCCACCCCATCCTTTGAGAGGTTGCATGGCTTGAAATCTTCCTTCATCGGGCTCAACCTTCTCTTCCGTTGGACTCAAAACCATGTCGAATCTGCCGAATTCAGCGCCGATTGTCACTGGTTAGTTTCTGCATGTCTATCATTCTCGGTGTTTTAATGACAGCATCAAATTGTTGTTAGTCTCCATTTGTTGTTCTCGTCGTGGTCTCTATTTCTGTCTTCCGCTTCACTGGATGTGGTTCCCATTGAAATGACTTCAAACGAAACGGCCCAATCTTCACGTCTAACTGCTCTCTGTTCTAGCGTGAGTCATCTAACTACTGAACAAATAATTGATGATTGGGATGAAGCTCCACCCACTGACACAGTAGAGGAGTGCCGTTTAACACTAGTTGGCAAAATTCTGTCTGACCCATATATCAATCTTCCTGCTTTTCAAACCACACTCCGGAAAGCCTGGCGTATTGATTCTGTAGACATAACACAAAGTGAGACAGGTTTCTACATTGCAAAGTTTAAGACCAAGGAAGAGAAGCAAAGAGTTCTTGATGGCGGACATTGGCTTTTTTCAGGACATTTGGTTATTTTCAAACCCTGGATTCCAATACCCCTCTACACTGTTATGATTTCTCTACCTGTGACTTTTGGATTCAAGTGATTGGCTTATCTTTGGAATGGTCTTCAGAGCGTATGCTAATAAAAGCGGTACAACACCTCGGTGAGATCAGAGACGTGAAGGTGGATTCAAAGGAAGGTCAACTGTCCAAAGCAAGAAGAGTTCGTGTTCAACTTAACGTGCACACACCTCTTGTGACAGGGAAATTAATACGAATACAGGGCAAACCTTTTTGGCTGGACTTCCGATATGAACGGCTTCCTCATTTCTGCTTTTCCTGTGGCAAGCTCGGGCATTATGCGATGTACTGCAAGGACATTCCATACACTGAAGATAAACATGAGGGAAGAGAAAAGATGGCCTATGGGCCATGGCTTCGAGCCGAGGTCAAAATGAATAGTCCTTACTGGAAAATCTTTTATGGCCCACCAGAACATCAGAGCAAACAGAAGAGATTATTCCTGAAACTCCCCCTGCACGGGTAACTACAGTTCCATTATTGCCTCCTCCATCTACGATTATGGGAGAAAATCAAAACAGGGAGTTTGAAGGTTACCGTACTGAGTCTACCGTACCTTCTTCACCGCACCAACCCACATTGGTTATGCATAGTACAGCCCTTATAGCTGCTGACCAAAAGCTAAAGGGAGTTCAGTCCTCACCTATGGATAGCAAAACATCAAAGAAGCTGCATAATCCTAGATCGAAACCTACTCTAGGATCGGCCAAAAAACAGCGCAGATATAATCCATATGACTCAAAGACTGTCTTAATCGCGGAACCTCCTAACCTACACCTAATGGAAACCCCTGTTTTCCTAGCAAATGAGACAGAAGTTCGGGCTCTGGTGGCTGGCCCTAAACAGCCACCTGTTGACAAATGAAGCTTATTTGTTGGAACTGTCAGGGTTTGGGCAATCCCCTGACAGTTCGAGCCCTTAGGGCCATGATGGCCAATGAAAAGCCCGATATAATACTTCTAATGGAAACTAAAAACTCTGCAGAAAAGCTTAAGCAAGTGCAGCGAATTCTCACCTTTTCTCATTCCTATATACTTGATCCAATTGGTCTGGCGGGAGGTTTAGCAGCGTTCTGGAACGATCCTATCTCTTTACAGGTGATAACAGCAACACAACACTGGTTAGACATGACTTGTAAGTTTGGCCTGCAAGGAAGGACTACTCGAATTACCTTTCTTCATGCTCCTACAGATTTTCATCAGCGCCAGTTGGTATGGGATGATCTTCGCCACATTCATTCCCAAAACAGTTTTCCTTGGCTTTGTGCTGGTGATTTCAATGGCGTCCTTTACCCTTGGGAAAAGATAGGCAAACGACCTGCCTTGCTGCAAAGAATGCAATCGTTTAGAACTATGTTAGATGATTGTGCTTTTACTAAGTTAGAAAGCAAGGGTTGCAAATTTACCTGGTTGAATAATAGGGAAGGAGAGAAGCTGGTGAAGGCCAAACTTGATCGGATGGTTTGCTCGATGGACTGGCGATTACTATTTCCGGCAGCAGAAGTTGTTGCCCTTCCACCGGTGGGTTCTAACCACTGTCCCCTTGTGCTTAATACTTCACTAGTTTTACGCAGACTTAGCAAGCCTTTTATATTTGAAGCTTTTTGGAATGAAGATTCTGAATGCAGGCACATTATCTCGAAAGCATGGAATTCAGGAGACTTACGGCATGCTGATTTTAGTCGGCAAGTGAAGAATGTGACCGCAGCCCTTATAAGATGGAGCCGCCGAAAGTTTACCAATGGTCAGCAGAAACTTGTGATCTTGCAAGACAAATTACAGCACTTTATCAACCAGAGGGCTTCCCAAATTGACAGGGTACAGGTATCAAGATTGAAAGAAGAAATTCGACAAGCTTGGAAACAAGAGGAACAATATTAGGCCTTACGTTCTCGAATTAAATGGCTTAAATGGGGTGATAAAAATACTCGATTCTTCCATGCATCAACTATTCAATGCTGACAACGTAATCGAATTACTATGTTACAAGATGAGAATCAGTAGTGGAGACGTGACATCCCAGCCCTCTAGAATATGACATTCTCATATTTTTCTAAGCTATATACTTCCGAGGGTTATCGCAACTACCACCCGCTTTTGGACCAATGCAAGACAGTTGTTACCACCGAAATGAACTCTCAACTGACAGCTGCTTTGACCCTAGAGGAAGTTCGCCAAACTACTTTTCAAATGGAAGCTACCAAAGCTCCGAGACCGGATGGCTTAACTGGTCTATTTTATCAAGAACATTGGGAAACAATCAAAGACAGCCTGTTCTTATTAGTACAGAATTTTATGCTATACGAGGAAATGCCTCCAGGTCTAAATCAGACTATTCTCACCCTCATTCCCAAAACATCTCAACCTGAAACACTAGAGCAATTCCGGCCCATCAGCTTGTGTAACTTTGCATACAAAGTTATCTCCAAAGTGCTTGCTAATCGCCTCAAACCCTTATTGCCTGTTCTCATTTCTAAGGAACAATCAGCTTTTGTTAAAGGCAGACAGATCCAAGACAATATCTTTATTGTCCAAGAAGTTCTTCATCACTTTCGCACACACCAGAATACTAGAAAGTTCAATGCAATTCTAAAAATAAACATGAAAAAGGCCTATGACAGAGTGGAATGGGATTTCTTACGAGATTATCTCCTCAAACTAGGTTTTCATCCAAGATGGGTAGGTTGGATTATGCTATGCGTCACCACTTCATCCTTCAGTGTGAAGTTTAATGGAGAAAATTTACCCTATTTCTTTCCTACTCGAGGGCTGAGACAGGGTGACCCCTTATCCCCTTATCTATTTATTCTTGTGGCTAATGTTTTGTCTACTTTAATTACCCATGCTATCAGTTTTGGACATCTCAAAGGCCTTCGTTTGAATAGATGGTGTCCTACTTTATCACACTTATTTTTCGCTGACGACGCCATCTTCTTTTTAGCTGGCACTACTTCAGAATGTCACAATTTAGCAAATCTTTTGAATTTATATTGTGTGGCTACTGGACAGTTGATTAACCGGAATAAATCGGGTCTCATCTTTTCCAAGAACTGTCCTATCTCTTTACAGCAGAATATGGTTGAGGAACTTAGGATCCCGGTTTTACAGCGGACTGGGAGATATTTAGGCCTACCATCGGATTGGAGAAGGTCAAAGAAAGAGGTGTTCTCCTGGATAATTGCCCGAGTTAATGCTAAGCTTGAGGGATGGAAGGAGAAGTTCATTTCCAAGGGGGGTAAGGAAATCCTAATTAAATCCGTTATTCAGGCTATTCCACAGTATGCAATGACTATATTTCAGCTGCCTATTTCTATTTGTTCATCTATTGAGAAGTGCATTGCTCGATTCTAGTGGAGAACTAATCAGAATAAGGGAGGTGTGCATTGGAAAAAATGGGATGTTTTGAAAGATCGAAAAATACAAGGGGGAATGGGATTCCGTGATTTGCTTACTTTAAATAAGGCGGCACTATTGGGAAAACAAGCTTGGCGAATGTTGAAAAATCCTGACTCGTTATGGGGAGCTCTGTTTAGGGGTTTGTATTTTCACTCATCTGATTTTCTATCGGCTGTCCGAGGAAATCGGCCATCTTGGGGGTGGCAAAGCCTTCTAAAAGGTAGGGATGCTATTTTACCAAATCTTTGCTAGTCTGTTGGGAATGGAGCTTCTATACGAATTCGTGGTGATCGATGGTTACCTATGGGAATCATCTATGGACCTATAGCTAGAGCGGAACCAGTTAAAGTGGCAAATATCATTGACCAGACTAACCAATCCTGGAAGACATCGGTGATTCAAGAATTTTTTGAAGAACAGGTTGCTACAGAAATTATCTCAATACCTATTCGACCTTTATTTTCAAAAGACAAATTGATATGGTCAGCTACATCAACTGGTATATACACTGTAAAAAGTAACTATCATGCGATTCTTCAGTCAAGTAGCAAGCCACAAGAGTCACATGGTTCGACATCTTACCGGAATTCATAGAGCCTCTGGCAAAAAATCTGGTCGATGAAGACGATCCCCAAACTTTGTACTTTTCTCTGGTCCGTCTGCCAGAATGCTATTGCAACCCGAGCTAATCTCTTCAACCGTCGGATTGTTCCAGACCCCTTCTGTCCACTATGCCGCCAATCTGTTCCCGAAACAATTGAACATCTACTTATACAATGTCCTTGGACAAGAACAATTTGGTCAAATTCACAGCTTGATTTATTATCCTCTACAACCTCAGTTTCCAGCATTATGCGGTAATTATCAGAACATGTAATTTTACCTGATCCATCTCCAGGTTTAGAGGTTGTCGCTACCATATTTTGGCAGATCTGGCAGAATAGAAATCATTTTATCTTTCAAAATCAGCGCCCGAATCCTTCTCTGGTTGTGGAGTCGGCCATGGCACAAACCAGATCTTATCAGCTTTCAGTTGCTGCATCCCATCCATCACGATCTGGCCTGGACCCTGTTCAACCCGATCGGCTTTGGCAACCTCCGGAAAAGGGTGTTCTGAAATGTAATATCGATGGTAGTTATCAAGAGGGCAAACCTGAAGATTCTATGGCCTGTATTTGCAGAGATGATCAAGGTCGTATCACAGACATTTTTTCCCGACGTTTTTCAGCGCACTCACCTTTCGAATCAGAGCTCCAGGTGCTGAATCTGACTCTCCAACATCTTCATCAACGATGCCTCCAAGACGCTCCTCTCGATCTTGAGACTGACTGCCTTCAGCTTGTCGAGATCGTGAACGGTGTTCGATCGCCGCCATGGGAGCAGCGGCCGGTGATAGACGAAACTCTCTTCTGGCTATCCAACTTCTCTCTCCTCTGTCTGCGGCACTATCATCGATCAGCTAACCTAGTGGCTGACTGGGCTGCTAAAGCCCAGTTAGCTCACCCGGCCCAAAATTTTAATCTCTTTCTTCCGCTTGAACTGTTGGATTTATTGTATGCGAACGCTTTGGCTGCAGGGTGTAATCTTCCTCTATAATCTATATATTAGCGTGGTTTCTGTCCAAAAAAAAAAAAAAAAAGCACTTTGTGCTTTGTTAGCATTGTGACTTTTCTTAACCTTTCAATTTTTAATATCTCAATATATTAATAGAAAAATAATACTTCCCTTTTTCAATGACAAAAAAGAGTTTTTTTAGCAATGGTTGAATATTGTTTATAAAAGAATAAAGCTTCCTAATTACCTAACTATTAAATATTTAATATTAAAGCATATTATACATTCTTAAATAATGTTTCTCGAAAAGGTATCTACTTGAAAAGAGGTAACTAGCTTTACAAGTAAAGCACTGGTGAATAATACAATGTCCTTCATAATACGATACGCAAGATGCTTTATGCAGCATGAATTGTTCTTACTATGCAATAAGATAAGATATTGTAGCTACATTTATAATAACAAGTGATATTAGTCTTGAAGACAATTGCCTCTTTTTACTATCCATTCATTTTAGAAACTTAAACTAGGGAAAATTCCAAATAAGAGCTTGAGGTGTTCTTATTTTCTCAAATAATGACTTGAAATGAACCTTATTTCAAATAAATGATTTTCTCAAATAAAAGTCTAAAGTGAATCTTATTTCAAATAAGGACCTAAAGTGCTATGTCAATCTCAAAGAATAACGTGACCTCACCAGTTGATTGAGGGCATTTTTGTCATTTATCCTTTTTATTTATTTTCTTTCTTTTTCTTTCTTTTTTATATTTTCTTTATTTCCATAAAAAAAAACTCAAAAAAGGAAAAACTTAAAACTTAAAAAACACAATTATTATTATTATTATTATTATTATTATTATTATTATTATTATTATTATTATTATTATTATTAGGAGAAGGCCATGATCCTCTCCCAGATTTGGGCAAGGGCCAATGACCCTTGCCCAAGGCTAGGGAGGGTCATGGCCCTTGTGTAATTTTGGTGAGGATTATTAGGAGAAGGCCATGATCCTCTCCCAGATTTGGGCAAGGGCCAATGACCCTTGCCCAAGGCTAGGGAGGGTCATGGCCCTTGTGTAATTTTGGTGAGGAAAAAAAAAGGAAAAAAATTTATTTAAAGTGTAAATGACAGAAATACCTCAATCAACTAGCGTGCATGCCCTTCTTTGAAACTAACATGGTAATTCATACCTTTTTTTGAAATTATGTTCATTTCAAGCCTTTAGGCCTTTATTTAAAATAATATTTACTTCATGCCTTTATTTGAAATTTTCCCCCTAAACTATAATAATTTAAAAATTAACCATAATGTTAATTAGGAAGCTTTGTTTGATCATACACAATACTCAGCCTTCGTTGGGAAAAAGTTTTTTGTGTAATAAAAGGACAAGTTTCTAGGTTTTCTTTTGATTTATTGAGATATTAAAAATTGAAAATTTGAGAAAAGCCATGTACATGTCACCAAATGCTCTTAAATAGTGAATAAGACTGAAAGTGATGCCTTTAGGGAAAAAAGGATTATAAGTAATGATGGTTTGGAAAAGAAAAAATCTATCAACCGAAAAATGAAAAAAATCCCATTATTTAGACTCCATTTATTTCGTGAAAAATAGATAATTTGGAAAATAATTTTCCAAAAATGATCATTTGTATTGTTTATAAAAATGAATGAACGACAAATTTTTCCTCATTAATGAAAATGTTTAGATATATATTGTTGTCGACAATAAAATATTTTCAGTTGATTAATTATTTCAAGAGATACAAGCGATTGTTTTTAAAAAAATATTTTCCAAATCATTATTTTTTTGCGAAACAAATGGAGCCTTAGTTCATCAACTAATCTCACCTTGCATGCAATTGTTGAGGATATTTGATTGATTCATAAATGATTTGTGCTAAAAATGTCTTAAAATTTTTGCAATTGTGTCAATGCAATCATAAACCTTTCAATTTGATCAAATTAGTCCAAAACTTTTTCACATTTGGTTAATTGAGTTCATCGACCAATTTTGGCTGGACATTGCTAACATTGATACCAATCATTCTACATTGTTTGTGTGGACATAGACATTTCTAAATATATATTTTTTTAAATGTCTTTTCTTTTAATTTTTTTGTCCTTTCTTTTTTTTTTTCCTTTTCATTTTGGTCGTTCCACATTAGCACCAGCTATGCTATATAGGATGGCCAATGTCATGCTAGTGATTTCTGACCAAAATTAGTTGAATGGACTCAGTTGGTAAAATGTGAAAAGGCTTTCAACTCAATTAATCCAATTGAAAAGTTTAAAATTAAATTAACACCACGGCTTTCTTATTATGTAAATAAAAAGGGGATATTATTTGGTACATATCGTTAGAAAATTATTCAAAAGGTCACAAACCTCTTGTACAGTAACTAATTTAGTTTTAAATCTTTTAATTTTGCTAATTCAATCCTAACTATTTTGATTATACCAGTTTAGTCATGAATCTCTAAATGATTTGCCAAACTAGCCATCAACCTTTTAGTGAATTGTCAATTTAGTCATTCTAGCTAATTTTAATTGGACATCGATAATGTGGAGAATTTTTTTTAATATTTAAACAATTTCCCAAAATTTTTATTATTTTTTCTTTTCTTTTCCTTTCTTTTTCTCTCTCTTTTTGCACATGTCGGCCAAACCACCGGCCACAAGTAGAGAGCTAGTGACCTCCGCCAGCCTCTGGGCAAGGACCGGCAACCCTCGCCAAGCCTTGGGTGAGGGCCACAAAGCCCATATCGACCATGAGTAAGGGTCACGGCGCTCGCCTCACCAAATATAGCAAGGGTGTCATGGCCCTCATTGTGGCTATGAGGGATGAGGCAAGGGCTTGGTGACTCTTGGCCAATGGCCGGCAGCTCCACCAGCCATGTGTAGAAAGAGGGGAAAAAACAAAAGAAAAAATTAATAAAAAATGAATTCAAAAAATTCAGAAATATTTTTAAAAATTTTAAAAATTATCTATGTCAGCGTTGATCGTGCCACATAGGACGGCTAGACTGATTGGACCGCACATTAGTGATGTCTAGCCAAAATTAGCCGAAATGACTAATTTGGCAATTTGTTAAAAGGCTTAGAACTAAATTGACACAATCAAAATGTTTATGACTCAATTTGTGAGTTGTCAAAAGGTTTATGACAGAACTAGCAAAATTAAAAGATTTAGGACTGAATTAACGGTCGTACAATATACTTAGGACTTTTTGGATAATTTTGCCCATATCATTCCATACGTCATATCTTCTCACTAAAATAAGTCTTGGAGTGCTTTCTTGAATCATGTAGGTGCATCTTAAACTCCGTAGTAAGGTTATATATGAGGGGACCTTAGGGCTCCGATGATTAAAAAGAAATTCGTGCTTGAAAAACCATTAAAAAAATTTGGAGCTCGTGACCAGACTGTAATTGGTTTCAGATACTAATATAAAAGGTTAACGAAGTCTTCAATGCATTTGATATTTGAAAAACGATAGATTCCAAGTCATGATACTTAAGAGTTAAGGGCCAAAGTCAAAAGACGAAAGGAATAAGTGCAAAGGAGTGACAGTGATAGAAGCCTCAAGATTTTCTGAAAATTGACAAAAGGGCATTTAAAGATTTTTAACATTTTGAACTTCATTGTAACAAAATATCATAAGCTTACAGAAAACGTAGAATATCAAAAATTAGAGTATGAAAATATCCATGACGTCTGATATTACGAAAAGCTCGAAGCCTTCATGGAAAAGAGGATAGTTAAATATTTCCGACACTTTGGATTATTTTATGACAAAATGTTGTAAGCCTTTATAAAACATGCTAAATTCATAAAAATTAAGATTTTGAATAGAACTTCCACAGACCACTACGGTGTTACGATGAATTTCCACAACTCTTTGCAAATTATGCTAAGTTAGAGATATTAAAATATTAATGATGTTATGAAGTGTGTTATGACAAAATGTTGTAAGCCTTTATAAAACATGCTAAAATTTGGAAATATTAACATGGAAGTGTGCAAGAACCCATACTTATAGGGCACCCAGCCCGATTGGGCCCAAGTCAAGCTTGCCCGCTGCTGGCCACTTTAGTATATGTGGTTTTTGCTCATAGGTGATCTTAGGCCATCATTTTGGCCCGATTTGAGGAACCCACACGACCTAGGGCTGAACAAGGATAACCTCTAACAATTATTTAATTTTTCAAAATTTATAACAAGATTCTATAAAATGTTTATGAAGTTTTCAACGTACTTCCTACGAAAAAATTGAATTCCAAATACTAAAAGTTAGAGTTAAAGCCGAAAGTTAGAAGATGAAAAATAACTGCCAAGGAGACCATAGGATAGAAAACTCAAGATTCTAAGTTCCTTCGCTTATATTTACGTGGCTAATATCTAAATAAAAAATAATGATCTTGATATATCACTCACAAATAAATACGTGCATAATTCGGGATCAATTTGGGGAAACGTAAAGATTGACATACTTCCAGCCATTAATAAAAATCTATGAATGCGGAAAACCCTAAAACCTTGGATGGATGCACAAAGCTTGATCGATCTGTTGAACATCATGTTTCAATAGCCAATACCCCTCAAATGTGATGGTGTGTTTTCTATAGTGATAGGATTTGAATCAGACAACTTGACGTTTTTTTTTGTTTCTTACATTACAACATCTTCCATCAAAACCATTATAGTAACATATTGACAAACAAATATCACGTAATAAATGCTAGTAATAAATTAGGCAATAAATCGGAATTAATTGAGAAATACAAAATTGGGATCACATTAGAATAATAAAATATATTATAACATGAGACACCAAATTGAATTCATATCAAATTGATAAAGAGCTTTGTCTTCTTACCAAGACCGCAGAGACCCATTGTCAACGATTTACACAATTGTAGCAAGAGTTGCTCATGCAAAATAGTCTTTCTAAACTTCTCAAAATCTTCAATAAGTGGCATGTTCGCCGTCCTCATGTTGTTCACCCTCTATTGGTCAATCCAATAGTCTTTTTAGACTTCTCAAAGTAGGTTGTCATAGTGACTAT
The DNA here is from genome assembly GCA_014182375.1 of Eucalyptus virginea. NCBI lineage: Eukaryota > Viridiplantae > Streptophyta > Magnoliopsida > Myrtales > Myrtaceae > Eucalyptus > Eucalyptus virginea. The sequence continues at coordinate 32,767,840 of CM024518.1, forward strand.
TTAGATCTGTAATTAGACTACTAAGATGCCAGCTGTGATAGAAGTAAAATAGAATGAAAGCTATTGCTGTGAATATATAAGATATATAGTTTGAAGGGGATATAATGTGGTGCATATATATAAGTGCTACATTAGAACACCCATTTATCATTGGGCCGATCAATATGTCATATATTAAGGGGATTGAGTTTTGAGTGTAAGATAGAATAAAAATAGAAGTCAAAAGTTAATAACCGTCATGATTCCAACCAATTATCTAAAGTGTGGTGCACAATTTTTCATGCGACGCCCTAGCGTGTCACGACTAATGTAAAGCCATTGGTGCAGTTATCTTTTTCGTTTTACTTTTTTTTAAGCATGTGAAAGCGTAACGGACTAAAGTACTCTAGAAATGCATACCAAATTCTACAAACAGGGCAATTTCATTTCTTATGTATAGGCTTAATGTGGGCTGGCCGCAAAATTTAGCCCATGAATAGGCGCTTCCGCCCCAGATTTGATCCATGACGAGCTCTCTGCGATCTTTTATGCTTTGAAATTTTCTCTAAAATTCTATCATTTGTGATCTTATTTTTCTTTAAAGTTTTAGTAAAACTCTAAAGATCCATCAAGGTGAAACTATCTTCGAGCGTAGTTTGAATTATCCAAAAGAGTTGATAATTTTAGTCTCTCTCTTTGATGAATAAATTAGGTCGTTATAATGCTTAGATATATATGTAAGAACCTAAGTGTGTCAAAGCCATGTCGAATTAGAGTGATAAACATGTAGACTTCGGCTTGATTCTTCACTTTAAACTTAGGAAAGAGGAAGGGGGCTATGTGCTTTCAAATTCTTCTATTTATCTAATTTCATTTAATTATTTGATAGAAGTATTAGCTCTTGATTGTTTCTATCTCTATTAAAGCATACTTGCAAGCATTCCACAAACAAGTTTTAAAATATTTAAAACGACTTATTCATCTCCTACATATTACATTGACCTTAACATGACGTCCATTGCTTGCTTTCCTACGAATTATGGACACACCTTAACATCGGGGTTGCATGCTTTAGTTGACTAGTGTACTGCCCATGGCCGAGGATGGTACATGCCGCATGGTCTTTCGGACTAGGCTAATGACCTGAATCGTAACAATGGGTACAATGTGGATATGACATCAAACGTTAAAACCTGCCATGTACTCATAAGTTCCAAAATGTTAAAACGTAAATTTTATTTTGTTGTCTCTAACACTCCCCTTGAAACAAACTTGGCTAGGCTAGACCTATTAAAATGGGTCATTGACCCATTTCTTAATTCATATTAATGTGTTGAATTGTTTTATGGGTCATTTATATTCAGTAAATATGTAATAAATTGGTTTAGAATGGTAGATTCCAAAACAATATTGATATTGAGTGGTTTATTTATTTAGACCCAATTCACATATATAACCCTCTAGTCTTCACTCGATCCCACACTAGTTTATTTTGTGCTCTCACCTCAATTTATGTATAAATTATCTTAGATTTAATTAAATATATAAGTATTTTAGTAATATGGATTGAGTATAGATTACTAGCTTTTTATTACATGAAAATCAGATCAAATGTATTAAACTGATCAATTTGGGTGATATCATTTTAGTTCTGACCTCATTCATCCGTATCACGTGTTTAGGCCATGAGGGTGCTCCAAGTCCCGTTCAATAGCACATCCCCCGTTTCCGCCCATCAAATATATATACGAAGGGTCCGTGTGACGAAACCTGAGGACCAAATTGAGAAAAATAGTTTAAAAGCGGACTGAATTCCGTCGCCGGCGGGGCCTCAAATTCGAAGCGCTCTGGAGAGTTCCGTCTCAGAAATTCTCTTGCGTCCGGAGTCGTCAAACCGTTCGATTTCCCAAATTCACAGAGAGAGAGAGAGAGAGAGAGATGGCCGAGGAGGAGAGGAAGAAGCGGGTGGTGGTGGAGTCGCTGGGATGGCTCACCGAGTCCTCGATCATGCCCAAGAAGCACCGCGCCATCGCCGGCGTCGGCGCGTCCTCGATCTTGGAGCTCAAAGCTCAGCTCTACAAGTCTCAGGAGGAGTCCAAGCAATCCAAGGATCTTTCCGGCGGTCCCGACGCCTCCTACCATCGCGCCAAGGTGATCGGTCCCCCGCCCGATTCCTTCTCGCGCAAAAACTCCGGCGTCGACGCTCGCGCCCACAAGTGCGTCTTTTCCCTCGATATCTCGTTCGTTGATTCTGATTGTCGCCTTTGGTACTTAGGCGTTTCCGGTTGGTTGCTGACAACCGGGTTTTGCGGTTTCTTCTAGTTTTGCTGGCGTTTCCAAGCCCTAATTCGATCCATTTCTTCCAGATGCGAAACGATTGAAGTGTTGCAGTTTGGTCCATCTTTAATCCGAATTTTGATATTAGGGTTTAGAATTGTGGTGGATTGAACGGGAACATGCAGAGAGAATTGGGTGCTGCAATCTTGTTCTCTCTGTTGTACATTGGAAGAGAATAAATGGGAATTGCTGTCATTTTGTTATTTTGTCAGGCATTCGCCTTATATTGGACGCAGCATTACTGAAAATTGTCTGTGTTTTCAATAAAAACTGCGTCATCTTGGTGGGACTGTAGTGTTTGTAAGTCTAGAAGACTGTTTTCGTGACTTAAAAAGAGAAGATCCTAGAAAAATCTATTATTTAGTCTCGTTATGATGATTCCTCCTATGTAGTTGAAGGTGGTATTCACTTGTGTTTCTTGATTTTCATTCAAGGGACAAGCTTGAGCTGAAAGCTATTAAAGATGGTACGAAAAGCTATGAAGCACTAGAGAGGAAGGCTGCCTTATATGATAAGCTAGTTAAGGGAGAGCTCTCTGATGAGGAGGACCAGGAAAAATATTGTGTGGATTTCTTTCGCAAGAACGTTGAGCAGGATGAGTCACAGCAGCCACAAGGGCATGACATGCCTTCCTCAGAAGTGCCGGAAGATGGGGATAACGAGGCCTCGGTGTTATTTGAGACAAAGTTTGCAGGACCTGGTCGAACAGTTGGAACAATGGATAAGGATGAACATAAGCGTTTTGTGAGGTAGGACTAGACCTTTTTCTCCTTTTTCCAATGCTATCTGGATTGAGGCATTTTCCATGTACGGACTTTGTCATTTTTGGTAAATATCAGCTTGAAAAATGATGAAAATATATCATCCATTCCTAACGACGATGATGATGTCGACAACAACATATATGTTTGGTTCATGCCTTGCATACTTGCTCATTTATTTTATTCATGATCAATTACAGGGAAGTACATGAAGAGGTGAATCAAGCACGAGAACAGGTGTCTGAGCTCAAAATGCGCAGACAAATGCAGGCAGAGGCTCGGCGTGAGAAACTGAAGCAGGCTTATCTTCGGAAGCAGCTGGACAAATTGAAGGCTACATCAGGTACAGAACAAAAATGACTATTTGGAGAAAGACATATCTTGCTTGTGCATGTGATAGATTTCCCACTTGCTTAAGATAAAAAAATGAAAAACTTCATAAAGATCATCTCGATGTAGTTTTTGTATTATTTAAATTCTCTACTAATTCGATTGTGTACCATTGTCTTGTATTATTGTTTCATCTCATTTTCTTTATGGGCACACATGATTATATAGATTTTCTTTATGGTTACTCATGATGATATAGTAGCATAGTGTCCTTATTACCATTGAGCCCAACTTAGGCTCTCCTTGTTGAACAAGTCCATCCTCGCTTATCTATTGTGCCATAGCAATCATTTGTGAAAATTTTGAATTTAGAGATTGCTAAACGTAAATAAGAATGCAAATTTCCATCAAACAATATATTCAGAGTACAATAACACATGTAGAAGATCAATTAAATGCAATGCATTTCTCATGCTCACAAGAAACTCCCTTGACGTTGCTCAACAACACTAAGGCTCACAATGCTCGCTCTACACACTTCACTAATTCTTCTTTGCAAGCTCCTATAACTTTTTTTTAGTTTTGTAAACCATGAAAGACTACCTTTATTTATACTAGTTGTAAAATCCTTAGCTCTTGGATAGGAGAGGGCCGCACGGATGTAATTCATGCTTGGACACAAAATGACACATAGCAATGGAGAGCTGAAATTTGATGGCTTTTGATGAAAGCCAAGACCTAGAAAGGTTCCTTTCACATTGTGAATGATCCTCTTATGTTTAGGCAAGTCAGTTCGTCTTTGTTTAAATTCCCCTCAACACCAACTCCTTTTAATTTATCACCATACCAAGTTGTTCCCTAGGTGTTGCTAATCATGAAAAAGACATCCTGATTAACGTGGCAGCAATTTGGCATACTGTCTCTATCGATATCATCTTTATTCCTCCCTCAAGTACCATCTTCTGGTCAGTGGACTTCTACATGTTTTATTTGGGCAGAGACTTCTAAGAGTTCAGTTGAATGGCTACACAATAGAGTAGTATCAAGCAGTTGATCACTTTTTGTAAGTCTCTTGGCATATTCAAAACGTTAGTCAAGAGAGCAGTCTTGAGTGGTTAAAACTTGTCGTAGGTCTCTCATCAATTGTATTAGCCATCGCTGCTACTCTGTACTGTACCTAGTTAGTTGTTAAGGATACAGTGGACTGTCTTTTGGCACACCTGGAAGTTGTCAATGTCACAATATCTCACCTGCTCATTCCACTCAATTTCTGCAGAAAGTGTTAAAGTCTAAAGTTCCCTTTGGATTCCATAGAATATGTTTTTTTTTTGGTAAGGTGGATACCATAGAATATGTTAAATTGCTTGAAAGTGAGGCTTCTTTGATATTGTTACTTTTGATTCCAATGGCAGAGGAGATATTTGGCTGTGTCAATCTCAAGTAGATCAAAATGCACAGTGTTGATAAATCTTGAATCTTTTGAATATTTGCCTTCAGCAGAGCAGAATCTTACATTAATTTTTATTAGAGTTTAAAGTGGCTTGCGTTCTAGGACACAAAATTCCTAAAAAAGCTTGTATTGAGAAGCCATGTTTTGCACTGCACTTTCAAGTATGAGAATGTTTGAGCTCCCTGAGCTACTTGTGAAGCCTAACTGTAGGTTTACCTTTGTCCTTTAGATTTCTGTATCTTATCTCCAGTAATAATAAGTTAATAACCATCAATGCTGCAGCACGCGGCTAGCTTGCTTTTCTGGGGCCTGACATACAAACTGGAATTTGTTGAGCCATAAAATATTACTGGACAATAAATTGAGGAATCTTGTTGCAAGATGTTGGTGCTTTTTTCAGCTGAGGATTATTCTTTAATTCCACACGTACTTGAGATGAGTTTGTTTTTGAATTCTGGGGGTTACTCCATGTAAAATTGTTGTCTTAATCACTCACATGAAAAGGAATTCTTTACACCGATTTGCATGACTTCCAGCGGTTGTAAATTGCAACAGGTGCTAACAGAACGTTGACAATTTTTAATTTGGCTGCAAGACTGAACTTATCATCATTATGCATCGCATTTTGCTGTGGGAACTTTGAGCCAACCATTGAGCTTTCTGTCTCTCTATTAACCCACCGGGTTTTGTCTATTATGTAAATTCATTTACAGAACAGGGGTCTCACACCTTTCTTAGGATTGTTTTCCTAGGGTCAGATCTCTACATTCAATTGTTCAAGGAGTATATTTTGTTGCTTTGTAATATGTCATCAGTTTCACACTTCCTTCTACATATATCACATTGGCATATGTAGGGTTTTTGTTTGGCCCATTGGATTTCTGAAGTCATGGACCCAATGAAGTTCCTCCTACTACTCCCTGTTGACTTGCAATACTTCTTTGCTATATTCCTATATTTGACTTACTTTTTCGTCCTCGTCATATATTCCTATATTCCTATCTTTTGCAATACTTCTTTGCTATATTCCTATATTTGACTTACTTTTTCATCCTCGTCATTTATTTGGTGTTTCTTTTGACTCCAAGCTTGGTTACTCTCACATTGGCTTTTTCTTTAACTACCTATACTATATTTTCCCACTCTTCTTCATTTTCTATTCTTCTTTTTGACCATAGATCACGTTGCATTGCATTTTACAGCTTTGTTATTGGATCTGCAACTTCTACCATAACAGGCTTTTAACTGCAACATTAATCATTCAGTCATTTGTTTTCTCTGCATTTCTCTGTAACTTGATTGCAGCACTGTTGAGCTCCCCCTGCATGTAAGCTTTAAAGTGGTCTCCCTATGATTGCATTTTTTGTGTGTTAAAGCTCCTGTTTGTTCGATAGCTTCTCAGACTGCTTTATAGTGCCTCCTCTTCACTTCTCATTAGCCATCTGCATTGCTCAGAGTTTCTATGTTTGCTAATAGCTTTTCTATATTTTTAGTGATGGTGAGTTGGCTACCATTGGTTGGCAGTGATAAATCCTTGATATCTCCCATTTTAGCCATAAATCAAATTCTTTTCATGCTGTCTTCCTCTAATGCATTTTCAAGCTTCTGCGATTTCATGTCAGTTTCTTTGGAAAATCAAGAGGAAAGGCTGTCCCAAAGCCTTGTTTTGTGTTGTAGCGTACCCATGTCACAGCGATCTCTTCTGAATAGTTTCCTTGACAGCAAACTTCACTTTCCATCTTTTGTTTTCTTCATCATCTACTTTTGGCCCTTTAAATGTGATGTGATTGTTGTTGTTCAACCGTTTGATGTTGCCTACAGTTTTAGAGATCTTCCATTGTAATCTGTACTTTTCTGTACAAATATAACCTTGGCCTCTGACCAAGAAAAAGTATAATATAATTTTTTGACCAGACACTTGGCAAAATCCAACTCCAATCAGATAGCTTCCAAGGATTGGCCAATGCCGCCTTGTATCTACTCCACAGCCCCTGACTATGTTTGGTCTATTTTCAATGACTCCATATGAGACAGTCCCTAATTGCCTACTTTTCATACTAATTTGTTGTATATAGAGGTTGGCGGGGCCAAATAAGGAGTTGAATTTCCATTCAACTATAGCTTCGGAGGACGTTAACAGACTTGCAAGATCACTTACAGTACAGCACTCCACATGCAACTAAAATTCTCTTGGCTTCTCAAAAATGAAGTCAGGTTTCTCACAGAAGGGTTATTGTTTCCGTTCTGCATTCTCAGAAGCTTGCATTATAGTGAGGGGTGATGGATTGTGTGCTAAAAGATTGCTGCAACCTTTAGTGAGGTTTTATGGGTGTGCAGGAAGTAAAGGTTTGAGAGTTTTGTGGGTGTACAGAAAGGCTCACTTGCTTATTGTGCACTGAGCTCATTTATAAAGAAGTTTGACAGTTTCTTGTGCCTAAGAAAATATAGTATTGCAAGTGATGCTAGTGACTTTTGTGTTACTGTACTATGAAGTAGTTATAGTGGTGGAAATTAATCTTATGTACTGGCCACCAATCTCCGAATATGGCAAAAAACAGTTTCATTCTCGTTTGAGTTTATCCTAGTAGGTCATCCATAGTTTGGGAAATATAGTGTAGGCTATCAAAATCTTCAATGTTCATTTGGGGAAGAAGAATGACTAATCCTGGTTTTTTACTGTCTTGTCTATGAGGCCATGGATCATTTCAGTGTAGTTCACTGCATATGTCTGTTGAGATACTTTGCATAACTGATGGTTTGATGACTTAATGACATAAAGAAATGAATAGCTGGAGGAGTTGATGTTTTACGAACAAGATTGAAGAAAAAGCCACTTCTGTCGGCCTCATCCACCTTATAAGACGTCTGTTCTATTTTGTTCCAGTTTTCCGGGTGTGAGGGCACACATGTCAGGCAAAAATCGGGAGAGTGAGAGAGAGATCCTTTCCGCTTAGAGTTCTAGGTTTTTGATTCCCAGTTCTGCTTGGAAAACTGTCCTCCTTATTTCCTAGCTAAGCTCTTTTTCTAAGCTCTTTTTCTTACTTATGTTTGTTCTCTGTAGGTGAGGAGAAGAAGGCATAGAAAAATTGAGTGATGGAATAGAGAAAAGCAGCTTTCCCCCTTCAATTGATTTGGGTGAACAGACATTTCTCACGGGAAGGTATCGAGCTCTGGCGGCACATATGGAACCACCAATTCTGCAGATGTCTCGAACCATTTCGAACAGCTACAAGAAAAAGGCACTCATAACGGCGGTGACTAAAATTGAAGACGCCAAGTTTAATTGCACCTGCAGCGACGGTGGAAAGCTGAGTCAGTGTACATCTTCCTTCCATCGACGATCTTCATCTGTAGGAACTGCGATTGACGTGAAATGAAATTAGCTTTCAGGGGCAAAGTAATGTTAGTTGTAAGCTGCCTCCAGCTAAGTTGCGCCAGATATCAATGTTTTTATCTTAGTACATGTAAGGTGTTACATTTTGAGCGGAAAATGATTGCGTTGGGAAGCATAGCCTGCCTCTCTCTCTCTCTCTCTCTCTCTCTCGTGTTAAAATGACAAATCATTGAGGGACGATCAGAAAAATCTATAGGTAGTTTTGAAGATGAGTTATCTGTAAATGGAAGAAAATCATGATGGGCTTTTCGTTACGCAAGAACCCTTCACATTTTTTGACGATTCGTAATATCTAAGCTCATCCCGGACCGGACAGGTTAGCCAAAAAGATAAAAAAAAGATTTCTGGCGAACAACGTCAATTGTTCGCCTTATCATCTTGCTGCCGATCTTCTTCTCTTGTCAGAGGAAGAAGAAGACCTCTCACCCTTGCCCCATTGATGATTAAGAGTGAATTTTACGGGCCTACTGGGCCAGAAGCTTCTTGATTGGGGCTAACGTGGGATCTGCTCAAGGACCTCCTAATTTAGGCAAATATCTAATGCATTTTCCCACCGGAGAAGTAACTTTTGGAAGAGAAACTATGCCTTTTTCAAATCGATGGTCGATTCCAAACTGACTTTCAGTCCATTTCAGCTGTCATTTGGACTAAAGTCCTCGGCCACTGTATGTTAATTTACATTTCAATTCAGTTTCTCCAGAAGTCTTCTCCGACACACCAATGACCTAACGTCCGGCCTGAGAAGAGCATAGAATACTTATAACACAACATTAAAGTATTCGCCCATCAAAGGAGAACGACAAATTTCTGCACTTTGCAACCAATGTACAATATGTAGCATCGCATATTCTGTAGACAAAACTAAAGTGAGTAATGCCTCTGAGAAAAGTTCCGTCCCCGAAAAATTGGTCTTTCACCGCTGCTTAATGGAACCAAACAGTTCTTCAAACGAACACTTCGGGGCATCCTCACGGGCAACTATCTCAACAACTTTGTAAGATGATTCTGGATGGTTTAAGGCCTCGACAGCAACTTCTGCAACTTGGTCTCTGGAAATAGAGCCTTCATAGAGAGTATCCTGAGGATCGAAGAGAAAAGTAGCAAGTCAGCTGATTTTGATCAATTTAAGATTTTGCTTAGGAATGAACAAATTTATTTGGAAAAATATTATCGGTATATTCTTGGCAAGCAGTACTTCAGAACAAACCTACATCTATAATCTAACCAATGCTCTCTGTACTTTGACCAGGGTGCATTTGGATAATTGGGAAAACTTATGCAAGACAAATCAATATCTGAGAAAACAATGAACTTTAAACAGGAAAAATAACAGTGAATGGCTCATCTAATCTTTAAATCATGAAGTGCCAAAAGCATTTCTTGCATATTGTCAATTCATGGCCCAAAAAACTGGAAAAGAAAACACCGGGTAGAAATCTTTTCCGGAGCAATGGTTATAAGCACATCCAATTGACTGCCACAAGTACTGAATGAGACCAGAACAAAATGTCAGGATCGAATTACCTCAGGCTCCATGACGATATTACCCTTGGGAGGTTCATTACGCAAACCCCGGGCCTTACTATAGTGTAGTTTATTCCGGATCTCCTGATATGTTGTTCTGCCTGAAGCTTGGCCACTAAGGTGAGACCAAAAACATTGAGGAAGATGTATGCAGGATTGAGTAACTGCCCCATAGCAGCTCCATTTACTAAGATAGAGCTAATTAGGATGAATCTGTTCACTCCAAGTTTGCGGCAAGCTTCAACAAGATTGACAGTGCCAAAATTATCAACCTGCAACAACAAAGCTTTCATCATTCTCCATAGAGAATCCTTGTTATTTTCCCAGGTTAAGGTATGGCATTCAGGGTCTGAACCTGGTAAAGATTTATTTGTTCATGAAGATGCACAGCATGCATAAAGATGTGGATCCATGTAATACTAATCAAATAAAGTCATAAACAAACGACTCTTTCAATTCACCTGGAAATCGTTCAACCAGATCACTGAGAAATTTATCTGTTGTTGCTCGATTAGATGGAGACTTTTGTTCAGGTGTTCTTTTCTCCTGCTTCTTTATAGCCATATATTCAATGGAGGCACAGACATCAGAAGACATGATTTCCTAGACTAGTAGTTCCTTTCTTTCCCCCATTGTTTTCCTTTTTCCTATTCTGAATATCTTGAATTTCACCATCGATAAACTTTTCAATATACACTAACATAACATTCAACATTTCGACAAAAGCCTAAAAGGCGATAGGTGTAGCTGTTCAATTCTTAGAGACAAAGCCTATCGCATGTCTTCTGCAGTGAGCCAATAAAAAGTGTGACATCATACTAGAAGCATTGCTAAAATTGTACGGCACTGAGCTTTGCCATCAACTCAGCATTGGTTCTTCGAAATTGCATCAAAGTTCATTTTCCTCCATCAGTAAACCTACCTTCAAACCCCAAAACCCCATGGAAGATATCTATTGATACAAGAGATGCATTTCTCACAACCAATGTACCTTCCTTTTCCTGGGAAAAGAAAGAGAAAATGAAGTGGAAAAAAATATAAAGAACAGCATCTATCTTCCTTAGTTGGAATTATAAGCAATTGTCTCTCCAGCATTCAGTTGAAAATCTCATGACATTGACAGCATAAATGACAAGACAAACTTCATCAGTACAAATGAAGAAAAGTTCGACTCCAAAGGGTCAACAGAAATCAATAAGATGGCGAAACAACCGCACTCAAATACACTACATGACACTACGAACATACAAGAGGAATATAGTGAATGCAGCAATCGCGACATTATCCTCAACTAACCTTCCAAGGAGCGAACAAATCCCAACCTGGCCTAAACCCAGTGGCACAAATGACCGCCTCGGAGTCGCTGCCAATTGCTTCAGCCAGCTTCTCGGACCCTTCTGTCACATCAGCTTTCACCTTCAAATGAACTCATTAGATTACACTCCTCTTACAATTCAACCAACTATGCAACTCAAAATGCTCATAACACTTTCACACTCGCTCTCTTCATTTCAGCATCCCATTCAAACTCGCTAGCTGCAGCCTGAAAGGCCAGCATTGCCTATAGCTGAAAACCCAATTTTCGCAGAATGGCACCACAATTTTCCCCCTATACATTGCTAATTCTTCCAGACCTCCAAAAGGGCAAAAAAAAAAAAAAAAAACCCACGAATCAAGAAGAGCATGTACGACTCACAATCTGAAGAGCTGGGTTGTTTTGGGGGAAGGCCGCCCTCGCCCTGTCGACGTCGCGGACCCCGGCCTTGACGGCGAAACCCTTGGCGAGCAGCTGGTCGACGATTCTCTTGCCGGTGGCCCCCGTCGCGCCGGCGACGAAGACTGTCTTCGCCGGGTCCGCATTGGCCCCGGCCTCGGACTTCCCCGCCGCCTCCTCTGTTATCTCACTGCCCTGCTGCATCATCTATCACACACAGAGACAGAGCGAGAGGAGTGAGAGCTGCGTGGCTTTCAAGAAGGAGGCAGGGGCACTTGGGCATGCGTACCTTGATGGAGCTGAGGGAGACTGAGAACGAGGGTGATGACGATCGTGGCTTAGCGAGAGAGAACGAGAAGGGAGATGACGGAACGAGAAAGGGAGAGGCGGTTGCTCTGAGACTGAGGATGGAAGAACTGGCCATCCTGGTTTTGGTTTTGGGTAGGTTCGATGTGATATCTCTCTGCGAAAACCGAAGTAAAAATTGCGGCCACAAAAAACTCCCTCCTCCTCCACAACCACTCTGCTTTTGCCAGTTTGCCAGCAGCAAAACTGGCATGTGAGGAAAAGCTGCTCAATTGTCCAAAAGGAGAAGGTAAGGGCGGTAAGGGCATTTTCGTTTCTCTCAATTTCTGTTTTTTTTTCCGTTAAAAAAAACAGAAATTGATCGTTTCTCTATTTTTTTTTTTTTTTCAGGATTCCCAAAAAAATCGCCCTCCTCGCCACACTAAAATTATCCCCCTCAGAGACTTTAAATGTCATATTATTAATGAGATGATACAAATAAGAAAAGGGAAGGGAATCTCTATATATATAAGCATTTTCCTAAAAAGATTCTATTTTCTTATTTACCAATTATCCACCTTAAATATAAAAATTCTTCAAGAATAATGTAAGTTTTGCATGTCGTCCATGCCTATGAATATTCTAGAGTATTCGAAAAATCCTAAAACTTTAGAAACTTAAAGGCTCACTTGGTTTTTTTGGATCATCTTCGATCCATCATGCATTGAAAATCTCTGGACTATGACAATACAACTAGATAATGAGAGAATTGAGAGTATAATTGAAATCAAGTGACTAGAGAAATATTATGTGGACAATGTTCTAATATGAAGTTGATTGGTCGTGCACAATCTAATTAAGGGTAATGCTTGTCTCTCAATGATGGTGACAAGCTAAAACTAAGTGTTGAATTGATTGGTTGGGAAATAAGATGCTTGAGTTAAAAGAAAATATCGTATTGTCAGCCACAATGAGATATTTTACAATACAAATCATGAGAATAGTTTTTAGGAAAGGAAGGCTGACCTATTGTATCGACTCGAAAAGTATCTCATGATTCGTAACCAAGCCCAATCAGTTTGGACCACAACAAATAGTAAGAGAGCGGGGTTTCTAAATTATATGTGCCTGTTAATGCTACTTCGGTAGCTTTGATTGCGGAAAGCCTTGATTGGTGTAAGTGACGAAAGATGTGTTTTTATTGGCAAGCGTACACCATTCATATAAGACGAAGGGAGTGCGAGGAAGGAACACCTAGTGATGTGCGTGATGTGCTTTGTTGGTCAAGCCTCAGTCATTCATGAAAGATTTAAGGAGGGGCGATGATAATTAGTGAAATGCCAAGAAGCGACGAAATAGCCTGCAATGAGGGCGCTACTGAAATTCGGTGAGGTAAATGTCACGATCCGATTTTTTTCACTCAATGAAGGCATGGAAGTGAGCTATGTTATATCGGAAGAAGGTTGACAAATGTGATATGGATGTTACGACTGCATGGTGAGTGGTGTCGCAAAATTTGTGTTAGGAATCAAGTGATGAAAGGAATATCATGTGAAAGTCATCTAAAGGTGTGATTAGCCAACTATACACATATAGATTGATAGTTGAGGCTACTCTCCTAATGATATTCGCAACAAGCTGCAATATTGTTAAATTAAGTTGCATGCCCTACACAAGACACAAGACCATTAAGTAAAAATTTTGTGACAATGAGGCATTCCACAATACTGATCAAGGGAAATGATCCTTAGAAAGGAAGGGTAACTTGGAGGCCATTTGGCTAGGGCCATGAAAGAGTGAACCTATTGTTGTAGGTGTTGAGAAAATGTTAGTTGTGAATCCTGGTTTTAGCGTGATTGTTAAGGTAGAAATGTTAATTCTTTAAATAAAAAATGCATGCAAATTTGTACACGTAAGCAATAGAAGCTCAATGGAGGAAAGCAAGAAAAGAAATTCTTTTTTCTATAGGCCTCTTCTCCATTTGGCGGAGTTTCACCTTTGTGCCGGTGGGCCCAAACACCCATTTTGGTGGGCCCGAGCATTTTCAAATCTCTTGGACTTTTGGCCCAAACATCCATTTTGACGAGGGTGGGCCTCGTCATTTCTATTAAGGTTTGGCCCCAAACACCCGTTTGAGCGGTTCCGAGCTTCAAAGTCGGGTCGGGCTGAACGGGGGCGTGAAGGAATGTATTAGGAGCGATTTGCAAAAATGCGAGATTTTTTTTCTCCCCAATCATGCCTGAAAATTGTGTAGTCATCATCTTTTTTTATCCCAGTCACCTCGCTTGCAACCTTTTTTGTTCTTTGAAAATTGAAGGTAAAGCAGCCAAAAGCAATGACTAAAATGGAAGAGCCGGAATCGAAAAGAGGATTCTTTAATTCTTCCTCTCATGCAAAACCTTGCACAAGACTTTTATCTCACACGGCTTTTAAGTGATAAAAGAAAGAACTCATCTTCTTTCTTTATTGACTATCTTCCTTGTGTATGCATTAGACCAAATCCATTCTATTTCTAACAAGGATTATAATCCTCAACTTTTCAATAGATCCAACCAAATCCAAAGAACTAGCACGCATGCAACTACTTAGTTTTACATTATTGATTTATTGCTCCAAAACTTGATCTCTTGATAATTTTTAATTAAATACAATAAGCTACGTATAATATAGATTCCCGTTCATGTTTTGAACATGTAGATTCAAATTTACTTTAACTGAAATGTATTACTTTTACCACTACTTTCACAGTTATACTAACCATAGATCATATCATTATAAAATTAAGTTCAAAACTTGGCTTGCGCATATCTTGAATAACTCAATGAGAGATTAATTTTGCAGTGTAACAATCAGTCTTCTTCTTGTGATTTCATTATTTACGATAGATTATTTCTGAAATATTAAAGTTTGTGAATAGTGTCAAAAATTACTTTAATGCCTTGATGAAAGAAGAAAAATGACAAGGATTTGGAGGCAATACTGACATAGAAATCTAGTCTGTAGATTAGTTTTCGGGCAAATCTATTTTAGGAATCATGTTTCTAGAGATTTTTTATGCAGAAAAAGGGAGAAAAATACTCCCCTCCAATATCTCAAACATTTCATCCTACGGCATTAGCAATCAGATATTTTTCGTTACTTATGAGATGCTCACGACCTGATCTTTCTGCTATATATGCTGCATTTTACCCAGACCACTTGCTTCTGATGTAGCTTTAGAGTCTGCCGGTTGCTGATGAAGCAGACATTGCTTCTTTAAGTCACGGAAATTAACATGAAGAGTCGACCCAATGACTGAGCATAATGTACTTTACAAAGAAGAAACGGAGCCTGCATTTTCCCCTAGCATCTCAATGGCCCGTAGAGCAAAATGACAACACTTCTTTACATCAGCAAGCAGGCGTGCAAAACCAAAAACATTGATAAATATACCATGACATAGAATAACGACCTTCAATCCTTTTAATTTACAGTGACTGAACGAGGGAGGTACCACTCTCGGATGACAGTAACTACCATGGAAGGATGAATAATAAATCCACTTACAACAAAAGATAATACCGGAAGCTCTAAAAGCAGTATGAAGGTAATGAACAAAAGATTAAGCCTTCAACAATATGGCATTTTGCTTTAAAAATGGACCTGGCTGGACAGGAGCTAATGAGAAGCAACTTGCAGATGAAGATGAAGACGGATGGTCCGGAATTTTGGCACCACAGGTGTTTTCCTCTCTTAACAGTCAGCTAATAACCATGTGCACCACGTCACCAATTATCATCACTCTGTTCTCACCTTCCAGTCGCTGGTAAAATGAAAATAGTCCATTAATCACATGACATCACAATAGCAAAATCAGAGTTTGGACTAGAATATAAATGAATTCATGTACAAATGCATGGCATTTTAAGTCCTTCAAACCAATGGATTGGGTGCAAATAGGTAAATGACTTTTCTCTACCTGCAAAAGTGACATTATCTGTGTGCTTGAGTAGGGATTAGTTGCAATCCCGTTGATGATCGTCTCAAGTTCCACAATAGATATGCTCTCCAAGCGGTTTACTCGCATATGTTGACCGAATATAGTATTGAATGCTTCTATTCTGCAAAGAGTCAAAAGGGGGCAAAATTGAGATCTACACAAGCAAATAAATCAACGCCCAAAGAAACATCCTTAATGATACCTTTCTTGAGACAGGGTTGCAGGTGGTGCTGCGGGCACGTCATCTACTTCCATTGCGTCAGTTGAGCTAACCAAAAGAAAGGACCAGGGAATACACAGAAGGCCACATCAGTGGACAGAAGACCACGAGAAAGGAAAGAACCAGTTGAAAGCGAGCTGACAAAGAAATTCACTATACTGATGCGGGGAAAAGCTTTACTATTAACCCACTTGGATTTGCAGAGTAGGACCTTGATCACCCAGCAAAACAAGAACAAAAGGAAAAAAGCAAAACTCCTATAAAAGTTGTATTCGGCAGTGAGCTACATTAGCTCAATACAGAAGAGACAGTTAACTCTTCTGAATGATAACAACCTAAAATGCATCAGATGGTAAACAAGGATTGACAATTTGGCAACCTCAGTGACTACTTTCCCCAAATTCACCAAAATTCCCAAAAAAGACTACAGTATCATCAGAAGTGCTCAGTAAAAACTGAAGAATCACAGGCCTTTCAGCATAAAAAAAAAATTCCTAGATATAATTGTCCACAGACTGCAGGTAAAAATCCTAAAGTAGTTTTGGTCCTTTGGAATAAAATAATGTGCAGAGTTACTGTTAATTCTCCCTTTCACTTGAAGTTTATTGGACAATAGCAATCTTAGACCAAATTGGAAGCTTATTAATCCACATTTTTTGTTGATGGGATCAAATGGTAGAGTCAGATATAAGGGGTCGTGATGTAATTTAGCAATTCCATTTCGATACAAGAGGAAATTCTGCAATATGGAAATTTTCGTGCAGTAGCAGAAGCAAACAAAATAAAACCCATTAAGAGAAAAGCAGATCATGTATACTTACCCTGCTGCATTGATGGTAGAGCCGTGATCATCTTCATTAGTTTGACCAGCATGTCGATCAGCCTGGCGTTTTCTCCCCGATTCTCTCTCTCTTTCTTGCTCACGCTCTTCCATATCGGTCAATTCTTTGTGATAAATAGCAAAATTTAGTACTTTTAGTGCAGCTTCCACATCAGACTTTGTAACCTGATTATACGTATAAAATGACCCGGTTATTCATGTAACAAACCTGCATAATGAATTAAAATGAACAAATTCAAGTACCTTTCTGCTCAATTTAAGCTTGGCATGGGCAGTAGATAGACGTATAATGGTTTCTAAAGTTCTTGCTGTGATTGGCAGAGTTCCTCCAGTCTGCAGAAGTTAGGAAACCCGGTAAGTCAAGAAAATAAATTATTGACTCCCCAAATATGAGATTAGTAGAGGTACCTGTGCATTCGAACCGGCATTGCGGAGCTCTGCATATGCAGTAGCTATATGTTCAGATGCCTGCAAAACTAAACCATGAGAAGAGAACCTCACATTTCCGTAATATCAAAGTAGGCTAAATACCATGGATACTTGGCACTCATACTAGCTTTCTCAAGCCACTTTCGTTTCATAACAATAAAATATAAAAATAAAAACAAAAAGAGAGAGAGAGAGAGAGAGAATCATAACCTCATCTGTTAGCTCTGGCTGAATCCTGTGTTTTGCATAGTGGATGTATTTTTAAGGAACTTGATGGTGAGAGAGTCATTCTTCTGACGCTTTCCTGTTTTCCTTCCATGAAGCATACGGTTATACTTGACAAAAACAGATGATTCAGCATCTGCTTCATCCTCCCTCCCATACCGTGAACTTCCATCGACTTCACCTATAATGCAAACATATATCAATGACTAAAAGTCTAGAATCACAATTTCTGCTTGTATGGATCATGACATTTACCCCCATCAAATGTGGAACGGTATCGGTGTATGCGCAAGACATGGTCAGAGATTAGACGGTCAATATCAGGGTCCATTTGATCCAATACAATGAAAAGTAGATCAAAACGAGAAAGAAGAGAATCCGGAAGGCCAATGTTCTTTGTAGGAGTCAAGGATCGATCATACTGCAGGAAAGACAGCAAAATGGATTTAGTCAGAGGATGAGTTGTCAACATACATCAAATACTGCATTGGTGTCAAAATCCATCCTATTAAGAATTTAGCAACACATGCACTCTTACAGTTCCATATATGGGATTGGCAGCAGCTACCACACTGCATCGAGCATTCAATGATGCATGGATACCAGCTTTGGCTATAGTAACAGTCTGCTGCTCCATGACCTCATGTATGGCAACCCGATCTTGGTCATTCATTTTGTCGAATTCATCAATACAGACAACTCCTCTATCAGCAAGAACCATTGCACCAGCTTCCAGCCTTCTTTCCCTAATAAAAACAAAGCAATAGCATCAATGAACTCATCACATGATGAAATGTGTTTGATAGGTCTTCCAGATGCATTACCTGTTTCTTGATCAGACGTAACAGCAGCTGTCAAACCAACTCCAGAAGAACCGCGACCTGTTGTTGATATGGCCAATGGTGCAATATTCATGATGGCTCTTAATAGTTGAGACTTAGCAACAGATGGATCACCAACCATCATCATGTTTATGTCACTAATAGAAAGAAATATGCAAGAGTAACTCAGAAAGCATGAAGATGGGGACTAGGGGCCATGCCTAGGATAGAAATTAATGCCAAATGCAAATCAGATAATACTCACCCTCGTAGATGGGTACCATTGTTCAAGTTCTTTTCAACTCCACTAAGCATCAGCAATATCACTGCTTTCTTTATCCACGAGTGACCATATATAGAAGGTGCCAGCGAATTGCCAAGTAGATCAAACGTATCATCTCTCCCTGCTATCTTTTTAATGTTTTTTAAGTCCTCCGGAGTGTAGATTGGTGCATTTGCCTCTTTATTGAGAAGGGAAACATTGTTAGCTACCAGGACAGTCCTGCAAAATAATTACTTAGTCAAGCCTACAGAACACAAAATGGGAGCATGAGAAGTTCAAGTTGGAAAGAGTGACAATGAAGCTTGCTTGAACACCTAATATTTACCTGAATACTCCATTTACACCGCCCTTGCTTTTCCCAGGGATGGCTTTGTATATCCCTACAATAGCCACACGGTCTCCAGGCTTGCAACAATCAACCAAATCATCTTCCACAATTATATCCACCGTTCGTGGAAGTTGACCAGGAGCAGAATTTTCAGGCATTTCTTGCATTGAAAGGGTCTGATGATCCTTGTATTGACAGAGTCCATATTCCGTAACCAGTAAATTACCATTCTCATCCTGAAAAAAACAGTTTCATCATACAAATGCCCTTTATAAATCATTAATAATAAGCTTTTCAAATGGTATAGGATTTACCCTTGTTGGATAGACAGAACCTGTGGGCAGACCCATGTTGGATGTTATGTCTCGATATTCTCGTGTAGTGAACTTCTCAGTTGAGGGGCAGAAGTGCACACTCTTTACCACCTTTGGTCTCACAAGAGAACCTGAAAAGAGTATTTAGTTATGATACTCCCAAATATGCAAACTTGGTGGAAATGCATCTGATAGCATGTTCATATGTGCAATTGAAATCGAAGAACACGTTTGTACATTTAGGGGCCAAATTCTGGTAAAACAATTATCATAATGTTGAGCCATTACACAAGAAATTACTTTCACTGTGTAACCTAGTTGAACATATGAAGTGTGCATCCAAGAAGTACAGGTCCATACAGTGAGCAGATGGATAACATCCAAAACCACGTATGGATAACATCCAAAACCATGGATGAAGTATCTGGTACTTTTAATGCATTCAGTTCATGAGTAGTTCCATCTTAAATCATCTTCGCTAATGTCCAAAACTTCAGAAGTTGCATGGGAAAAGTGTGGAGCACAGTCTAGGTACTGTGGGATTCATTAAGCCAAGTAATAAACAAAGCCAACTTAGTGCCCAGCGAAACAATCATGTAAAGAAAGGTACCAAAGTAAAGACTGCAAAAACAAAGGCTATGTCAATGCCTCATATGCAGCATGTCATGATATTTGCTAACCAATTGAACCACTTATCTTCATGTCTGAACCTCTAGAATGTCTACTGTCAGAGAATCAACTATCAGCTTCAGCTAAGGAACCAAGAAATTCAAGTAAGAAATACAGGAAAGAAATACCATTTGGGTAATATTTCCAAAGGATAGAATTATATGGGCTCTCGAAACCTCAAGAGGAGTTTGGTATCCCAGCCTCAATGAAAGCAACAGTAAGAACAACAGTCTTAGTCAAGAGAACATACATTTAGTCACAATGCCCTCGACGCAGACCATAGAGCCAATGTATTCGGAGAGAAGCTCCCGAGGAGTGACACGGCGAGAAACAAAGGGCCCCTCAAAGCCAACGAGAACAGTCTCTCCTTCCTTCAAGTACTTCCCATCGATTCTGTGAACCAGGTCAGTGACCGCATCGGAAAATGCTTGCATGTATTCACCGGGGTTTCTTAAGATCCTGAAAAACAATACTATAGATAAGTAATTAAATAATCAAGTAAAACGGACATGACCTCATCGAAATAAGCAAATTAGCCTTTCTGAACGAAATAGTAGGAAAAGCAAAAACCCCCCATCGCATCAAGGCGATGTATAACCAACAATTTGAGGATAAACACAATTAATTCGAATGAAAACCCTGAAAATGCCAAACTAATCGGATGCATAACGCACTGGAGACCTTTAGCTCCTAAGAGAAATCAAAAAATTAAACGAACAAAGCCTAATCAATCCGTTTTCATTTACGTTCTTTCCATACAAAATGATAATTCGAACCCGACAAAAAGACAATCATCCGAATCAGCCCCCCAACACGCCGACAACACTCGATAAGCTATTCTTGGCCCGACTATAACAGACGACTCTGAAATGAACGAAGGAAACCAACCGGGGCGCCAAGTCGCGGAAGGAGTGCAGATCGGAGATGTCCACGACGAGGCGGCGGCGCTTGTGGTTGATCATCGTCTTGATGTCGTCCATGTACATCCTCCCGACCTGAAATCACGGAGCAAAACCCACCGAAAAAGAAAAAAAAAAATCGATTCAGTCCGACATCGCTTCGACGAGATACTGCAGCGAATCGAGGCGAAGAAGACAAACCCACATCGTTCTCCAGGAAAGCCAGCAGCTCGCGCTTGTGAGCCGCCCGCACCTCCTCACTGACGTCCATCGCTCGGAGCTCGCCTCGTGAAGTCCCGTCCGGCGAAGAAGAAAGAACGCAAGAGAGAGAGAGAGAGAGAGAGAGAGAGAAGTAACCCTAATTTTGATGTGCTTTGCCCCTTTTCTGCATCGAGGTCGGAGATGGCGGGAAACATAGGGGAGGGCGGGGGCGGGAAATGGCGGGAAACTGGAGGAGAGCCGGGCGCCATCTCACGTGCGTCACGCGTGACTCTCCCGTCGCGGTGAGCAGCCTTCCGAATTTTTTGAAACTAAAGATTTGGTATAAAAAGAAAATTGAAAAAAGAGATTTTTTTATTTGGTCGGAGAAAATAGAGAATTGATTAACTAATCTTTTGAGAGAAACGGTGCCGTACCGCGGCTAATATTTTCACTGAAATCGAATGCCTATTTTGCTCTGTGAACGGAAAATCTAACTTGAGATTTGCTCAAATGTTGAAAAATAAAAAATAAAAAGCAAGGGAAAATAGTCTGAAGAAAATTAAATATATGAATATAGTACTGCCAAAAAGAGACTGTTAAACTTATTAAGAATAAGAATCAAATTTCCAAAATATAAAATAACGTTTTTTTTTTTTTCACAATGAGGAAGATGTTATTGTACATTTACATGGCTTCTCATTTTTTACGTGCAATTTGTTATTTTGAATTTTCAAGACTCAGCTAGAAGGATTATCACGGTTGCTGGACACCCGAATTGACTTAACGGGCTCCCTTTTGATGTCACGTCTTTGACGAACGCAACAAAAAACTGCACCCGAGCTTTTCTTCCCTACTTTTTTTCCTACATTTTGGAAGCTATGTAAACCTATTTAATAATTGGTGTAAATAATTTATACATGTTATTTTCGTTCTTTTTGTTCACTTAAGATTTTCAAAACCTAGTGTTCTTTCTAAAAAAATTCTGACACAATACAAAAGTACAATAAATTCTGCAACCATATTATCTTCATCTATATATTACAGATAAAGTGTTAGATAATAGTTTTGATTTTGAAATAATATTCCCATGGATTTTTTGGCTTGAATAGTATCCTCGGATTTATTTCATTTAAATGCATCAAACTATATCTAAATCAACAGTTTTGATTGCCCATCTTCCTCGAATTGCAATATGTGGTCATTATTGCACCGTCTCCTTGCTAGCAACGCTAAAAAATTAACATTTGAAGTCAAATGTTTAAGATTGTCAGCGCAATTTTCCCAAAAAAGAACATTTTTAGTTAAGGTTAATATTACAGAAAACCCTAAATTAATACATTTATGACAAATTTACCACAAATTAATTTTGTTGACTACCGAAAATTATAAATCGGTATATTTATGACAAATTTACCATCCATTAATTTTAGCTAAATTGAATTAATATCATAAAAAATCATAAATTAATATATTTGTGACAAACCGGAGGTAAAACTCCAAATCGGTACATTTATCAACTACCATGTGTTAATTCACTTAGCAATTTGATAGTAAAATTTAATAAAAAAATAACGAATAATAAATTTATCATAGGTATACTAGTTTGAATTTTTTGGTGATAAAAAATTATTTTCAGATAAATTTGTTATAAATAAACTAATTTAGGGTTTTTGTGAATATTAACCCTTTCTTTTATTTATTGAATTTCAATATCCAGCAAAGTAACTAGAGAGCTGGCGGTTCCCTTCCCGACACGTCCATTTACCTATCGAAAAGTAATTAAAGAGGCCGATCGAGAATGTGGAACTTAGAGGAAGAAGATGATAGCTCCTGACAATGGGCACACCTAACCAGAATAATTACAATATGGTTAATTAGTTACTTTCGTTGTTGTAAAGAAAAAAGTCATAAAAAATTTCAAATTATGTCCGTGACATATTTAATCTAAACTTTTTTTGTGACATTAAAAATCATAAATTATGCTCACCATGACATATTTATTCTAAACTTTTTATTGTGACGTAAAAAATCCAAATCTTATATATATGATATTCCATTAGACATATTTTTAGCCAAGATAATGCTGTCATGTAGGCCCATGTCAACACTATTTGTTTTTCTGGTGTCCATGTAAACAGACTTCTAATGATTTTTGTTGAGGAACTTTGATGGAGTGTAAATGTGTCATACAACTATAAGTTTGAGATTTTTAGCATAAAAAAAAAGATTAAAATAAATATTTCACAGTAGACATAGCTTAGTTTTTTTTTTTTAATGGCTTTTGCCCAATTTGTGAATGTGTTGGTTGCCATTAAACCACATAGGACATCAATGTTTTTGTGTTGGGATAATAGCACAAACAACCCTAAACTTTTGTTCAATATACAATCTTCTCTGAGCTTTTAATTTATATAGTGTGATCCTAAACTTTGGCTCAATTTGCAATATCGTCCCTAAATTTTTTATTTATCCGTCATAGGCCTCAAATTATTTGTAAATATTTGATATAATCCCTAGATTATGTGAAGAAATTTAAATTCCAAAGACCACATTAAACATCGGACCAAAGTTCGATAACTAAATTGAATAGCGAAAACTTAGGTACGACACTGCATGTTAGATCAAAGCACATGGAACATTCATGTCATTTTTTTCTCTCTTTGGTTTTTAAGGTTAAATGATGTTGGCGTGACTCAGGGGTGGTTGCGAGTTTGTTCTTCGTTTGTTATGGAACACCGCGCGAGAAACCGCTAACGAGGGTTTCAAGAGCTCAAACAAGAGTCAGATCCTTACCAACTTTCACAGTTGAAATCGTGTGTTCGATAGTTGCCTGACTGCTAACAAACATGAAATTATCAAACGGAAGGACGAAAGATAGAAATCTCAGAACTTGACCGTTGAAGCTCTCTCTCTCTCTCTCCCCCCCCCCATTTGATGTATGTTTCTCTTCGACGAAAAAGAGGGTTTTCGTTTCCGGCCGGAAAAGCTTCATACCTCTGGAGTTTCCAGGACCGAAGACTAGGATTTCCACGGCGAGATCGCAATGGCCCCGAGAGGGAACCTAGACAAGACCGGCACCTGCTACACAGAACATGTGTTGCACTCTTATGATATCTGGCGAGAGCCGGGCGCCCCCCGGCTATCCGTCTCGGTGTTCCTCAAGCAGCTCGGGATCACCATCTTCTTGTCGCACGCCCTCATCTTCGCCCTCAGGCCTCTTCGCCAGCCTCGGATTGTCGCCGAGATTCTCGTGAGTACAAAAGTTTTATATGATTTCAACGTACGTTCTTTCTGATTGCTGATCCGATCTCGTTTTCTTGCTGCAATGTAGTGTGGGTTGCTGATCGGTCCGACCGCGTTCGGGAAAACCGAGTACTTCAAATATGTCTTTCCGGAGAGGAGTTTTGTGAAAATCGAGACGGTCGGATATCTAGGCCTCATGTACCATCTCTTCCTCGTTGGGCTCCGGTTCGACTTGTCTGCGTTGGCGTTGATCGGGAAGAAGGCCACCTCAATCGCGCTGGCGGCCTTCTTCTTCCCCGGGATAGTCGGGATAAGCACCTTCTACATGGTGACCAGCTCCCCCGGTGCCCGGGATGCCGATGAGCGCGGTGGCATGTTCTGGGTCATAGCCCTGACGTTCACGGGGTCGCCCGTCCTATCGGAGATCCTCGCGAGCATCAAGCTCCTCCACAGCGACATCGGGAGGACCGCGACAGCTGCGGCCGTCATCAGCGACGTCTGCGCGTGGGTCCTCATCATAGTGGTGATGCCGATCAGCCTCGCGGGCGACGAGTTCTTTTATTCGCTCACCCCTATCATCGGATTCATATTGGTATGCCTCTTCGGATTTCGTCCGGCTCTCGCGTGGATAATCAGGAAGACTTCCAAGGAAAGGGATTATAGCGACCACTACGTGGTGATTATCTTGATCGGGGTCTCAATCTTCGGGCTGATCACAGACATCATCGGCACGCACGCATTGGTCGGCGCCTTCATGTTTGGATTGATAATGCCGAACCGCGACCTCGGGTCGAAATTGGTACTCAAGATCGAGGAATACGTGGCCGGCATTCTGTTGCCGTTCTTCTACGTGGTGTGCGGAATACGCGCCAATCTGTGGGAGATCAAGAAGCTGGAGGATTGGGCAGTGACTGTTTTTGTGATATGTCTAGGATGGTTGGCCAAAGTCCTGAGCACCTTGGGGATATCCATGTTCTTCAACATACAACCTAGGGAAGGTGTTGTCCTAGGACTGCTCATGAACTGCAAGAGCCTCTTGGGTTTGGCTCTGCTTGATGTGGCCTGGGACAAAGGGGTAAGATTCTTCTCATGTTCTTCCTTTTTGTTTCCTATATCCAAACCCCAATTTGTTCTGAATTTTGAGTGGATACTATTTAAGAAAAATGGGTCAAGTCCATATTGATAAGAAAAATAAACTGTTTAGTTTGTAAATCACGCAAACCGAGTCTGTTTTGACAACGATGACTTACAACCGGTGTTGGAATTCAAATTGAGTAATCGTTCAAAGATCGTCAGTCCATATAATCAACATGCTGAGTAATAACTTCTCTTTCGTCGAATGGTATTGGAATTTATCTTCTGTGAAGCTTGAATCGCCTCTTCAGTAGCATTGGATTATTTTTTTTTTCTTTAAATAGCACAAAAATACTATCTATCTCGTGCACTCCATGACAGACTCTACTTGCTTGTTGTGATCACTTGTGATTTTAGGCCTTGAGCACCCAGCACTACTCGATCATGGTGCTGGCTTTCTTGATCATGACAGGCTCGGTCGCGCCACTCATCCACGTCGTCTATGGCCCGACCAAGCGGTTCATGCACTACACGCTCCGGTCCATTCAGGCAGCCGGGTCCAACACTGAGTTCCGGGTCCTCTCGTGCATCTACTCGACGCGCCACGTCTCGCCCATCGTCAACCTCCTCGAGGTCTCTACGGGCAACATGCGCTCACCCTTCACCGTGTTCGGGCTCCACCTCGTCGAGGTCACGGGATGCGCCTCGGCGACGCTCATCGTCCACGACCCGCACAAGCCCAGCAAGTCCCACCTCCACGACTCGGCGCAGTCCGAGCACATCATGAAGTCCTTGGAGGACTTCGAGTACCAGAACCGGTCGGCGTCGGCCCAGCTCCTGACCATCCTGTCCCCATACGAGAGCATGTGCGAAGACGTGTGCGGCCTCGCCGAGGACAAGCGCGTCTCGCTCATCATCCTCCCGTTCCACCGCCGGCCCACGATGGCTGGGGCCATGGAGGACGCCGAGCTCGCGTTCCGGCCCATCAACCGGAGCGTGCTCGCGAACGCACCCTGCTCTGTGGCCCTCCTCGTCGACCGTGGGCTCGCGGCAATGCGGCGGACAGAGTCAATGGAGTCGAACCACATCATGACCCGCCGGGCCGCCATGCTCTTCATCGGGGGCCATGATGACCGTGAGGCGCTCGCCTACGCATGGCGGATGGCGGGCCACCCCTCCATCAGCCTCACGGTGGTGAGGTTCCTCCAGGGCAACGACGTCGTGGACATCGAGCTCATGGAGCTCCAAGAGCGGCATGGCATCCTGACCATCATTTCCGACGTGGAGAGGCAGAAGCGGCTCGACGATGTCTACATCGCCGAGTTCCGCCGGAACAACTCGGGCAATGAGTCGATAACCTACCGCGAGGTGACGGTGAACAATGGGAACGAGACCGTGACGGCCATAAGGGAAATGGAGCGCGAATTTGAGCTGTACATCGTCGGGCGGAGCGAGCGGTCCATATCGCCGCTCACGTTCGGGCTGGCGGAGTGGAGCGAGTACCCGGAGCTCGGGGCCATCGGTGACATACTCGTATCGTCGAGTTTTAATATGCAAGCTTCAGTTCTGGTGGTGCAACAGTACGATTCGGAGTCCACGGCGGCTGATGAAGATGGGATTGGGATCTTAGATAGCCTGGCTTTTTCAAGAAGTAGCAATGATATTGTTCTTTTTTCCTTTTTTCAGTTGATTTTTCTTTTTTTTAATTATAGCCTTGAGATAGCTATTGTTTATTTCCATATCAACTCGAGGCGTGACGCTCTCTCGATGGATAGAATTTCGTTAACGAGTGCCCCCGAACACTTAATAAGTGACTGATTAAAGACATTTTAGCAATTCTCAGTGCACTGATATTGTTCGAACCTTATCCAAAATCAATATTTCACTTCAGAATAAGTGGTGAAAATCTTGAAAAAATTCACTTAATACAAATATTCTTATGGTCCCTTCGAGAAACAGACCTTCAATTGTAACCCGTCGTAATTACATGAGTTTCATGATAATTTCTCGAGAAATTATGGAATGCATGTTGTCATCTGGGTTATTTTAGAATATTACGGAAACAAATTTAAGTTTAGAGTCATGAAAAATATTTAAATTACATGATTATTGCGTCAGGAATTTTAGGTTATCATTCTATATATACATTGTTTCGCCATGATACCAATTTGGATATTTATTGAGGGTATAAACATATATAAAATAATTATTTTATAATGTGGAGGTAAACGCAAAACGAGATTTCACAATGCGAAGGGGCGAGAAATAATTGAACTGACGACTTAAAACACGAGAATCAAAGTATTAGAGAAAATCTCTTCCAATCATTGAATCTTTAATAACTATCTAAATATCATTGGGACAATTATTAAACGTATTGAATAAAAAACATTTCATTTTTTAAAAATAAACAGATATTAAGGATTAATACCACAAAAATACTTCACACCGATACACCTATAGGAAATCTCAAACTAATTTTTTTACTACAAAAACTTCAAAAATAAAACAATCATGACAAATTTATTCTCTTTTTAATTTCTATTAAATTTTAACATTAAATTGCTGAGTTGAGTAACATGCGAACAATTGATAGATATACCAATTTAGGACTTCACATTTCCTTTATCACAGTGTATATGTTTTTATTTTTCGTGATATTAATTCAATTTAATAAAAACTAATGGATGATAAATTTGTTATAAATATACCATTTGGGGCTTTTGTAATAAAAAATTAGCTTTGGATATTTTTGTTATACATATCAATTTAGGATTTTTCGTAATAATTAACCTTTCTTTGTAAGAACAAATTTTTCTTTTTTTTGTTCAAAAACGACAAGATTTGTTCAAGTAATATTGACCGTCTCTTTCTAAATAATCCAGGGAAAGAACAAAACACTGTTTGCGAAAAAGAAAGAAACAAGAAAACGGAAAAAACGGCTGCCCATCGTCGGACACTGATGACGTCACAAGAGAAGCGCTCGTGTATTTTCGTATCTCTCTCTCAAGAACCGAAAATTCGATTAAAAAGGTTTTATACCTCGAGAAAACTAAAAGGAAAGAGAAATAAAAGAAAAGAGGGAAACAATTTCAA
The DNA here is from genome assembly GCA_014182375.1 of Eucalyptus virginea. Classification (NCBI taxonomy): domain Eukaryota; kingdom Viridiplantae; phylum Streptophyta; class Magnoliopsida; order Myrtales; family Myrtaceae; genus Eucalyptus; species Eucalyptus virginea. The sequence continues at coordinate 32,796,236 of CM024518.1, forward strand.
GAAAACAGCGGAGGCCTGAGATCAGTTCAAGGAGAAAATATTGGGTACGTCTTATGCTCCAGCGTGTCAAACAAGAAGACGCTCGGAGGACGACACGCGTCCTCGTGTCAGGCGCCATTTTGAAAAATTTCGGACGGGAGACTGAGGGTTTTTCTTTCTTCGCGCCTCTCTCAGCTCTGCAGATCGTCTCTCTCCCCGTTCTCCTCTCTCTCTCCTCTCTCTGTCTCTCTCCCTCCGCCTCCGCTGGTTGCTTCCATCGCCCCCACCCCGATGCCGACGCCGAAGTCGTGCCTCTTTCCAGCGAAACGCGACGCCGACGGCCCTCCACCTCCGCCTCCGCCGGTTGCCTCCATCGCCCTCGACTCCGACGCCGACGCAGCCTCCGCCTCCTCCCCTGAACCCTACTCTGACGCCGACGCCCCTCCGCCGGTTGTCCTCTCCGTCGGCGTCGGAGTCCGTCGCCCCCTGACTCCTCCGCCTCCGCCTACGCGCCCGACGCCAACGCGCGAACCACGACGGCGAAAATGGAGGAGAGAGAAACGACGAGCTCGACGGCGCCGGCGACGGCGACGAAGCAGCAGACGGAGACGAAGAAGCAAAAGCGCGCACGCTCGGGGTTCTGGACATGGCTCGTCGCGTCGGTCGCGTTCCGGCTCGCCTCGTCTACCTCCCCAGGAACCTCCGCCTGTCCACCTGCCCCGAGGTCGCCACCCCTCTCACCAGCATTCGCCGCCGTAACGCCGCCTCTCTTCGCTCCGTCGATCGATACCCGATCCCCGATCCCCCCCCCCTCCTCCCTTGAAATCTTGGAGGTTCATTTTCTGATACGATTTTTGGTTTTTCTTGTTTGTGCCGCCTGCAGTTGGCAAAGGCTACTGGTTGAAGCAGTAGGCGATGTCTCCTTACGCAGGTTCGGCTCCGTTCGATCTCTGTAGGAAGAAAGCTGCTTGTTTGCTTACTGGTGTGTTGCTGTTCCATGCTTTGATCCCTCTTCAATTTTCTTCCCCCCTCCCTCGAAATCTCGTTTTTTCAGCATTTTCACTTTGGAAAAATCTGGCTGAGGAAGTAGATTTTTTGGGAGATGATTGATTAGTTTGGCATGTTTTCCGGGTTTTTAAATTTTTTTGACTGAGGTGAGCCTGTTTGGGAGAAGATTATCATGCGTAATGGGGTCTGGTGGTGTGATTACTTTGAACGGAGGAAGCACTTGAGTTATGGTTTTTTGACTGCTTCAACCTTTTTTCCTCCGAGAAATTAGGATGATCTGGTCTATTCTGAATCTGGGTCGCCATTCACGGCAAGCCTGAATGGTGAAACGAACTCCTCTACCTATTTATGTGATAGGACTGAGGATCATATCTGAGGATCATATCTGATTATAGCTTTCTAAAAAGGAAACTTTATATTTGCATGCTATCCAGTTTCTCTAAGGGATTAAAGCAACCTGCCATGTATGTGAATCGTTGAAGCAGTGAATGGACCCTGGAGATTATTCGATCGAATGATCATTATTGTTTTTCTTAATTATAGAGAGAGGTACTCATATTGCTTTTCTTGGAATCAGAATTGCTACTGCTTAAGGGCATCTTAACTTCTTTCAGATCCAGGTTATGGTGCTGTTGGTTTCATCGTTGATTGTGAACATTCTTATCGTCGCACTGTGCAGCTTATTCAATATAGCTATTTCTTCATTTGTCTAATTCAAGAAAGAGCTCCTCTGTATTCTAGATGATGTTTTAACATATACACCATGTGGTCTAAGAAAATAAGAAGTTCTGCTTATAATTGTTATCTTGGCAAGTTTCATTGTGCACCTTATTTAGTCCATAGTCCCATATTTATGTTTCGTGTGGAGACTGAAGTGAGGTGGAGATTTTGTGCATTCAACAATCTGTTTCTTGTTCCAACAGGAAAAGGGTCAGCCATTGCCAAAGTTTGGTGAATCGGATGTGAATGACCCAGCTTCAGCGGAGGGGTTTACTGTCATCTTTAACAAGGCAAGGGATGAAAAAAAGACGGGTGGCAAGCCCGAATCTCCGGCAAAGGCCAACCCTCAAGTCAAACACTCTGTTGATCTGAGCAAACCTCCAACGGTAAGTTGTTTCTTAGGAGCCTGGAAACAAACCGTTTTATTTATGTAGGATGCATTAATTATTGCAGTCATTTATTCTACGATAATCTATTAAGGTTCCAGTTATGTAGTAGTTAACCTGTCTAATAATTAAATTTAAACTTTCTTATATGCCATGCTAGTCTTGATGAAAATGTAGAAATGGAAAATAGAACTCTCAAACTTGCAGATAGGGTAAAAGAAATTGATTTGACAGTGTCATAAAAACTAAGCAGGTTGGGCACTACTTGCTCGTTAGTATTTGAATCATTCAAAATGACCATCCGAAAGATGCCATTATCCTTTATAGTGCGAGCAGGAATTGAATTTGAGTTGGACGCAATTGTCTCTGAACAAGTTTGCTCCTGTAGATTTTATTTATTTATTTATTTTTCATTCTCCCAACCTTTGCTGCTTCGCTCTCTTACCGTGAATTCTTTGTTGCACGCAGAAGAAATGGTTTTGCTGCATTCAGAGCCCAGCAGAATCTTGACTAGGTTCTCTAGCGAGGAGCTTCCAAAAGAGACGCGCGTTGTTAGGCTAAAGCAGCCCCAGAATGTTCACTTGAAGAAGATACAAACAGTTTAGAGCCATTGTTATTGTTGCAGGAATAGCTCGTGGTGTAAATGTGGGGTTTGTGGAGATGAGTAAAATAATGACGCGTCATGCTTACTATAATCTATCAGCAGTATGCTTCTCTCTGTCTCTGCCTATGTCTCTCTCTCTCTCTCTTCCTCTGCTTAGTTCTATTGTTAATTTATTAATTGTCTGCTTTCTGTATTTGTGAATTGGATCTGTCTGTGAAATGTCTACGCCTACTTTCAATCTGGTTTAATTTAGTGTTATCCATCGTTGTTGAAGACATTATAGATACGAGCTTGTGACCCTTTCCTCTGTCATCAATCACGCTAACGGATGTTTCTGGTTGGGGAACAGCGTGAGTCATAGCCATATGCGTTTGTCATTTCTCTTTTATAGGAATTAAGGTGTCAACTCCCTTAGACATGGGAAAGGTCATCTCCACGAATCTTCTGCGTAGGGATTGTTCAAATGGCAATTTCGAATATTGGTAATCCTGATCTCATAAGGAGAAAGGCACAATCTTGCCCTTCTTCTTTGTTTTAGGAAAGGCTAGTCTTATATCAACAATGGAAGTAACAAAAATGTCTAATGTCGTGCGTTCCTCAAAGAACATGAGTTTGCAAAATTTCGTGCATGTGAAATGATGATTGCAGTCATGAACCAGCTTTATCTATGGCCTCTTTTTCCATAGATCATTGATGTAGTTGATTAACTCCACACATTCATACATCATTGATGTAGTCCATAAAATTCCACAAATTGGTAGGATCAATTGACGTTCCGCTTTTTCCTCTTCCCTTTTTCCCACGACTGATGTGAATGACATGGCTCTAATATCCCCCCTACTAATGGTGCGGAAGCTACTTCTGTTACACAATCACCGCCAAAGACCTCAAGAATGAGACCAAGGTTCCAATCCCAGTAAATGCAATTCCAAAACTGTGGAGCTATGGCTGTCCTACTTACCAAACAACAAAATAAAACAAAGCTCTCTTCCTCACATCTTTTCCTTCTCTTTGCTTCAATTTGATTTGAGCTTCACTCTAGTTAGGAAGAAGTTGTAATTGCCATGAACTTAACGATGGAACCTAGTAGAATGCCCAATTTTTCTTCATGGCCTGACGCATTCTGTTTTTTCACCTCAAGGTCATCTATCATATGACCTTTTCACAAAGTAAACAGTTTCCTTGTCTATACATGTCTCTATGGATATTTAAAGAAAGAACCGAAGACTGGCGTTGGTAACAAAAATCTCTAATTACTTTAGCGTCATCTGACAGTATCAATGTTAAACTCGAGAGAAACCAAGCTTCCTCTCAAAAAGGTGGCGGAGCTGGTAAACTTGGAGAACACTCGCCCCAATAAGTGCTGCTGACTCGAAGAAAGCCTTATGGACTGCCCTTCTGCTCATTGCGTCGTTCACTGCGATCACAAATCATCATAGAATGAGTATTCATTGAACCCAATATCTATGTATCGTCTGTTAGTGAACACAATATTTAATTAGCAAGGTCATCCCCATTCCATTTCGTGTGGTGATCAGACACACTTCAAAACATCTAGCAGATAACACAAGTAAACAAAACCCATGACCATTTGAAACCCTGTACACCAAGCACGCATCTTCTTTTTTGTTGCCTGCTTTGTTTTCTAAGTCCACCTTTTTAGCTGCTGCCAAGTTAGGAAGGTTTTACTATTTTCAGGATCATAAACAATATAACCGATTAGTTATGTCAATCAGATGGACAAAAGGAGCTTGTCAAAGGCTCTAGAAATAGCTTTTAACTTGTCTTGTGAGACATCTACTTCTGAAGGTCTTTTAAGAGCAGAGGTTGTGAGAACCTTTGAGATTTAAGAGAAAACAGGAGTCAAAGCAAGCTATAGTGGTCCACTCAGCATTAAATAGGAAAGTTATTTCCATCAGAGATGAAACAGGGTTGGAATCCACTGCGATAATTAGCAAGAGGACTTGACATAAAATATCTTACCAATTGCTTGACGTTCAGTCTCAGCCTCCAGCCAATGCTGCTCAAACTGAATGTTGTAGAGAGCCTCCTCCAGCTTCCCTATCTGTTCCAACAAGGGGTTGAAATGCTCTGCAGATACATTCACAGCAGATAAAAAAGAGACGCAGTATATTCTGTGAAGTTCGTCAGTTCAAGAGACAAGAAAACAGAAAAAAGGCAGAGCCCTACCATCCTTTGCATGCTGATCATAGAATGTAAAATGGCCAACGTGTACATCAAAGTCGATGGTTTCATGATAAGGAGACTTGTTAGTAAAGCAGAACCGATGAACACCCTTATGGTGAGCCACAAACTCAAATTTCTCACTGATCTTGTTGTGAAAATCTTGAATCTGTTCACCAGAAGGTCCTTTCATCTGACAATTTCAAAAGTTGCAAAGTACATACAGTTATCTAGGTCATTATCATAGGATTAAAGATCAATAAGAGAACTATTGACAGAATCGAGGAATGTAATAATCAATATATGATATCACTCTTAATCATGTCCCCACAAACATGAAAAAGAAAAACCAAATATGCATATGCGAGATCTAGTCAAGCCATCTAGGCTGCCAAAGGTTAACAAAATTCAATAAAGAATTTCCTTTAGGAAGATAATTAGCATCCTTTACAAAAAGAAACATATGTGAGTACAGTAATTCCTTTAGGTTAACGAGATTTCATGATACATGGAATCTGTGGAAGGGATCAAAGCATGGAACAGCAACACACCAGTAAGCAAACAAGCAGCTTCCTTCAAAGATCAAATGGAGCCGAACCTGCGTAGGAAGACATCGCCTACTGCTTCAACTAGTAGCCTTTGCCAACTGCAGACGGCAAAAACCAGAAATCATATCAGAAAATGAACCTCCAAGATTTCAAGGGAAGAGGGGGTGGGGGGATTGGGGATCGGGAATCGATCGACGGAGCGAAGAGAGGCGGCGTTACGGCGGCGAATGCTGGTGAGAGGGGTGGCGACCTCGGGGCGAGTGGACAGGCGGAGGTTCCTTGGAAGGTAAATGAGGGTGAGCCGGAACGCGACCAACGTGACGAACCATGTCCAGAACCCCGAGCGCACGCGCTTCTGCTTCTTCCTCTCCGTCTACTGCTTCGTCGCCGTCGTCGGTGCCGTCGAGCTCGTTGTTTCTCTCTCCTCTATTTTCGTCGTCGTGGTTCGACGCGTTGGCGTCGGGCGCGTAGGCGGAGGCGGAGGAGTCGGGGGCGACGGACTCCGACGCCGACGGAGGCAACCGGCGGAGGGGTGTCGGCGTCGGGGTTTGCTGGAAGAGAGGCGCGACTTCGAGGACGAAAGAGAGAGAGAGGACTAGCGGTCGCGAGAGGGAGGCGGAGGGGCGTCGGCGTCAGAGTAGGGTTCGGGGGAGGAGGTGGAGGCTGCGTCAGCGTCGGAGTCGAGGGCGACGGAGGCAACCGGCGGAGGCGGAGGTGGAGGGCCGTCGGCATCGCAGGCACGACTTCGCGGAGGGGGAGAGAGAGAGCAGAGCGGACGTCGCGTCGGCGGCGTCGGCGTCGGCGTCGGGTGGGGGCGATGGAAGCAACCAGCGGAGGCGGAGGGAGAGAGACAGAGAGGAGAGAGAGGAGAACGGGGAGAGAGACGATCTGCAGAGGTGAGAGAGGCGCGAAGAAAGAAAAACCCTCAGTCTCCCGTCCGAAAATTGTTCAAAATGGCGCCTGACACGAGGACACGTGTCGTCCTCTGAGCGCCTTCTTGTTTGCCAGGCTGGAAACGCATAGACGTACCCAATATTTTCTCGGGTTCAGACCCCTTCTTCAATCCAGCTCGACGCTCGTCAACGTGCGGACAAAGAGTCAGTTGAACAGAATCTCGAATCTTGACGGTTTCTTTCTCTCTCTCTCTCTCTCTCTCTCTCTCTCTAAAGATTTCGAGGAAAGAAAAAGGAAACAAGAATATCTCCGAAAATTAGAAATACAGAAGAACGGCCGTCCATCAACCGGATACTGATGACGTCACAGCGCCTGGGTTCAAATACAAGAATTCACCCCCAATAAAAACGAAAAAGGAAATAAGAAAAAGAAAATCTACTTCAAGAAAGCTGCGCTCTTCGCTTCTTCTTGCCTGACACAACCAAATTCAAGAAGCTCTTCTCCTCCTTCCTCCTTCTTCATCTCTCTCTCTCTCTCTCTCTCTCCGCATTCTTGCTCCAAGTATAGTAAAACCCAGAAGAACATTGAATCTGTTCTTTGCGACTCGCCGGAAGTATCCATCGCCATCACCCACGATGGAGGAGGCGAAGAGAGGGCCGAATCGCCGGCCGGGGGTCGAGTGCGGGCTCATCGAGAAGGCGAGCGCGCGCGAGGTCACTTTCTCCAAGCGCCACCAGGGCCTCTTCCGCAAGGCCGCCGAGCTCTCCATCCTCTGCGGCGCGGGTCGCCCGTCATCACCTACTCGCCCCACGGCAACCCCTTCGCCTTCGCCGACCCGTCCACCCCGACGCCCTCATCGACCGCTACCTCTCGAGTGGGGCGACGGGACCCTGCAACGAAGCCGCCGCCGTGCACAGGAAGCAGTACCACGACGGGGTCGTGAGCTCGAAAGAGCCAAGAGAGAGGCAGAGAGGATCGCTGCAGAGGCCGCCGGCAAGAGGAACCGGTGGTGGGAGGCGGTCAGGGACGGCGTGGAGGAGGAGCTGGAGTATTACGTGGCGTCGCTGGAGAGTTTTTGAAGAAGCTGGTCGCCGAGAGAGCCCGGACAGTACGATGATTTGAGTTTCTACGGCCGATTACTGGCAACGGACGAGGACATAGCATGGACTTGGATGCCACGTTTTCTCGCTGAGTTGCAGTACTCTTGTTAAATGAGAAGTCAATAGAATGCTCTTTCTTAGTTCAGATAAACTTACGATTTTATCAATTCCCTCGTAAATTTCTTCTTCTTCTCTTTGGTTTTGCAAGTCTTATGGGGTTTTGAACTCGGGGTCGGGATGCAAATCATGTTGAACAATATTCTTGTATTGCCTGTTGATAAAAGACGAATAAATCAAGTTCGTCTCCTTCTTTCATTTACTTTGAATAATCTCCCGTTATCTCTTTGTTTTTGTTTTCAATGTCATTAATATTGAACTAGGGTTCGATTTTGAGTGTTTGATATATTTAAAACGAATCAAAGGAGTTACAAATAGATGAAATTACAATTTCCGAGCAACATTATATTCAATAACCTTTTTCTTCCCCTAGAGTACGGAAATAGTTGTCAGCCTCCCGCTAGTTTCCGTAGTTTTGTTTTTCTACTAGGATGAATGCAAAACAATTTGACCACCCATATCTATATTTCTTTTGTGGCCAATAGCACACAAAGGCATGTAGAAATTTATCCCAAAAAAAAAAAAAAAAAATTGAATTTGGAATTTTGAAAGATTATTTGAACATAAAATTATTGTAAATTCTTTTTTTCGCCATAATCCCAGCGGTTTGGACATTTATTAAATTTACAAGCAAATTTTAAATATAGTTTTATTATATAGAGATAAATCACGAAGCAAATCTCATATATCGACATTGAATACATTCTTAATAACTTCTTAAATAATTAATGAGAATACTATCAATGATTGCTTTCGAATATTGATTAAACGTATGTAATAGAAAATATTTTGATTTTAAATTAGGGTTAATACCTAAAAAATCCCAAAGCGGTACACATGTGACAAATTTACCTCAAACTATTTTTTTAACCACCAAAAAACCTCAAACTGGTATACATTTGACAAATTTACCCAAAACTAATACACTTATAACAAATTTACCTTACGGTAGTTTTCGTTAGAATTTCTTTGTTAAATTATTAAGTTAAAATGACACATAATAGGTTAGTGATATACCAATTTAGGATTTCGCTCCGTTTGTCACATTTTAGATTTTTTGTGGCATTAATCCAATTTAGTAAAGGTATATTTGTTATAAATTTATCAGGTTTGGGGGTTTTTGCGGTCAGAATAAATTAATCAGGGTAAATTTGTCATAAATGTACCAATTTAGGGATTTTTTATGGTTAATCGAGGCCAAGTTGTCACGAACAATGTTAGGTTTAGGGTTTTTCATGGTCAAAAAAATAGTTTGGGATAAATTTGTCGAGGTGTCTGTTTGGGATTTTTCGAGTGTATGCTTTAGGTAACTAGTCAAAACTAAATGTTTTCTTTATTTTAAGCACACTTCGTAAAGTGTCCCAAAACACTTCAAAGAGAACTCCTTTGCTCTAAATCAAGAAAATATTTCAGGAAAGCGGCAAATTCACAAGAATTGAGACAAGTAAGAAAATGTTAGAATCTTAGGGATATGAGCAATGCAATTTGGGGAATTGGAACTTTTCCTTATTAGCGAGACTTTAGATATCCAGGCCATGGGGGACCGAGGCAAACACAAGGTCGCCAGCGAAACGAATGAGTGAATAATCATTTATAACCTTGACATCTTCTATCACACGGTGTGCTAATAGAAATGAGCAACGTACGGTTATGTAGGGGTGTCAAAAAACTGGGACTTGACAGGCCGAACACGGCCACGAACACGAAATAATATAATACATGTTTCGGATCTTGATCTTATTCGAGTAACATATATAAAACAAGCAAGAAATATGTGTTTAGGTTGGGTTAGGGTTGGAACATTGTTCGAAACACGGAACACATTAACTTACAAATTCCAAACAAGCCAACAAACACAAACATGTTATCTTCTTTAGGGGTGTTAATGGGTCGGGTCGGGTTTTGTGGTTGCAGGACCCAACTTCGAATCAAGGGCCACACACTATGACCCGACCCGACCCGACCAGACCCGAAACACATTAGACTCGCATTGAAAATTCGGGTCGGTTCGGGTCGGGTCGGGTTGCTGGGTTTCCCACTTTTTTTTTTTTTTTTTTACCTTTCTTTTCTTTGGGGTTCAGGTTTGGGCAAGGTTTCCAAGTATGCATTAGGAATCTCCATTTCAGTA